>CM061137.1:79922754-80494659 GCA_030789695.1 Scilla litardierei
AACTACACGGTCGCACTTTTGGGTTACATTCCGGAGCGATCAAGTTTTTGGCGCCGTTGCCGGGGAGGCGATTGCGTTTGATCTTACCACCCTAGCTATTTCTTTCTTTTTGTTTTTATTTCATTATTTTTTTACCTAACCCTTCCATTGTGCTAATCACTTCTTTGAAACTTTGTTTTCCCGTGCATGAACACGAGATCAACGGCGGACCCTGAAGCTATAATATTTGATCCCGAGATTGAGCGTACTGCGCGGAGAATCAGAGCAGAGAGAAGACAAGATCTGGAAAGGAGGTTTATGACCAACCCGGAGACTGCGGAACAATTAGCGGCAAGAATGGCGAGGATTATTTCTATTCGCGATAGGTTTCGGCCTAAGACCTCTTCTACGACCTCATCCATTGCCATGCCGGAGTTGGCGGCTGACAAGAACTTTGAGTTGAAGACTGGACTAGTGGTTCTGATGCAGCAGGATCCATTTCATGGGAATGCCCATGAAATCCCCACTACCACATCCAGCTATTTTTGTCGAAGTGCGCCACATTTCAGAAGACGGGGGTCTCCAACGATGCCATCAGACTGCGTCTCTTCCCCTTCACACTAAAGGACAAGGCACTTTATTGGTTGAGGACGCAAGCTGAGGGAGTCTTTACCACATGGGACGAGTTGGCGAGTGCATTCATTGACAAGTTCTATCTGCCCTCCAAGACGGTAAAGATTCGGAGTGCTCTTATGTCCTTCAAGCAAGGACCTTAAGAGACGCTCTATGAGGCTTGGGAGCGTTTCAAAGATCTGCAGCATCAATGCCCGCACCATAGCATTGAAGATTGGGAGCTAGTTCATAGCTTCTACAATGGTCTCCAACCGGGGACCAAGAAAATTATTGATGCCGCGGCGAATGGTGCCATCTTATCATAGACTCCCGAAGAAGCTACGGCCCTAATTGAGGAGATGGCCTCAAACAATCAACAATGGGGCGACGAGCGAGGACACTCTACGTCCTCTTTGAAGCCAACTAGCATCTATGAGGCGAAGGCCGTAGCGGAGCTGACAAGCAAGTTTGATTCTCTCCACAAGGTGGTGGAGAGACTGGAGAAGTTTATCACGGAGCCCCAAGGAACCCCTTCCACATTCGCACCAACGAATCAAATGTGTGATTGGCAAGACCAATCTCAAGCCATGTATTTGGGAGGAGAGCAAGGAGAGGGATCCTTGGAGCAAGTTCAATATGTCGCGGGGAACCAAGGATATTGGGCCAATCCGGCCGCAAGAAACCATCCCGGTTTCTCTTATGCCAACAATGAAGGAGCTTTGAACCCGCCGCAACAACCACCTCAACAAGCTCGACCACCACCACCACCCCAACAACAACACTATCCGCCGAGGGGGCCTCCACAACAAAATTTCCAACCGAAGCAACAAGTTCCACCCTATAGGCCGCCCGGATACAATCAAGGGTGGAGAAATCAAAACCCTCCACAAGCTCAACAACGATCCGACTTCGAAGCTAGAGTGGAGGAGTTTATGGTCGAGCAAAAGAAGGTCAATGCTTCCTTGAAGGCGGGCCAAGACTCCCTTACAACCGTTGTAGCTCAAATCTCGGAGCAATTGGCGTTGCTCAATCAGAATACTCAACAATTGCCAGCTCAACCCGAGCAAAACCCACGGGGCAACACCGGCCACATCAATGCCGTGGTTGTCGTTACTACTAGAGGCAGGAAGGATACCACCCCCGCCATGATTCCTACCGAGGAGCCCGTGGAGGAGAATGTAGAGCCAATCGAGCCGGTAGTTGAAGTTGAGAGGGAGAAAGAGCCGCAAGAAAAGGAGAAATCTAGAGCGGAGCAATTGATTGAAGAGAGGCGCTTTATGCCACCGGTCCCATTCCCCCAGAGGCTTGCTAGAGAAAAAATGGAGAAAAGGCTAGCAAAGTTTCTCGAGTATCTGAGAGGGGTTAGCCTCAACATTCCCTTCCTCGACGCCATCGTGGAAATCCCCACATACGCTAAATTTTTAAAGGATTTGATTTCGGGGAGAAAGAGGAAGGAAAAGATTATGCTCGCCGAGGAGGGCTCTTGGTTCACCAAGAGAGAGAAGGAGCCGGCTAAATTCAAAGACCCGGGGAGTTTTCGAATTCCTTGCACTTTGGGCGGCGTCCCTCTACAAAAGGCGTTGGTGGATTTAGGGGCTAGTGTTAGCCTCATGCCTCTCTCCATGTTCCTAAGGCTAAACACCGGGACGAAATTGAAGCCCACCGACATGCGGATACAACTAGCCAACGGACGGATCACAAGGCCGGTAGGGATCATAGAGGACATCCTGCTACAAGTCCCGGGGGGCATATGTTTGCCATGTGACTTCGTGATCATGGACGTTAAGGAGGAGGGAGATACGTCATTGATACTTGGACGCCCGTTCCTCGCCACCGCCGGTGTCATTGTCGACGTGCGAGAAGGTACCCTAACATTGAACGTCGGCAACATCGAGATGGAGCTTCATATTCCTAAGGCATGAAACACATGCCTTACCATGAGGAGCTTGACTATATGGACCTCCTTGACGAGGTAATTGAGGAGGCGATCCCCCATTCGATCGGCGCTCTATTCAAAGAAGATTTCGAGGAAGGGCCGGATTTAGGCCAAGATGAGAAGATAAATGATTCCCCCGACTTCTCCACTGAAATTGATGAAGGCGACGCTGATGTCGCAAGGATTCGAGAGCTCTGCAAGCTCTCGAAATTAAAGTCTCCGGAGAAAGCTCCGCCGATACGGAAATCGGCGTCACCGGTGAAACCGAGGACCGGAGCAAACGCTAGCTTGGGGGAGCCTCCCCCCAACACTATTCGAGACGGGAGACCACCGAGGGAGAACACGCCGCCGCAACTTCCAAATCCAAGCGTTCTCCCCTGAAAGTTTGACGGGTGCATCTCATATGCACCAAACATCCCGCATTAATTGAAAATCATAGGGGGTCGAGCTCACAACCTTAAACGAGAGCTTGTCAGGAGGCAACCCGACGGTTATTGCTTTATTTCCACTTTTCTTTTATTTTTGTTTTAGAAATTTTTAGTGTTTTGAGTCGTTCACCCAAAAATTTTGTGATAACGGGTCCTATTTTTTCTTGACAGGAGAGGAGAACGAGGTACCCATCATTAGGAGGATGCACAAGGCGACGAGTAGCGCCCCAGGAAGGTGCTCGATGCTTAGGAGAAAGATGAAATCGACTGGAGGAAGAAAAACAGAGTTTAGAGCCCAAACGAAGACAAACAGCAGAAAACAAGGCTCACTCGGCCGAGTATACTAGTCACTCGGCCGAGCACACAAGTTCGTCCGGCCGAGCCGCTCACGAACGAGGGAAGTCTGCTGTACCCAACTCTCTGTTTATTTTCCTGATTTCAGTATAACTGCTACTCGGCCGAGTATATATATTCACTTGGCCGAGTAAAACTGATACGCTCCTAGGGCGAGTCTTGCCGAGTAGCTTGAGCCACTCGGCCGAATGGACTTACTCCACTCGGCCGAGGGTGGCAAGGCCACTCGGTCGAAGCGTAGCGGGGAGGAATTTTTACTTAAAGTTCACTCGGCCGAGCGACCCAGTCACTCGGCCGAGTCATAACTTTTACTATAAATAGGGGCGAGGGTCGGGCGCGTTTTTCGAAACGAACTAAACCGATCGCGCCCCGACCCTTCGCATTCCCAGCGCCGAATCCCCCTTCGCTCGCCTGATCGCCCGTCCGTCGCCGCCGCTCGGCCACCCACCGTCGGCCGAGCCGCCGCCGCACCTCGCCCGAGTCGCCGCCGGCGGCCGCTGCTCCGGCTGACTCCGGTAGCCCCATTTTAGCCTATTTTCTCCTCTTTTGTGTATTTTTTGAGGATACATGTATCTAACAAACCCCAAACCCAAATTAATTTCAATTTCTATCTATTATACCCCTAATGCCCCATACGTTTTGAATATTACTCGCTGATATCTCCGTTTCATGCGCAGGTTATATTTGGGAGCTTAAGGGAGCCCAGGGGAGCTTCCAGGGACTGATTTGGGCTGCGTGGAGGCGTCGTCTTCGCACGCTCCCATAGCTTTGCACTCGCGGCGTGTCGTGGTATATTCTTTCCTTTATTTTACGCACGCCGCATTTTTATTGGTTTTGGTGAGCGCTCGGGGCCCATATGCCGCCCCGGACACGGCCGCGGTCGAGGAGAGCTTCCGCCAAGCGGAAGCGGTCGGATGATGCCGGCCCCTCCCACGAGATGGAGGACTCTCCTCCGCCTTCTCCACCACACCCCGTCCACCCAGCACAGCCTGCAGGCCCCACATACCCCGCACAGCCTGCAGAGCCCGCACAGCCACTCCCTGCCGCTCCACAGCCACCACCTCCGGCTCCACTTATCGGGCCGCTGGGGATCACGTTCCGGAACGACGCACACCGTGTCGCTTTCGAGCGTATCTCCCAACGCTCGATCGTACCCTCCAGGTTCGCACACCTTGCAGACCTAGGACGCCTGGGGGTACTCGAGGGGATGCTCACGTTGTACGACAACGTGGGCTGGCGAGATTTCTTCCAGGTGTCGGCAGACACGTTTATCCGTCCGACACTTGAGGTGCTTAGTTCGATCGCCCGGACCGACGAGGGATGCTCGTTTCGGTTCATGGACCGAGAGTGCCAGGTCACTCTCGGTATGATGAGAGCTTTCTTCTCGTGGCCCGATGTCCCTGGGGCCGACCGAGGTTACGCCCCCGCCCATATCCCCCCACCTTCTTTCGACGCCGGCGCCTTCTGGGCCCGGATTACAGGTCTTCACACTGCCTTTGACCCTAGTCGGGCCAAGGCCTCGGCCATTGTCCATCCCTGCCTCCGTATAGCTCAGCGCCTTATGGCGACTACCTTTTGGCCAGATATGAGCCGGGTACGATGTCCACGCCGGAGCTCTATATGCTCTACGCGATGACACGGCCTAGAGCTCTATCTAGGGAGGGCGATGAGTTGGTCCCCGCCGTCGTGATTGATGTCGCGGCTTGTTTTTTGGACCGCATCATCGTATCGGTGGGCGCTTGCTCACCGATATGCTGCGGCGGCCTGATCACCTTGCTCGCCCTTATGACCGGTGAGGATTTTCCAGATGACCTGCGACGAGCACCGGGCCCCACTTCACTGTCCATTGATGTTATGGCCCGGATGAAGATGCTGCGTCCGCACGGTGAGCGACACTGGGTCTGGCTGCACGGCCCCTACGGTGCCGATTACATGATTCTCCCGAGCCCAGCTCGGACTCAGATTACAGCGGCCCAGGTGGACTGGCTCCCTATGATGGATGTTCTGATCCCAGCCGCATACGTGCTCGAGGCCGAGGAGGCCGAGCAGGCCCACGCTGCCCACGCTGCCCCTGCAGACCATGTTGCACCTGCTGAGCCTGCTGCCCCTGTTGACCCCGTGGCTCCTCAGCCTATCCCTGATATTTCCGCTGCTCCCGACACCTCTGTCCACACTGCTGTCGGTGTCGGGAGTACCCTAGCTGAGCCCACCTCCACTGCTTCCACGCCTGCCGCCACCACCACTGGCCCTCTATCTGCCGAGCCCGTTTCCTCTGCCCCACCCGAGCGCCCGCCGACTATAGTTGAGTGCAGAGAGCCCTCCTTTGCCACCGCCATGGAGACCATGGTCTCCACCTCTGTCTCCACCGCTGCAGTATTCTCTGAGAGTGTCGTGGCATCTGTCCACACTTCTGTGTCACCGACCTCTCTGGCCGCCTCGTTGCCACTTTTGTATTCTTCTTTCGTTGCTGCTGCCTCCACTTCTCACCAGCCGGTGCCCCTGCCTCGCACTGAGGCCAGGCCCACACTTGCGAGCGCAGCACCTTTCGTTCCCTTGCCTGCTGAGCCCGTCACCTACGCCACCAGAGTACGCCAGCCCCGCCCTACACAGCACAGTCCGGTGCGTCCCTCTGCACCACCTCCCCCGACACTGTACTTCAGAGCATTCGTGCTCTCGAGGGGGCGGTGAGTGGCCTCAGAGGTGACCTTAGGACCCTGTCCGCCACCGTCACAGCGATGGCTGGCCGCTTCGACCTGCTCCCGCATATTCACTACTGCCTTACCCAGGTCCTGGAGCGACTCCCCCGCGTACCCCCACCCACCCCGCAGGTCACCACCCCCACTCCTACACACACTCAACCTGCTACCACTTCCACACCCACTCCCGCTCAGCAGCCTGTCCCACCACCACCTCCTCCTCCTCCGCCTCAGGACGGAGACGGCGCAGCCCCACCTTCTTAGGCACTCTTGATGCCATCGATTCTTTTTGCCGTTGTGCTGCCCGTCTCTGCTGGGTCCTGCTGCATTTTGCCCACCCCCCTCCCCTCACTGTTTTTGCGTACACATTTTCTATATATATCTTCATATATCTTTTTTGAGAGAGAGGGAGAGTTTTTGGTGCCACACCTTTATATCTGTATCACTCCTATATTTGCATGCATCATGTCCGCATCATATTTTTCGTTTCATTATTTTCTTATCTTTCCCCATGCATGCATCCTCACTTACCCCTCACATTACTTGTCTCTCGGTGTGCCACACTTTGCACATTGAGGACACTGTGCCATTTAGCTTGGGGGAGTGAGTTCTCACGTTCTTTTTGATTTACCACCTTTATTTTTAGTTTTTTCACGCCATTTTCCGTTTTTGCACTTATTTTCATCATTTTTTCTTTTATTTTACCATGCATCACGTTTTTCTTATTTTTCTGTGTGCCGCATTGTAAATAGTTTTATTTTCCCCTTTATCTTTATTTCTTTTTCATCTCATGCTAGAGATGACTTTTCTGTGATGATGATGACGTGGAGTTAGCTTCCTCTATATGCATGCTATATTTGTCATGTCTTAGACTTTATTTCTGATATCATATGATGTGATTTGCCTTGCATTTAGAGATAGTAACCCACACTTTTTCCACATGAAAATGGATGAAATTTTATTATTAGTTGAGTCCGAATATTCATATGTATGCTATCGCAGAGAACACACCAAGATTCACGCATTGAATTCGTATATCTGGAGTACCGATTTCTTTTCCTATATCACTTCTATATGCATGATTTGTACATTTCACTTCAGGATGATTGAATGATGTTAGCTATGATAAATCTGGATTAGTTTAGCTTTTTTGTGATCGAAACTGAGTAGATTAGATTACCCTGCTGAAGTTGTCGTGCCCGTATACCGGTTTAAATGACATGGGTTTTTTATTTCCCCAGACGAAGCCATTCAAAAATCGCCAACTTACTGTTTTTCGTCTGCCTGAGCTTCAGAAGACCCACTCGGCCGAGTGGCAAATGCCGACCGCCCGAGTACTAAGAATCCATCGGCCGAGTGTCGACAACTCACTCGGCCGAGCGAATCCCGAAGTGAAGACCCCCGAAGACCCAGACTTACTGGAAATTTACAGGGTTTGTCACTCAGCCGAGCGACTTTTGTCACTCGGCCGATTGCGACACGCTGCCTGTAGCGAAAATTGCGGATTTCAGGCTGGGCAGGGGAATTTTGGTCACAGTTTTTTGGACGATTTTGGGGGGTATTTAACCCCTGTTTTTACCTAGGTTAGAGAGCCTTTTCTCTTTAATTTTTGCAGCTTTTTAGATTAACTTTTAGCTTTATTCTTGTGATTGGAGAGGAGACAAAAGTTGATTTTTGTTGGATTATTGGAAGAACTCTATTGGTTTGTCTCTCTCCCCTCTAAAAATACTATTTTTATTGCTTATCTCAATATTGTGATGAATTCTCTTGTTAATTTCATTGATTATTTTTGTATTTGTGCTATGAATTGTGAATTCTCCACGTCTTGGGGCGTGGGGATGAACCCTACGAACCCAATTTCAGATTTGTGATGAATTGGTGGAAATATGGCTAGAATTGCTATTAGGGTTAGATTGGGATCGATTTACTATGGATAGCTAGGTGTTCATACCGATTGGGATTTGCAAGAGATTGGATCCCAACTCGATAGGAAACCCTAGAAATCTGAATTGGGTTGGAATCGAATTTCCGTAGTATCTGTTTGCAAGAGATTGGACCGATACTAGGGTTTCCGATTGTAATTCCGTGCCGATACCCGTTTGCAAGAGATTGGACGGGTAGGAACTATCCCAACCTAGGTCGTGGCCCGAGTTTGCACGAGAGTGGGCTCGGGGCGCGATTGAACGATGATGTTGATCCTAATGCTAGCTTGCCTAGGCTAGGGTTTGCAAGAGATTGGACCCGAACCTAGGATAGCTATAGACCGGCAACAGCGCGAGAGCGTGAGCTAGGTATTGCATTCAGTTGCAACTAGTTCATCCAAAATTTTATTCTAGCAATTTTGATACCAATGAACCACATTGATGAAATACGGTGAGTAGCGGGAATTCCCCATTCCCTAGGCGTCTTTATTTGATTTGATATCTTCGTACTTTGTCTGACGATTGTGACAGGATCGCCAAAGGCAAATTCTCTCTTTTCTGTTCTTAAATAGCCAGGTTGTTCGGAGCAAGCACTTTCATTCGTCCTCCCTGTGTTCGATAACCCGCTCGCCGCTACACCGTGCGCTTGCGGTAAAACTACACGGTCTCACTTTTGGGTTACATTCCGGAGCGATCAGTGCCCAGGATGATATGCCGGACTACCCAGATTCGGTCAGTGGGCATTTCCATGTCCATTAACACTGACCGACTCCGGGAGCACTAAGCTCACAACGATAACTCCCAACATCTCATCCTGTCGCTCCCGCGCGCTAGGATTCGATGTCTACGCTAAGGGCGTGAGCTATAGGTAGGGAGTCAACCGCCAAGTTTATTCCCCCTTGGCCCAACGGTCAGAGGCAGTCTTTTTCCTGCCGATGATAATAAAACACCCCGTGTAACCGATAGATTCCTAATCCACATCGATTTCCTAATCCTATGGACGCATTAGGGAGAGCCCACGAAGGGGTTTTCACCAAAATCCCAGATTAGGGATCCACTCACACATATTAAGCAAAAAGCAATCTAAATGAAAATCAACCATTAAAAACATAATCAGACGATTGGAATGAAGTAATAGCAATGTAATTAAGATAATATCAAAGTTTGGTTAAGATCAGAACACTTACAAATAACAAAGAAATTACAGCCGTCACAAGAGAGAAAAACAGTAAAAAATAACAACTTCCGTTTTCTGGAAACCTATGGCTTCTATATATAGAAAACAACATCACCCGATCGGGTGAAAAATCACCCGATCGGGTGACCTGCTGCGAACTTCGGCAGCGATCTTCAGGGCTTCACCCGGTCAGTCGACACGGTCGGTTGGCGGAAGCTACTCGTCGTTTGGATCTTGAGCTCATCGGGTGAACCGATCGGTTGATAAATCAACCGATCGGTTGGACTTGTTGCCCAAAAAGACAGATACTTGCGACATTTTGGCACGGTCAGCCGACCATCGGGTGAGCTGTCCGGGTCGTGTGTTTGAGGAAACGGCTACAGATGAACCGATCGGGTGAAGATCACCCGATCGGTTGGATTTCAGCTCCAATTTCCAAAGAGAACAGTCGGGCTGAACCGGCCTCCGACCCGGTCAGTTGACACTCTCGTCGCTTCAGCAGCTGTCCGGGTGGTGCACGCGTGCATCACCCGATCGGTTGGCATATCCAACCGATCGGGTCGGGGCCTGAAAGATGGAGATCTTTATCGTTTGACCCCCTGGATCACGGGCGACTCCTTCTGTTGCTCTGGGGACTTATGATATCTTTACTACGTGTCCCATATGCTGTCAAACTCCTGCAAACATACAAAAACACGGAAAAGTGAAAGAAAACAAGAAAACACAAGAAAATGAGTACGAGACGGCGGGAAATAACGGAAAAAACATGAAGAAGACGTGCGTGGATATATAAAATATACACACATGTCAGCGTCAGCTCGATGATTCTTCGACCTTGACACGTGATGAACTTCTACGCGTACGAATGTGGTGAGCTATGCTTTAGCGACTTGCACGTAACTCTGCATTGATTCGGCGCGGGCCTCGAATGTCCCATTCAGTTGATCGACGACGAGGCTGGAGTCGCTGAGTAGTTGGACCACTCTCCCCCAGGGCTCGAGCCAGTCAAAGTCCATTGATGGCTGCTTCATATTCCACACCATTATTAGTGGTTTGGAAATCAAAATGAAGGGCATACTCAAATATGTCTCCCGCGGATGTTTGGATGATTATCCCGGCCCTGCTTCCAGCTTGCGTGGATGAACCGTCGACTTGAATGATCCGGGCTCCCTCGTCTTCACTTGCATCTTTCGTTCTGCTTGGTGGGTTGACGCTTGTCGAGGACGAGGGGGTAGCTTCAGGGGGCAAACCAGCTACATATACCTCTTCTCGGGGGGCCATCATTGTAGGTGAGTTCGACGATAAAGTTGGCAAGAGCATGTCCTTTAATGGTGGTCCTCGATTTGAACTTGATGTCGAACTCAATTAATTCGACCCCTCACTTCGTCGTTCTCCCTGAACGATCGAGCCTATTTAGGGTCTGTTCTATGGGAGTGTCGGTGAGGACCAAGACGGTGTTCGCCTAGAAATATGGTTGTAGCCTCCTGGCGGATTGGACCAGTGCGAAAGCCATCTTTTCGATCCTCGTGTAGTTTATCTTCGCGCCTCAAAGATCCTGACTGACGTAGTAGATAGGACGTTGTATCCATGCGTTTTCTTTGACGAGCGCCGAGTTTACGGCCTCCTCGGTGGCGGCCATGTAGATGATGAGCTGGTCATCCTTATCTGCTTTTGTCAGGAGCGATGAGGTGCGAAGGTATTCCTTTAACTCGGATAAAGCCTTTTTGCAGTCTGCATCCCACTCGATGGTTCTCTTGCCGCTCGATGCAGAGGCTCTCTTTTCGCTTGATGCGGAGGCTATCGCCTTCCTCAACACTTTGAAGAAAGGCAATGACCTTTCGACTGATTAAGACAGGAATCGTCCCAGGGCTGTTATCCTTCCGTTCAGCCTCTGGAGCTTTCTAAGAGTTAAGGGTTTCTTCATCGTAATGATGGCAGCGATCTTGTCGGGGTTGGCTTCGATCCCCTGATTCGTCAACATGACACTAAGGAATTTCTCCGAACGAACCCCGAATGTACATTTGGCGGGGTTTAACCGAAGGTTGTATCGTCGGATCTGTGCAAATATCTCCCGGAGGTCTGCAATATGATCAGTTGGCTTCTTTGACTTGACCAACATGTTGTCGACGTAGACTTATAGGTTTCGCCCTATTTGAGCCTTGAAGACGTCGTTCATCGTGCGTTGGTACGTGGCCCTTGCGTTTTTCAAACCGAATGGCATTTTGGTGTAGCAGAATATACCTCGATCAGTGATGAAAGAAGTTTTCTCATCATCTTCTGGTGCCATTTGAATTTGGTTATATCCTGAGAAGGCATCCATGAAGATGAGAAGCTCATAGCTCGAGGCACTATCGACCAGATGGTCGATTCGTGGCAGGGGGTAGTTATCTTTAGGGCACACCTTGTTAACGTCGATTAAGTTGACGCACATTCGCCATTTGCCATTTTCCATTCGCCTTCTTGACCATTACGACATTCGAGAGCCATTTGGGGTACTTGACTTTTCGAATGAAGCGAGCTTCCAGAAGTCGATCAACTTCTTCGATAGCAGCTTTTATCTTTTCGCCCCATGTTTCTCTTCTTCTGCTTCATGGGCCTGGAGGTTCGGTCTACCCCCAGCTTGTGGGATGCTACCTCAGGGTCGATACCGGGCATGTCCTTCGGGGTCTAAGCGAAGATGTCGACATGTTCTCTTAGGAGAGCGATTAACCGCTCCCAATGATCCCATTGTATGCCAAGTTGATCTTCACTACCATGAAACTGGTTAGGCGAGTGATTTGTTGAGCGTACATACCGAAGGTCACCGGTAGTGTGGTGATGCCTGCTATCGAGGCGGAATGCCCGGTGAATCCCACCAAGGGTCTCGTACAAGGCATCAACTCCATGGTGGACATTTTCATCCTCTCTAACGTGGTGAAGAAGAGTATGTCGCACGAGCTTCCGGCTTCGACAAGCAGCCTCTTCATGGCGTTCTCTTTGATGATGGCCGTGACAACGACGGCATCATCGTGCAATAGTTCTACACCTTTCAAATCTTCATCTGAGAAGGAGATAGGCAGTGTGGAATCTCTGGGGCACTTTCGCCCCATGGATACTGTCATCAACCTCCCAGCATATGAGCTTTGGAGAGAGGTTGATAACTCCAGGTGCAAGGGACCTTCCGTTATCATGTTGATGATGCCGACACTGGGAGGTCTTGCAGCAACCTCGGAGGATGTGGTTGGGCGAGTCAACATGGTCGAGCAGTTCGTCGATCGAGATATCGACTCGTTGTTTTCCACAGACGGTGCCAAACTGTTAAGGCCAAAATTTACCAAGACAGTTGTCAAGCTGGCGTAGACTCAAAGCACTGAGTGGGAGCCTCATCAGTAATTGGAGTGAGAGCCTTGGTTGGAGGAACCAGGGCCGGATGATGATAGTTAGGAGTGATACGACCTTCGACCAACCTACAAGAGACCGTTGCGTCGACCGTTCGAGGTTGAAGGACCCAACATCAACCTTTGATGTTGGATAGCAATCGTCGATCTGCACCACATGGTGTCGTTAGGGAGGGTCGGATCTGGGTTCCGAGCCAAATCCCCTCCGATGCTTAAGCTAGTAGGGAACTTAAGGAAGAGAGTGAGCTTGGTGTAGCAGAGATCGACCCACGGGGTTTCGTCTCTAACGACACAAGCTCGAGTATAAGAATGGTAAAAGTGAGAAGATAGAGTTCTATGTATTAGATCTCATACCTTGAAGATAGATGCCATTTACCTTCGTTTGTCGGCTTATTTATAGGTAGCTCCTTATTGATGATGTGTAACCATTTCTCATTGATTGGGACACGATCTCTTCCGAGATTCGAGGTAACAGCTGCCCATTTACTCGGCCCCATCAACTCTCCCTTGAATGTCGGCACTAACCCAACAGTCCATTGACCCATTCGCCCAACTCAGCTATAGCCCGCTTAAGCGCGGGGATAATGGGTCAAAGACGCTAAACGGGCCGGGTATGCGGATACCCAAATTGGGTTTGTACCCGTGCACTAACAGGACCTGACGTCCAAACACCAAAAGGTGTCAAACCTTTGGGTAAAATAAGTATTGCACACATAAGAAAAAATAGTTACAAAATCACATGCTATAAGGTACAAACTATAGCTCAAGGGTATTTTCGTTGAAACTAGGGAATGAACAAATTAAAATGAGCACGACTCATAAATGATGCATCAGATTCCCTAAGTTATCAAATGCGAATACCTTACGATTTGGTAAAGGAAATTTTGGATATGCTTGTAATACCCTGGGTATGAAAATACTATATTGTGTGTGTAGTTACATGTATGTGAGTATATTTGTGTGTGTATTAGCTATTTGTTTTGTATTGGATATTGGTAATATGTATTTGTATGTATAGTTGTGTGCATATATGTATTGGATGGCATGGTGTATTAGTGTGTATACTTGTGGTAAATATTAAATGACTATTGCATGTAATATTGGTAGTGAATACTTGGCACATATTGTCTTGAGGGTAGGTGTGTGCAAGCCTATATATTGTATGTAGGTATATTGGATGAATGGCTAAGTGATAATTGGTGATGTAAGTATATGTATATTGGATTTATATGGATGGATTTATGTATTTGTGTTATTAATTAGTATTGTTGTTGTGGATATTACAGGTAGTATTAGCATTAGTGATAATGTTATTGTTGTTGTTGTTGTTGTTGTTGTTGGACCTTTATTTGATTTTAGTAGCCTAAGAATTGGTTGTTGGGCTTTGCCTTTAGGCTTGAGTTAAGAGACTTGATTGTTTTAGAGTTGGTCTTGGATTCTTAGGAAGGGAGAGAGAAGAGAGAATGAGAATGACATTCTTGTAATTAAGTTGAGTGGGTGTGCATAGAAAGATGATAGAATTAAGGAGTGGCAAACTTGTAAATAGAGTGGCTTATATGAGAGATATTTTCTAATAGATATTTTATTTAATAGCATGCCTCATGTCAATGTAGGAACCATTTGGGGTAATGGCAAACTTGTGAATCCCTAAGCTTCTAGAGGAGAGATATTTAATTAAACAATTAAATTCCCCTTCTACATTCTTCTTCTTATTTCTTTTCTTTTCTTTTCTTTTTGTTGTCACCCTCTCTCTCTCCCTCTCTCTTTCTTTCCCCTTGGAGAGGATGAACCGAATTTACCAAGAGCCAAAAAAATAGAGGAAGAAAGAAAGAAGAGAAAGAGAAGGAAAAAAGCAAAGAAAATCCAAGGAGGAAGGAAGATTGAAGAGAAAGAGAAAATCAAGAGGAAGAGAAGGAAGAAAAAAGGAGTTGAGTCATCCAAATTCATGTAGGTAGGAATCCATCCCTTATAGCATATTATTCTATTTCATCTCTACAAGCTAAATTCATTAACTTTCTTATGATTATGCATTTTCCTACCATGAATTTAATCATCATGCTATAAAAATGTCACCTTGCTATGTTATTTGTGGGATTCATGCTATAACATGCCTTGTTATTAATGGTTGGTGATGCTAAAGATAAAAGCATGCTAAAGAGACTAACTTTACTTATGAAAAAGCATTCATTTTCATGTTATGAGATTAATCAACATACTACAAGTTGTTGTTTTGCTTTAAGATTTATGTTTCATTCCATTGAATTAATGAATATGTTTATTATACCAATCATGTATTTGTAAAAATGTTTATGTGTAGTCAAGTATGAAATGAGAATAATGCTTTGCACAATTGGCTATGGGACACATGTTGTGGTTGTAAAATTGTAGACTGGGGCTCTTGAATTATAGGTGTTGAAAGGAGAGAATGCTTCTTTATGTTGCTTTATATTTAATTAATGAGTATGTTTCTTATGCCGACCATGTGCTTGTGAAAATACTTATGTGTGGTCAAGTATGAGATTGATCATTCCATCATAAAGTTGTTATCTTACTATTGGTCTTATGTTGGTTCCAATGGAATTATTGGTTATGTTTATGATGCCATTCAAGTATTTGTGAAAATGCCCAAGTGAAGGCAAATGCTAGGAATGTGAGAAATGTTTATTTCAATGGGTGTGGTATGATGTTGTTAGGGACACGGAGGTGGGTGCACGTGCATGAACAAAGTTGCCACGGTAGGAGGCGGGAGAATTCACCGTGGGCAAGCTCTTGATCCATTAGCTGATTGCACATTGATAACGGAGTAGAATCACTTTGCACTTGAACGCCGGCATAGGAATGGGATCTCTAGGCTTGCCTTGCATTGCATTTGTGATTGCATAAATTTCATCATGAGGGGGGCATGCCATCATAAGCATTATATACTTGTGGCTTGTGGAATGAACGTTGTGACATGGCTCCCTTTGGTGGTTGCTAGTAATTTGTACTTGGGTTGATGTTGTGTTTCATTCCCTTTAAATAGCTATTTATGCATGCAAGTTACCCACTTGTAGTTGATTGTAGAAGTCTTTGCTTGAGTTAAATTATTAGTTTAGAGTTGTCTTAATAGTTGTAGCATCAAGTTGTGATTTCCTTTGGTAGCTTGAGGATTGAAGATTGTAGTTTGGTGATGTGATTCATTTTGTATTGTTTTGTGTCACATGCAAGTGAAGCTTGTAAAATTAGTTCATGTTGGTTTCTTCTACAAGTTGTAGCTTATGGGATTATGTTAAGGAGAGAGATTTTGTGGCCACTAGCAAGTAAATTTCTATGAGGTTGTGTCGTTTATGTTGAAAGGTTCATGTTGCTTAGAGATCGGTCTATCTTGCTTGCTAATTTTAAATCCTATAATAACATGTTGCTTGCTAATTGTGCATGTTGCTAACGCATTATAATAAAGTTCATGTTGCTTTAGGGTACATGTTGCCATATAACATAAGTCATGTTGCTTTGATCCCATAATGGTACTTTATGCAAAATGGTTTAATAGCTAGTCAATTATGCTCAAGGGTTCTCATGTCAAAATTAGCATGCTATGCATTAATGTTGTAGCATATTGATGATTCTCATGTCAAAAATTCATGTTTAGTCAAAATGATCTTAGGGGTAATGGCCTCGTTTATGTTATAATTTCCATAATTGAATTAGTAGGAAACTTCACTCTAGTTAGGATGTTTAGGCTTAAGTATTGCTCTTAGGAAAAAATAGAATCCATGTCATGTTAGCTGTTACCAATTCATTAGTATGCTCCATGATTACATTAATTGACATTATTTATGTTGAAGATTTTATGGTAGCATTCTACATGTTATAGTTAAGCCCAAACTAGCATGCCATGTATGCATTGTTTTATGCTTATGCCAAGTTCAAGCCATCCAAATGTTAAGCACGTGTTCTTAAATTAAGACTAGTGTGTAATTAGTAGCATGTTCAAATTTTACATGCTTATAACTGGCCTCATTTGTTAATATGTGCAATATGTTAATAACTTCATATGTTAGTAGCATGCCAAAGGTTAAGGGTATGCAATAGGCTTGCTAACGGTTAGTTCCATTTATAATTGTTAGTTCTATTCATAATTGTTTCATAATGGTTAGTTGTCCCATGCTAAATTATTGATGAGTTTCATATAGTTACTAGTATGTTTGCCATGCATTAGTATCTCACTTTTTAGTATGCAATATGCTAATGACTTCATTTGTTAGTTGCCATGTATACTAGTCAAATTCCATGTAATGTTAGTTTAGTGGCTATATTACAAGATCTCATGTTATCTCATGTTTATTAATATTAATATGCTTTCATGTGGCTACTAGTCTTCAATCCAACAATGATGTTTTATTGAAATTAATTCATGATTGCATAATATGCTATATGGAGATGGGTATTCCTACTAGGTCATGTATTGACGTGCCCTTGTTGATATTTTTTAGGTAGTTGGCATATGAAGACCCTTGGAGTTGGAGTTGGAGGCTTGGAGTAGTTTAAAGTGTTGAGTTGTACACGTGGGTATGATTTGGGTGTTGTTGTAGCAAGTTAATGTTTCAGTTAAGAGGGTGTGTTAATACTAGACTTGTATTTGGGATATTGTAAATGGACTTCTTTATTTATGAATGAGATGTTCTTGTTGTATATATCTTATATGATAGTTGTATAATGGGAGTTGTAATGTAAATTGCATTCGAACTTGTTCCTAAAATAAATGAACAATGTTTAATTTATATGTCGTACCTTTGTCTTGTATTTAATTTGGTGGAACACTTGTGTTGTATTTTATTGGTGGAGCATTACGTGTACTTCCCAGCACGTGCACAGTGGACCTGCTTGTGTTTGTATTTTGCATTTTCATTCGTAGCACCCGCCTCTTCGGAAATACCTGATACAGATTCGTACTTTTGTTCTTGGATATGGTGATGGTGAGGTGTTGTATATGAGGATTGTATATTGGGGAGTTGCATGTACATTGTATTTGAACCTTGTCTTTAATATATATATATGATGTTTTATTTGTCCATTGTACTCTTGTGTTATATTTTATTTGTGGAACATTACATTTACTATCCCAGCAGTGCGCAGTGGCCTGCTATTTTATTTGTATTTCTTTTCTATTCTTCCTTCGTAACACTCGCTACTCTGGGATCACCTGGGACGGATTCGTACTTTTCGGGTATCCCGGAGAGCGGGGCGTTACAATGCTGCTATTGGATGTTGTGACGTCATACCTTTATGGATATCTTGGTAAAGATAAAATTCCACATTTCCTTAAATGCCTGAATAGACTTCGGGACGTCTATTCTATTGAAGAAGAATAATAAGAATAATAAATAATGTACAATCAAGAGAATCACTTGACAAGGCAATGATTCCCATTAAGGGTTGCCTTTGCATATAAGCAAAGGACATGATTTGAGATTATAGTTGTAAAAAACTTAAATCTCATCAGATCTCATAAAGAGAAAACCGAAATATCTGATCAAGCCTGACTATTAAACATGAAATGAAAGATCTATGCAAAAATAAATTAATTCATGGCTCACAGATTTATTATCTTAAAAAAATTCTTGTTACATATGCCCAAAGATCGTTGAAGAAATTACAATGACCATTGTCATCCAAAGTATACATATGATAGTACACTCTATGGATGTACAAAAACACCCCTTTCGTTCGCTGGAAGAGGGGGATGATATAATTGGTCCTGAAGCCACTTCTCTAAGTGCAATCAGGCACTCTTGGCTAACTACACGCGTCCCGATATAGCAGTTGCAGTAAAATCATTAGCCAGAGTAGTTAGGCACCTAAAAAGGGCAATTAAACCGGAGTTAAGCACCTTCTGCGCTACCTCCAAGGGTCAAAAGATTTGAACTTACATTATAAAGTATCATCCTCCATGTTTATGCAAATGCAGGTTACAGGTCTGATCCCTATACTGAGAAATCGTAGACTGGGTACCCACAATGGGATGGCCATGTACTGCAGATCTGCAAAGCAAATTATGAAGGCAACATTATCCTATCATTCCGAAATTCTCACCATTCCAGAAACACACCAATGGTATATTTGAGGGCGCATAGTGGTACATCACATCCCAGTGACGACTGTGATAGGGGCTGATATTGTGGAGCTGACCACATAGTCTGAAGACCAGCTTACGTCACTTTGAGGAGACCACATCAGAGGCGACGAAACTAAGCACACCCCTCCAGAGTTTTTGGATTCAACAACTGCTTAATGGTGGTGATATTTGCAATATGTGTATATTTTCGAAATGTTGTAAATAGGAGTGATGAGATATGCGTAAGAGATCTGAAAGCCTAGGGGCTTTTACAGATCAGAGGGAGTTGAGGGAATTTGTACTCTTTTCCCTTAGCTATGGTTTTTCCCACAGGGTTTTCCATAGCCAAATGTTTTAACGAGGCAAATCACATCAACTCACGATCCTGAAGTATTCACCCCTTTGTGACGCTCAGAATACTGAAGTGTTCATGAGCAGAGTCGCTTGTACAGATCAGGGGGAGTTAGAGAGTGTTTGTACACTTTTTCCTTAATTATGATATTTCGCACATGGTTTTCTATAACGAGGCAAACTTCATCAACTTAGGATCCCGAAGTATCCACACCATGTGAGACTCTTACTACACTCAGCATCCTGAAGTATTCATGAGCAGAGTCCACACTTATGGCTGGATAAGAGGGAGTGTTGTGAACGGATGTTGATGAGTTAGTTAGGAGCACGTCTTATTTCATAGATAAGACCATATCTATTTTATCTTATCTCTGTACGCTCCTCCACTTGCTATAAATAAAAAGCTGGGGATTCCTCCCCCAGATGATGATTCATAATTATGGGGATATTTTCAGGGTGGTTAATTGTTAATTAGTGTTTAGTTTTTAATTAATTAACTACTAATCATTAATTAATTTAAGTTTGGTTAAATCTTTAATAGAATATAGGATGAATGGACTATTTAGGTTAAAGTATAACATTTGAGAGACTTGAAAGGAAATACTCATATTTAAGAGCTTAACATCAAAACATAAAAGATGTAAGGAATGAATAATAAAAAAATCGCTAAACAAACTTAGAATCAATCGTACTACACGGATCTTAGGGCCTGTTCTTTGGCGCGGAATGAGGGCTGGGAATGCAAATTGGTCACTGTTCACGCGAATTCTGCCTTGGATTCCCATCGCCGTGTTCTTTTGCGTAAAAAGCGAAGGCTGGAATTGGCCGACGTGGAGGGGAGATTTGGGAATACATTGGGCTGTCAGAATTCTTTTGTTTTAGGTTGGAATACAAAGGAATGGGCTGATTTTGTGGGGCCCGTTGTCACTGTCAAGCTCATCTCTCTCTATCTCTCCCCTCCAACTCATCCCCTTTCTACTTTTTCATTCCAAATCTTCAATCCCAAAAGAACACAAGAATAGAATGTAGACCCCACTTTATATTTCAATCCACTCATTCCATACTCTATTCCATCCAAAAGAACACAAAACTCTATTTGCTCTCCCCTGGGAATACAAATTTTCACCAATTCCATTTTTTCTATTTCAGCAAAAGAACAGGCCTTAAAGCAGAACCCACATCCAAATTTCTGGGTACACGTGTCGCCGAACTGTCGAATCTCGTCTTTCACATGCCAACCAAACTCCCACCTTAACTTCAAAAACTCGCCCAAATCTCTGTCTCTCTATCTCCCCTCCATCGTTCTTCCCCAGTTCTCCACCAAAATTAGGGCTAGTGCCCGGGGCCGCCAGATCCGCCGCCGTCATGGGCCCTTCTCCTTCATCCGTCAACGAGGGCGTCGTGAGGAAGATCGTCGTCTCATACTCCTATGTCGCAATCTGGATCTTCCTGAGCTTCTCCGTCATCGTCTACAACAAATACATCCTCGATCCGAAGATGTACAACTGGCCATTCCCCATCTCTCTCACCATGATCCACATGGCCTTCTGCTCCTCCCTTGCCGTCTTTCTCGTCCGAGTCCTCCGCCTCGTCGAGCCCCCTTCCTCCCCTCCCATGACCCGGGACCTCTACGTCGCCTCCGTCGTCCCCATCGGAGCCCTATATTCTCTCTCCCTGTGGTTCTCAAACTCCGCCTACATCTACCTCTCCGTCTCCTTCATCCAGATGCTCAAGGCGTTGATGCCCGTCGCCGTCTACTCCATCGGCGTCTTGTTTAAGAAGGAGACCTTCAAGTCTTCTTCGATGGCTAACATGCTCTCCATCTCCTTCGGCGTCGCCATCGCCGCCTACGGAGAGGCCCACTTCGACGCCTGGGGGGTGACCCTCCAGCTGGCCGCCGTCGCGTTCGAGGCCACCAGGCTCGTGCTGATCCAGATCTTGCTCACTTCCAAAGGCATCTCCCTCAACCCCATCACCTCTCTCTATTACGTGGCCCCCTGCTGCCTTGGTTTTCTCTTCCTCCCTTGGTTCGTCGTCGAGCTCCCCATCTTAAGAGCTGCCTCGTCGTTCCATTTCGATTTCGTCATTTTTGGAACAAACTCGCTCTGCGCGTTTGCGTTGAACCTGGCGGTGTTCTTGCTTGTGGGTAAGACGTCGGCGCTGACAATGAATGTGGCCGGTGTTGTGAAGGACTGGCTGCTCATTGCCTTCTCATGGTCTGTTATCCGGGACACGGTGACGACGGTGAACTTGCTTGGCTATGGGATCGCTTTCTTGGGGGTGGCCTATTACAATCACATAAAGCTGCAAGCGCTGAAGGCGAAGGAGGCGCAGAAGAAGATGGCACAAGCCGACGAGGAGTCGGGGATGCTGCTGGAAGAGAGGGATGGGGAGCACCATCCAAGGAAGACCGACTCTCAGGCGTAGATCCAACATGAAAGCTTCTTCAATGTATCGCATTGTTATTGGTAGATTTCAGTCCTCATCTTACAATTCGATGCCTTTAATTTGCAAAGAAATTACCATTTTAGGTTGTTAGTGAGAGGGAGAAGGATATGAGAGAGAGAAGAGAGAATGAAGTTTCATTATGCCAGGCCGTTTTTATCTTGTGATTTATGATATGACCACTGGGTACTTATTATTTGTTTTTCGTTTAATTATTATTTTTAATGGTTTATGGATCTGCTTGATCTGTTATGAAGTTACTGGCCTGGGTCAGTTTGTTTAAGTGATATTGCGAAGCTATGCGATAGAATATAATTTCTTGATTGGATTTGCATTGTGGTTATCCCTTCAGATGCTTTCTTAAGTTTGCAGAGATATACCTTCATTTGTTGTATAAATATTTCTGTTGACTTTTCCATGCAATCAAAGTTTAGTTAAATTGGTCTGTGTACCATTTGTGCAAGGTTTTAGTTAAATCATTTGCATGCAAACTAAACCATTGTGTGATCAAGGTTCAGTGGGGATAATCTAGATGTGGATCTGACAAACATCTTATGTGACAACTTGAACATCTTTGAGATGTAATTTGAATGACAAAGGCAACATATGCTTATATTTAGTTTCTTTATCCTATTATATATAGAGAACATATTTAGTGTATTTGATGTAATGTATGTGTTACTAGCATCTTTTTCATTTTTGCTGAGTTCAGGACCCCCTTGCATATTTTTAAATACGTTTTATACGGCAAACATATGTTATTTTCACTTGCCTTCATAGATTTGTTATGATAGTTTTTGATTGGTAGCGTCCATGAATTAAACAAGAGCAGAAGAAACTTTGTTGCTGTAGGGACATCTTTTGTTGTCAAGAGAGTTCTTGTGCAGAACTTACGAGTGACAGTCTTAAGGAATTTCAACCCATGGGAGTTGGACATATACTGTTTGATATTGATTGTTGCCCATTCAAACTGATCTTTTGTTGGATATTCTTTCCAACAGATGATATGTATTTTGTGTGTGAAAGCATTGGCCACCCTTCAAAGTGTTTAAATCTATAACATGTAGGACACTTCTCCAAGCCAAAAAAATGGTGTGTCCAACATATTGTCATCCTTTGTGTGGCAGTCATAAACATGTAAAGCTTAATTCATTTCAAAGATATCTACAAAATGAAGACATTGTTTTACTGATCATTTTAGCTATGTAGATTCGTCCATATATGAGTAATATCCCATATACATATGTTTATCAGTTGTATGTGCATATATTCAAGAAAACACATATATGTAGCCGCATTCTCGTGCCTGATTTTGTTAGAATTTCCGTGTCTTATGGCCTGTATCAATGCCGGAGTTGGAAGCTTGTGTCATTATCCACAAATCAGAGGTTCAAACTTTTTAATGTAAAAATCTAATGGCATCAGAATGTATGAGTTTAATTATGTAATGACGGGGCACCTATTATTTAGTGCATCTGACCATATATTGCCAGGAGAGTTCTTGTGAAGAACCTATGACTAATATGCAGATTGTGAGGATGTAGGAGTTGGAAATGCCCTGTTTGATATTGCTAGTGCTCCATTCAAAATGATGTCTTGTTGGATATTCTTATCAATATCATGATGTCTTTCCTGTGTGAAAGCATCAGTGAACCCCCATTGTGTTTAAATCTATAATATGTAGGACACTTCTCCCACACACAAAAACATGACGGATCCGACACATTTGGACATCACAGACACGTTAACATGTGTTCGAAGGTCACAAATATGTAGAGTTTATTCCCCTCGATACAATGAACAAGACGAATTGTGATATGCCCCTTTTGGCATGCATATTTCTATATATCCACATATATATGGTTGTATGTCTGTGTCTGGGATAGTTTTTTGTTTGTTTGTTTTTTTTGGGTGGGTGGGTGGGTGGGTGGGTGGGTGGGTGCGCGCGTGGGTGCATGTATTGTGTATGTTTGTTTCTGTTAGTGGGTGGGTAGTCATATTCTCGTGTGTGGATTTTGTTGAATCGCCGTGTTTGAATTTTTTTTTTTTTTTGGTTTTTTCCTTTTGTTGTGGTGGTGGTGGTGGTTTTGTTTTTGTGTGCCTATAATTGAACTCCAAGGCAAGTCCAAGCTCCACTTGATTGCATATTTTGTGGTGGGATGATTAACCAGGTAAGCATGGATAGAATAACATATAACATTTACCATGAACATGCTTTCTAAATAACTTTAAGGTGCATCTCCATGGACAGTCATCTCCTCCTATACCTAGAAAAATCCTGAGGTTATGGTTGTTGGATGCATGCCTCAACTTGTGACTTCTCAAACATGCATTGCCAACTCTCTTAGAGTGACCTCGCTTTCTAAAACGGTTTATTGATTTGTGAATGTGCACTTGATGGGATGGCTAGTGGATACACTATGTCTGCAACTCCTTCCAATGAAAATATCTCGTCCTAGATGTGTAGTGATTATTTTCCATGCAGACGTTCCATTTTCTTGACCTACTACTCTCAGGGTTTCTAGTTGTCAATGTTCATATTGTATTTGTATAAAATAACTTCAATCGCCAGTAGCGTTTCTAAGTACAGTCTTACCCCATTCACTCGTTTGATAAACTGCTTAATAGAAAGCCGGATATTCTTTAACATGCTTGATGTGGCTGCCTTAGGCAATGTATATCCTGCATTACTACCGGACTGGTAGTCTTATCTTCCAATTTATCTGTAGTTGTCTTAACCTTAGGGCTAGTTATTATGCAAGGAAAGACAAAGGACAAAAGCAGCAGGTGTGTAAAGGGGGAAAGTATGCATGCTGTTTTTTGGTTGAATGTGGAGATTGTGGGGCAAATGCAACCAAAACATTATGATATGTTAGATTTTGTGATGTGTTTGATCTTTCATCAAATATGATATTTGATGTTTGCTTAATTTTTAAGGTACATCCTCGACTGTGAATGATCCTGGGGAGTTGCCCTTACAGTTAACAGTTCACTAGTCAATAAGTATATGGGTTTCGACCAATTTGCGTGGACTGAAATGGCAAGTTGCATGGTGGATTATATACATGTACATGTTGCATTCGGATGGAACTAGGTGAGATGTAGGTAATGTATGAAGCAAGGTGCAGGTGATGTCTGAAGCATGGGTATAATGCATGGGTCTATGGTCTGTTTCGATGACAGCTCGTGGAACTTTAATTTATGGTCGGAGTGGCTAATAAAGAAGCATGAGCAACATGCGCAAGTATGGGGAAAGGAACTGCGATTTATAAACAAAGACCCCAAGTCAATAAACCTGTAAAATAGAACCCGACGTCAATATATAGAAACCCCTTGGATTCGCGTTTCTGATTTCCTCTTTCTCCATTTAAAAGATTCGCCTGGGCCTATCATCCTATCCCTTTTTGGAATAACAGACTCACCATTATTGCTTGGGGGTGGGGTTCGGGCTCCAGACAGGGCCCCGTGCTTCACTAACTTCATAACCATCTTTTCCTTTGTTTGTGATACAACTATTTTAACCGGACCGAGAGAAGTTAAGTGATTCAATCACGACCAGTCAACTAATTCACTTAGGCCTTGGGCTCCGGCCTAAGGACCTCAAGAGCGGGTCGCGCTTCTCCACCCAAGACGAAGGCCCAAAAGACCGCCCACTATCCGTAGTAGAGGAAATCGCTCCCCAATCCAAGGGACCACTCGCCAATTATGGCAACCACTCAATGTCATCACTCCACCTTCATGGCCATCACTCCACCTTCATGGCATTTATCCCTTCATAAAACGTGGCAATTATTGGGGTCAACATTCCACACTTAGCATGCACCCATCATTGACGGCAATCATGGCCCATTACACCGGGGGATGAGTCGCCTATATGAAGAGGGGAGATGCATCATCTCAAGGAGAGGCGGATTTCCGAGGTCTACAATGGAGGTATCACATACAAACCCACACACCTTCTTCCACCTTGTGGATTCGCGCTTGGTGTCTCCGTGAACCAATCTCGATCCCACCGAGCATCCTTCAGACAAGATCTGACTTTGGCATCGGAGGGGACCCGGTTGGAACCAAGGTCTGACCCTACTGACGAGTTCTTCATCTTGCAGATCGTAGGAGACGTCACCATCACCGAAGCTTCCCTTCGGCGACCCATCGCTCGGATCCAAATGCCCTCGTGCCAGTGCCCGTTCGTCCGATCGATCCTGGAGGTTGTCGTCCCGCCGAGACTATCCCTCGGCACACCGAAGCACAGATCCGCGCCTTCCTGCTCGAGTGAACGCGTCGCCGATCGACCCCAAAGGTCATCTCCGTCTCACGTGACATCGACGACATCCAGACCTCCAGAATATCAACCGTGGTGAGAAAAAACCCCAAAACATCTGGCGTCGTCTGTGGAAACGAGTCAACATCCACGAATGAACCACATTGGTAATGATTCGTTCCTTTAGTAAAAATCTCTCTGTTCGGTTTCTCGTCTGAGGAGATCGAATGAAGTGAGATATGAGTTCTTTCTAAATTATGCCTCCCTTCCCGCATCACCATACTATGCAGCCTGCTGTGGAGCTGAAATCTTAGGTCAAAGCTCCTGGACAAAAGGACTGACTAAAGGGCTCGTCGAATTCGGGACAAAAACCTCAATAGCGGTGATCATGGCCTTGATGTGCTCTAGACCATGACGATCGCGCTCTCTCTCCCCCAAGATCGTCGAAGGATACAACAACATCGGATCGAGAACCCTCGGATCTCGAGCTGGCAGCCCCGTCCACTCATGATCGAGGGATTCTTGACCTCCTCCAACCTCGCATGGCCTGAATCCGATGTGCTCCGCTCGCCGACCGAGAAGCTGAAGGAGCCAATTCGCCCCGCATCGACCCGCCAAGGATGTCGAAGACGCTGATCTGTCGAGGATGATCAATCAATCAAAGCACACGGAGAATGAAATCAGTACTTGCATCAGTAGATCCATCTCTCTCCATAAAGACGCCCTCAAGTGTGCTTCAATTCTTGTTGGGTGCCATGACGATATCCCGAATGCATGCAGAGGCGGTTGCCTGAATCTCATAGAGGCGAAGGAATTCAACTCACCACCGCACTGCTGATCGACCCCTCCTTACTGAACGGACCGCCATGCATCTCAGACCCAACTAACATGAGGTCCTCCGACCGACATCAAGTGCTGACATCAATCGAGCTTCGTCGAGCGTCCAAGAATTCAACCAGCCACCCGGTTGTATTGCTGAACTGTTATTGAATGAGCTGTCGAACCACGAGCCATGTCGAGGACGTTGATGATGCCAATCTGCCATATTGCCGAGCATGAGGGGCGATCGACCCTACCCGAGCCCGAGGCTCTTGGGCTCAGAGCCTCTGTCCGATGCTTCAGAGCCCAAGCTGCCGTCATTCGAGCCTCGTCTCGAACATCGAAATGAGGACTCCCAGAGAAGAAAACCCCCCATGCAAGCAACATCCGAGCTCCGCCCAAGCAACGACCACGCCGAGCCTAACGTCGGAGCAGTCCTAAAATCAAGCAAGCGTCATCCTTCATCCGATCTCCTATGATTCCAGATGTGCATACTATTTATGCCGGGACTCGGGGGCCAACGGGAGCTTGCCTCGCGGAACGATTACATGGCGGTCAGATTTTTCAGGATCCATCATCATTCTCAAGTATTCTCATCACTTGAGAATTAGAAATGAAGTGGCTTTCATCTGAACCTTATCCATCTTCTGACCATCTTCTTCCCATCTCTTTCGCTTGGGTCCCGAGCTCAACCGAACTCCCAGTCGAGGATGGCTCGATGACGTCTCAGAAGAAGGTGGCGAGCTAACTCCTAGCCGGTTTGCACCCATTGAGATCCTCCTTCCGACCATGCCGAGCAAGCCGAGCTCTGATCTCTAAGCTCAAAGCCGGTTCGAACATCCGAGCCCATCCGGGCGTTTGAGCCTCCATGTCGAGAGGGCCGGGCTCAAGGCCTGAACAAGCTTCCGAGCTGCCCCCCTGGCCGAGCTGTCAGGCCACTGCTTGATAAGCTAGCAGGACTACCCTGCCTCTCCGACGAGCAGACCCCCCTGCCGACCGAGCCGACCTTGGCACTGCTCTTACCAAAACTTCTGGGCTCAGGGACCTCCGACAACCAAGCTTCCAAGCACGGGGCTTTCCTCCGAACGATTGCCTCGAGCCACTCCGAGCCTCCCTGGCAAGACAAGAAATCTGAACTCCAACGCGAGGCGAGGCGCTTTTTTGGGGCTAATGGCCCTAGGAGTCTCAAACCTCAACCACGGACTACACCAAAAAGATCTCGACAATCTCATATGCCCCCTCGACCGGGACCCAACTCAAGCCCTGTCGAAGGAGATCGCAGTGACAGATAGCTTCACCACCACCTTCCATTTTCTGCAGCTTGTAACGACCACTTTTCATTGTACGTTGTTCGTGCACGTGCTTTTGGCCGTGCACGTGTTTGTTTTAGACTTTGTTTGTTGGTGAACACTTTGATGCAATATGCCGTTGTGAACGTCTCTGAGAGTATTAAATAGTGGGCCTAATTTGGAACGACGTTTCTCGAGTCGTTTTCCCACGATTTAATCTTATTCGATGAGACGTTGCGATTCTCACTTTTGACGGGAGACGTTTCTATTTTTAGTTTCGTCGTCCGATGTCGAAATTGAAATCCGTCTTCTTAGTTAGCTCACTTTCGTCATCACGATCACCCCGATATTTATTTTATAATTTTTGGAGCTTATTTGGCCACTTTTATATTTTTAACAAGTTTTATAATATTTTTAATAATTAATTTTTATATTAATTTCGGCCAAAGAAAATTTATTTGAGTTTAAAACGTTTTAAATAATTTTTGAGCCAATTTCCAGCTCATTTGGACCGCATCAAATCCTTGTGTGAGTTGAAGAAGTTGAGATTCAAATTATAAATATTTTTGAACTTCTAATCCTATTAGATTTAGCCCTAGACCAAGTCAACCCATCTACACTATATAAACAACCTTTAGGAAGACCTATTTTCGCAAGAAAATAACCCTAGCCGCTTCCAAAACTCAAATTTGACGTTGCGACGATTCGTCGCAACGTTGCGACGAACTTCCCCCGCACCGACCGAGAGAAATCAGCCCAAATCCCCGCACTGACCGGTCGCCGCTCCGCACCAAGCATTGCTCCGCATCCGCTGCTGTCGCCCACTCCGTTCTCCCGCACCGACTGAGAGGAGCTCTCGGTCTGACCGAGAGCTTGGCCGCTCCGCACGACCCGCTCCGCACCGCACAGCACCTGCTTCGCAAGCCCGCTCCGCACCCCGCTTCTCCCCGTGTCCGACCGAGGCGACCGCCCACTCCCCGCTCCGTTGCAGCGTTGCAACGTTGCAACGCTCGCTGCAGCGCCCGACCGATGCTCTCGCCCGCACCGACCGAGAAAATCCTCCGCACCCGCTGCTGCAACCGACCCAAGCGCTGCACAGCCCCGTTCCCCCGTGTCTGACCGAGCCCGACCCCCGCACCAAGGCTGTACGACCGAGAGCCAAACGTCGCAACCCCGCACTTGTCGCACCGCTTGCCACCGTGGGCCCCCCAAGTTCTCCAGAGGTATTGTGGGTCCCCCATAGGTCCCTAGGACTACTGTGGGTCCCACCTAGATGCTTTCTCTCCGACGATTTGCCGTGTATGACGTTGCGACACGTCGTAGCCCGTCGTCGCACGTGCTAGCTCTGGAATCTGGAACCGTTGCTCCGGTTGATGCTCTGAACTTTCCAGAGAGGAATCTATATTGGAATCTGGACTTGGAGCGCGTTCTTCTATTCCAACCCCTGGCGTCGCTACCCGACGCCGGTGTAGCTTTCGCGTCGTGTTAAGGTAACGCTTTGCACCCTTAGGACCCCCAACCTATTGCATGCTAATCAAGACTAAAATCAGTATTTTTAAAGTATTTTAAATGTTTTAAATTCACTAATCAAGATTAATAATATGGACTTTTGGCCGGTGGACTTGTGCACGTAGGATAATTGTGATTTTGGACTCTCTTGGACGGTGTTTCTTAGACGTTGTACTTGCAGGCAAGTGAAACTTGCCAACTCTTGTATAGGGCCATGTTTTTAGGACACTTCCTTGTTTTCAGCATAAAAGAGACTAGTCAGTGAAATGATAGCTGGCTAGACGCCTACTTGATCTAGTTTGACAACGAAACTAGATCCGTCACCTAAATGGATCTAGCTTGACAACGAAGCTAGATCCAACTCTTTAAACTTGTTAATCATGCATACTAAACTGTCACGTTTACTTTCCTTATTTGTACGCACTTTTAACTGCCATGCATTGCATTCTACATGTCATCCAAGTTGATTGTTGCATTCGTAGCACACGCTACAATACTTGTACTTGTACTCCTTGAATACTACTTCCTGGGAACGGGCCTCATGTGTTGGTCAAAAGCCAATGCCCGGTTTCCTTGTCCGGCTAGGTGCACCCCTATGCCATACTTGTTAAAAACACTTCCTGGCTCGTGATCCAGAAGCGAGCATTCCGTGTTCGGGGGTAATGCCCTGGCTCGATACACGTGGAGGGGTAGGGATAAACGGTCACCTGAGCTTAGGAGTGGACCGATCAGCCACTCTAAACAGAAGGCGGAATCTCTGTGCACGAGGTGCTTACTTTACTTGTCTTGTACTAGTGAGTGTTACTTGTAAAACTTGTCATCCATGCCATGTTTAAATGCCATGCTCGTACCTTAATTTACTTTACTTTACTTGTTGCACTCATATTTTAACTGCCATGTCATTGCATTCATGCTAGAACTGCTAGGTTACTTTACTTGTGCCTACTTTCAGGTTCCTTGCACAAGTCTCTTGTAGACTTGCTGACATGTGCCCCTTGCTCTTTTGGGTGTCACATGTTAGACCCTGAGCCGGAGACCGTTGCTGTGTACGTGATGTTTTGCTGACGCTGAGTCCGAGTCCATGATTGCCCAGGAGGAGTTTTGTGGACACCGGAGACCTTTCTTGGTGACTTTGCTGAGTTCCTTTTGTTTTAGGCTTTGTTGTTAGTTGACGGTGCGTGGCACCTTTGTTTTGTACGTTGTACTTTTGTTGGCCATGTTTGGGCCTTTAGAATCTTTTTCTTTCTAGCCTGGTGGCTTTTTCTGTGATGTTGAAACTTATTTTATGGATATTCTGAGATATCTCTTTTGTCTCATTTCATTATTATTATCTTTGTTTCGTTCGCGTTGCAAAGACCTGCAGTTTTAAATTTGATTGACGCTTATCGGACTTGCAGCTTTGTAGCTTCAAGTCTGAGCGGACCTTCTCACGCTTCGCCTCCATATTTGTGGGAAGCGGGGCGTGACACAGCTCCTCCACCAAAACACCGAAGCAAGAAATGGCGATTTCGGGTCGGATCTGGACATGAATACTACCCCCATTTCGCTCGCCATACCTCACTCTCCGTCAGATCCGACCCGATCTGGACCCGTGCAAACGTTATCTGAAAGCAGCCCTTGCAGCCGCCTACACCTTCGATGCACGAAAACTACAGCTCGAGAACTCCGAGCAAGTTTGCCTCTTCGCCAAACTCTCTCGAAACTTCTCTGCCCTCCTATCAAATCACAAATCGCTCCTAGATTCGACCTGACCCATCGACGAGGCCTGCTCTGCGAGTTCAAACGTGCAATCAAGAACCAGATCTGATCCTGTAACGACTGGTTTTCATGTATATGGATTTATTATATTATAATATATGTTTTGGTAGATTTTCTCCTTATTTGTAGTTTTCGTCTCCATAACTTTCATTTTCGATCATATCGTCGTGTTTCCTTAGCTTCTTCCGTAGGATCGTCGATTTTGGAGCAAGTCATTCGTGACGGGCTTCGTATTGGTCATATCTTATCATTAGATCAAGCCTAGGAGTCTTGGGAATCGATCCCGGAGCTCCGCGCTCCGTATCGGAACTTTTGGTGCTAATTAGCCGGTGTAAGAAGGGCCACCGACCGACTAGATGACGATCCAGTCGGTCGGAAAACCTTCTTGAACCGACTAGTTGGCTTTCTAAATTATTCAGGAGTTACTGTTTATCGTTATTCGGTCTAAGAACGTTGGTTGACCGACTAGGTTGCAAACTAGTCGGTCGGCAATGCTTCTTTGACCGACTAACTCATCAACTATTTTTTTGACACTAGTTACTGTTTACTCTTAGTCGGTCTAAGAACGTTCATCGACCGACTAGATCTCAAACTAGTCGGTCAGTAGTTGTTCTTTGACCGACTAACTCTTAGTTCAGGTTTTCGACTGGAGTTACTGTTTACACTTAGTCGGTCTGCGTTGTTCAACCGACCGACTAGATCTCAAACTAGTCGGTCAGCAGTTGTTCTTTGACCGACTAAGCAGTGCAGGAAACCCTAGTTTTGCCCTAGCCGCCACCAAACTCTATAAATACCCCTCCAAACGTTTTCTTCTCCTCCCTCACGACCTAAAACCCTAATTTCTCCCCCATTGAGCCCCCATCTTCCTCAAACCATTAATCCTTCATCCCAAGCTCATCCTCCATCATCCAAACCCTCCCTTAACTCATTCCACCTCTCATCTTCCCCAAATCTCCATCAAATCCCCAAAATCCCCCCAAAACCCTATTTCTCCAAACTTCTCCAATCATTTCCAGATCTGAACCCTAGGTTCCCCGGAGCGTTTCTTCCGTCGCCGTGGTTGCTCGGCGTTATTCTCCCGTTCCCTACACGGTAATACTCGATTCCTTTAGTTTTAGCATAACCCACATTGACATTGTGAAACCCTAATAAAATGAATTATTAGATGATTAGGGTTCTAATAAGAAACCTATTTAGAATCATTTCGCTAATGATTGTTTTTCCATAACAGTGATCCAATCCGTAGTTAGCGTGTGTGACGATCTTCATTGCTCGTCAATCCCGGTATCAGGCAAGTGAAACTTGCATCCCTTGATTTAGGCCATGTCTTAGGCCATTTACCTTGCTTTAGCGTAAAAGAGACTAGACGGTGAAAGGATAGCCGTTTAGACGCTATTGACCTAGCTTGACAACGAAGCTTGGTCCGTCACCTTCATCATGCTTGTATGTCACGTTTATCTTCCCTTAACGGTACGCAAATTAACTGTTCATGTCATCCATGCATCCTTAACTATTTTTGCATTATAACTGCCATGTTTAATTTCAATTAACGGTACGCGAATATGTTCATGTCATTGCATTTTGCCTGTCACGTTTAAATAAAATTAACGGTACGCGAATATCTGCTCATGTCATTGCATGCTTGAATACTCATCGTGATTGCGTAGCTTCGCTACATACTTGTACTATTTGTCCCGGCTAGGCACCCATCTTGCGTGGGCACCATCTTTGCCAACTACACTTTCTGGCTCGTGTTCCAGAAGACGAGCTCATCACAGCCTGAGGGCAATAGGGCACTCGTTGAGTGATCCCTTGTACTTGATACTTGAACACAGCCTGAGGGCAATAGGGCACTCGTTGAGTGATCCCTTGTACTTTACTTGTTACTTGACATTACATGTCACCCCTACTACTTGATACTTGCTACTTGCACTTTACCTTACTCTACTTGTCACCACCTTACCTTACTTGTCATGCATCGTACTTTAACTGCTAGGTTGCTAGTTTACCTTTCTTTCCGTTTCCTTGCACAAGTCTTCCGACTTGCTGACATGTGCCCCTTTTCTCTTTTGGGTGACACATGTTAGAGCCCGAGCCTGAGTTACTTGCTGAGGACGTGGTGTTCGCTGATGCTGAGTCAGGACCCGCGTTGATCGAGGACTACGTTGACACTGGGGATCAGTCTTAGTGTTTTCGTTTAGCTTCTTTTGTTAGACTGCCTAGTTGTCGGTGCGTGGCACCTAGTTGATACTCTGTTATGTATGTGTTGCTTTTGTTTGGCCTTGTTCTGGGCCTTAGACTCTTTCCTGTTAGCCTGGTGGCTTTTCTGTGATGTTGAATATTTTGTGGACAAACTTTGGGATTGGTATTTCATATCCGTCTCTCTATTATTATTATTGTTGTTGTTCCTTTTGCGATTACAGGGACCTGCTTATACTAAATTGACGCTTATCAGGCGTGCAGCTTCACAGCTCCACGTTTGAGCGGACCTTCTCACGTCTCGCCTCCATTTTAGGGAAGCGGGGCGTGACAAATCCACTTGGTAGCTGATCTCCAAAGCAAAGGATTGGTTCGACAATCAGTTGAAGACCCAGAGGCTCAAAGACACCATCTTTGCGGTGAGCGAGCAGCTGACGAAGGCCAAGAAGCAAGGGGCGTTCCCGAGCTTGATCGCGGCTAAGGCGATACCCAGGAGCTTCCGTTGCCTCATAATGAGGCCGATGGAGGAACGGATCAAGAGGCCGGACAAGTACTTAGATCCTAAGCATTTGACTCTGGAGCTCGAGGACCCGAAATTGTATCATTATGCAATATTTTTGGATGATGTGCTGGTTGCTTCGGTCGTCCTGAATTCAATGATTAAGAATTCCAAGGAGCCATGGAAGCACATGTTTCATCTGATGACTGATCGGATGAATCTTGGAGTAATGCAGGTAATGCCTAGACCAGGTCGACCAGTCCAGGCTGACCAGCCCAGGCCGATCGACGAGAGGAGGCCGATCCATACAACTGACCAGTACCGACATGATTTCCAGCGACTCGAGTTCACCATCTCTGTAGGCGAACCCGAGACTTGAAGGGGGCAAGGATAAAGTACACGGGAGGACCTACTACCTCCGCCTTCCAAACTCCCCCGACGGTACAGAAACTCAGGCAATGGCGTAGAATCCTCGCTGACCAGGATGGATCTTGAGCTAAAACTGGGATCCAGACAAAGAGCTGGGATCGGTTGTGAGGCTGGGGGCAACTCCTCCAGCAGACCGACCCGTACGGTTCGCTTAAAGGCTGGGGGCAACTCCCCCAGCAGGTTGACCCATCAGTTTGACATAAGGCTGGGGGCAACTCCCCAGCAGGCCGACAAAACCCGGATCAGTCATAAGGCTGGGGGCAACTCCCCCAGCAGGCCGTTCAATCGATTGACCATAAGACTGGGGGTCGACCCCCAAGCAGGCCTATCGATCCGTCGATCTTAAGGTTGGGGGCAACTCCCCCAGTAGACCGACCACATCGACCGTAAGGCTGGATGTAACTCCCCCAGCAGGCTGATCACTCAATCGACCGTAAGGCTGGGGGCAACTCCCCCAGCATGCCGATCACTCGATTGACCGTAAGACTGGGGTAGCTCCCCCAGCAGGACAATCGACCCGTCAATCGTAAGGTTGGGGGAAACTCCCCAAGTAGACCGACCACATCGACCGTAAGGCTGTCTCCCAGTAGGCCGATCACTCAATCGACCGTAAGGCTGGGGCAACTCCCCAAGCAGGCCGATCACTCGATCAACTGTAATACTGTGGGTAGCTCCTCCAACAGGCCAATCGACCCATCGATCGTAAGGCTTGGGAAAACTCACCCAGCAGACAGACCACATCGACCGTAAGGCTGGGGACAACTCCTCCAGCTGGTCGACCGACTCCTTCGTCGGCCGTAAGCCGAGAAGCACTCCCCTTGCCACCGAACGAGGGGATCGGTCGTAAGGCTGGGAGCAACTCTCCCAGCTGGACGACCCACTCCTTCGTCGGTCGTAAGTCGAGGGGCCACTCCCATTGAAATCAAATGAAGAGATCGATCGTAGGGTTGGGGGCAACTCCACCAGCAGGCCGACCCACTACTTCGTCGGCCATAAGTCTAGGGAAAACTCCCCTTGCCACCGAACGAAAAGAATATGGAAACATCAGATAGACCATTGTTTCTTTGTCTTCACCATGGAGTGGTGACAATGATCTCATGGTCGTTCGACTTGGCGAAGTCGGAGCCCATAAACATGTGCTCATTGGAGAATGAGTTCACTGAATGACCCAACGAGAGTTATCACATTGTTAACATAACATATTTGTCAGTGATAACTCTCTGTGATGATAGGCAAGTTGGTCCTTAGACTTGAGATCATTAAACGAACCTATACGTGAACAGTGTCACTTATATTTCTGACCTAGCATCGAGGCAAGGCTTGTCGAAAGGTTTTTGGTTGGGTGACACTTGAAGCGTGCGAGGAGAGTAATGACCAAGAGAGAATTCGTCTCTCCTGTTATGGTTAGTGTCACACGGTTAGGTTCGATTTTTAATGAAATGCTTTGGCCAAAGTATGTTGGAAGAAGACTAACATTATTTGACTAAAGACCGATGGAGACTAACCAAGTTCAAGCTATTAAGGTTGACAGTTTGATCGTACCCTAGGATTGACTATGCGACTTAGTTTTGACGAAGGGACTATAACAACAGTATTCATCATAGACACAGTCAAGATGGTCCCGATAATACTCATGTCAATGAGTTAACCCCATAAGTATGATACCGAAACAGGGACGACATCTCCTGCTCGTGGTCACTGTCGTCTGGGGTTTCGAGCTCCACCTGTAGTAGGGTCAAGCTGTAGGGTCTCACACAGAGTGATACATTCGTTAAGTAATAGGTAGAAATTAGGGAGAAGATGCATTTGATGCAAGAGACAAAAACTGCAAAGAGTTTGCAGTTAGCTTCTGGACTCGGGATAAGTGATCCTGAGTGCAAGTGGGAGATGTGGATGGATGTATGCCATCAGTTCATTTGTATTTGATGCAAATGGTTTTTAATAATAGATGTGGGAATTTTGCATATGATGCAAACTGAATTTAATGTGTCGTAAAATGTTTACGTGGATAATTAATATAATGATCGCTCCCGCACCCAGAAAACAATGTATCTTTACCGCATGTGCACGGTTAAGTAGAAAGCGGGTATCGAATAACAGGGAGGACTAATGACTGTACTCTATTTTGGTTACTAAGCTATTGGTGGAAAAGACGTTTGAGAATGGATGGTGTAACAATCGTTTGAGTAACAATGCAAATTCAATACAACAAAGATGTCTAGGGCTAAGGAATCCATACTATGGATTTTCAAGTCATCGACGTGAGTTATGAAATACCATGCAATCAAACTCGAGTCAAGATGAACTTGTCGCAACTAATTGGATAACCAACTCACGTTGTCGCGCTGTTGCAGGTCTATAGCACTATAGACTAGAGCCTCGCTCTCGCGCAAGCATAATCTAGACTACTAGCGTTAAGATCGGCAATCTTGTACAACCCAAATTCAAGCTCGCTGTTGCGCAACTTGATTTCGGATCTAGATCTTGATAGTTCGTATTCATTCACTATCATGCAACGAATATGAGTATAGGAGAACAATAAAAATGCTAGCTTTGGTCGCCGTCGCGCACCAAATCTAGAAAATTTTGATTGTAAAACTAAATCGAATATCTAGGGCTTTCCTTGGATCAAGATCCTCTGTCGAGCTCACGAGATCCAAGAGAAATCCCTATCTATCCGTAGTAAATCAATCAAGATCTAACCTTTCAATCAAGCTAATAATAGCATAGCAATTCAATAGATCTCACAATTCAAACATTAGATCCATAGGGTTCATCCCTTTGCCCTAGAGCAAAGGAACTACTCACAAATCATATTAAAAATCGATAGGAAAACAAGATCAACAATGGAATTCATCATGCAATCAAGATTCAATAAGAGATATAGCATAAAAATCAAAACTTGCAAGAGATTGAGACAAACCAACGTCACCAAAGAGCTTTTCAATGGAAAATTAAGATCCAATCTTCAATCTCTCGCCAATATAAAAGCTTAACTATGATTAGAAACTAAGGAAAAATAGTTCTAAGAAGTCTATCTGGTCTCCCCTGGGGCTGGAGACAAAACTGGGCTTAAATACATGCCCAAAAGATCCAAAAATACAGAACAAACTGCCCTTGTGCCGCCAGAAACCCTAATTTTCCCGACTAGGCGTCTACACCACTCGGCCGAGTGGAAATATGACTGGCCGAGTGAGAAGTATGACTTGGTTGAGTACATCAGTTTGCAGATCGTCCAAAAAACAAAGAAGTTGGCTTGGTTTTCTTCGAGATTTTGGCCTCCACTCGGGCGAGTGGAGTTCATTACTTGGCCGAGTAGAATTCATCACTCCACCGAGTACATTATGTACTCAGGCTGGAAAACGTAGTCGTGTCAGTCTTGCTCGGCCGAGTAGGCTGCTTCACTCGGCCGAATGAACTGCCTAGCTCGGCCGAGTGGCCTGTTTCAGAGCTCATTTCTCATCCTTTTTGATTCCTCGTCGATTCCTTCAACGTCCTTCTTCTTCCACTCATCCTCCAATGCCATTAACTCTTCGATATGATCACGAGTATCGCTCCGGCATGCATGCAAGTCCTCTAGGCTCCAAATTGCACCCGATTGCTACATATGATCACTCCTTATTTTACACCTTTTTTCGGCATGTTTTCATGACGTTTTGATCGCCCATATCATGTTTTTCACGATTATTCAACGATATCACGATGCTTTTCACAATTTCTTGTTTTTGTCGTATTTCAGAAGATATGGAGCGATTTGGAGCGAAAATGAGATCAAAGGAGTTTCACGCACTTCGGAGTGTCGCCCACGGCTTACTTGAGGACTTATCAGCGATAGAGGATGAGCGGAAGAAGAAGAAATTCCTTAGGATCGACGAGGAGGTGAAAAGAAGAAGAAAAGAGCTAAGATACAGCCCACTCGGCCGAGTACACTACTCACTCAGCCGAGTCAGAAGCTGTACTCGACCGAGTAAAACGGATACGCAGAACAAATTTTCAGTGTTTACTCGGCCGAGCAAGGAAGTCCACTCGACCGAGTGAGAAAGCTCACTCGCCCGAGTGGTACAGAGAATTCGTCCAGAGAAGCTGCCAAGTTACTGGAATTTCTGAGGAAGCCTACTCGGCCGAGCATGATTGCTCACTCGGCCGAGTAAAGAAGCCCACTCGGCCGAGTCAGTCAGAGAGACAAACCCTTGAGAACCCCGAAGTTACTGTTATTTTACAGGGTTTGTCACTCGGCCGAGTGACAAGGGTCACTTGACCGAGTGACCCTCTCCGACTGCTGCTTGGATTGCGAATTCTGGGCTGCGCAAGGGCGGTTTTGTCACGATTTTTTGGACGATTTTGGCTTGTATTTAAACATAGTTTTTACCCTAGTTTTAAGAGAGACTTGAATTATTTTTTAGAGACTTCTATTAGGGTTTTGACGGCTATTCTTTTGTGAAATCTCAGCTGGAGATCTTTGGCGACAACATTGGTTTGTTCTTTCTTGCTAAAAACTCAATTTTATGAATTGTTTCTTCCTTGCAATGAATTGTGCTATGATTCCATCTATTGTTTCTGAGATTTTTATGATGATTAGTGAGTAGTTCCGTCGTTCTAGGATATGGGGATGAACCCTATAGACCCAATCTTTGAATTATGATGAATTTATAGAATTATTGCTAGAATGATAATGGATAGGTTGTGATCGATTTATTACGAGTAGCTAGGAATTCATATCGATTGGGATTTGCAAGAGATTGGATCCCAATTGATAGGAAGGCCTAGATATTCGATTTAGATTGATAATTGAAATTCTTTAGATTTGGTTTGCAAGAGATTGGACCAAAGCTAGGATTTTTATTATTAATCTATGCTAATATTCGTTTGCAAGAGATTGGACGAATACGAAGCATCATAACCTATATCGTAGATCGAGTTTGCACGAGAGTGGGCTCGAGATGCGATTGGACAATGATGTCGATCTTCATGCAAGCGGCATAGGGTAGGGTTTGTACGAGAGTGGGCTCTATCCTAAGTTTGCTATAGACCGGCAATAGCACGAAAGCGTGAGCTTGGTTCTACATTAAGTTGCGACTAGTTCACCTAAATTCAAGCTTAGCAACAATGAAATTTATGATTCACAAGGATAAGAGACGGTCCATAGTGGGGAATTCCTATCCCTAGACGCTTTATTATATTGATATCTTCTCGCTATTTGAACGATTATGATGATTACGCCAAAACTATTCTTATTCTCTTGATAGCTAGGTAATCAAAGTAAGATACTGTCATTTGTCCTCCCTGTGTTCGATACCCGCTCGCCACTACACCGTATGCTTGCGGTAAGACTACAAGTCGTTCTCCGGGTGTATATCCGGGCGCGACCAAGTTTTTGGCGCCGTTGTCGGGGAGGCGACGGTATTTTGTTTTCTTTACTTAGTTATTTCTTTTGTTTTATTATTTTTATCCTTTTATTCCTCTATCGTGATAACAATTCCATCGAAGCTCTATTTTCCAGTGCATGTACACGAGATCGACAGAGCATCAAGAAGATCTATTATTTGACCCGGAGATCGAGCGTACCGAAAGGAGGCTTAGAGCCGAGAGAAGACTTGCTATAGAGAACGATTATATGAACCGATGGGAGACACCAGAGTAATTAGCGGCACGCATGGCTAGGCTAATATCTATCAGAGATAGGCTACGGTCTAAGACTACTTCTACCACCTCATCTATTGCGATGCCGGAGTTGGCGGTGGACAAGAATTTCGAGCTCAAAACAGGACTTGTGGTCTTAATGCAACAAGACCCATTCCATGGGAACTCCTACGAGAATCCACACTACCATCTTCAATTATTCTTGTCCAGGTGTGTCACCTTTCAGATGCCCGGTGTACTGGCCGACGCCATCCGACTACGCCTCTTCCCATTCACCCTTAGGGACAAAGCATTATATTGGTTGAAGACGCAAGCGGAGGGGATCTTTACTACATTGGATGAGTTGGCGAGCGCCTTTGTTAATAAATTCTACCCACCATCCAAGACAGTCAAGATAAGGAGTGCACTCATGTCCTTCAAGTAAGGACATCAGGAGACTCTATTTGAGGCATGAGAGCGCTTTAAAGATCTCCAACACCAATGCCCCCATCATAGCATTGAAGCATGGGAGCTAGTGCATAGCTTTTACAATGTACTCCAACCGGGCACCAAGCAAATCATAGATGCAACCGCTAATGGAGCCATATTATCTAAGACACCGGATGAAGCTACGGCCCTACTCAAAGAGATGGCCTCGAACAACCAACAATGGGGCGACGAGAGAGGACATTCTTCCTCCTCCTTGAAGCCAACAAGCATTTATGAGGACAAGGCCGTAGCGGAGCTTTCTACGAAGTTTGACTCCCTCCACAAGGTTGTGGAGAGATTGGAGAAGTTGATTACCGAGCCGCATGGAACTCCCGCCACATCTACACTGGAAGGTAATATGAGTGATTGTCAAGACCAAGCTCAAGTTATGTTTGTTGGATGAGAGTATGGAGAAGGAGTTATAGAGCAAGTCCAATATGTTGCAGGGAACACCGGTTATTGGGCCAACCCGGCCACGAGAAATCATCCGGGATTCTCATATGCTAATAATGATGGAGCTTTAAACCCACCACCGCAACAACCTCAAGCTCGGCCTCCACTTCCACAACATCAATATCAACCAAAAGGGCCACCACAACAAAGCTACCCGCCTAAGCAACAAGCGGGACCATATAGGCCGCCCGGCTACAATCAAGGGTGGAGAGCTCCTAACCCACCACAAGCACCACCTAGATCGGATCATGAAGCGAGGGTGGAAGAATTCATGATGGAGCAAAAGAAAATAAATGCTAGATTGACGGCTCAAAAGACTCTCTCAATACCTTCGTGGCACAACTAGCAGAGCAACTTGCGTTGCTTAACAAAAATACTCAACAATTGCCGGCTAAACCGGAACCAAACCCACGGAGCAACACCGCCCACATCAATGCGGTGGTGGCGGTTACTACTAGGGGCGGGAAGGACACTACTCCCGCCATGATCCAAACCAAAGAGCCCGGGGAGCAAATTTTGGATGACAAGGAGCCGGCTATTGAGGAGGAGTGCCAAAAAGAACCACAAGAAGGCGAAAATTCTGAAATTATAAAGCCACGCGAGGAGCAAAACTACATGCCACCGGTACCCTTTCCACAATGGTTGGCAAGAGCTAAGATTGAGAAGCGGCTCGCCAAATTCCTTGAGTACTTGCGGGGAGTAAAACTCAATATACCTTTCTTGGACGCTATTGTAGAGATCCCGTCATATGCCAAGTTCTTGAAAGACTTAATTTCGGGAAAGAAGAGAAAGGAGAAGATAATGCTTGTCGAGCAAGATACATGATTCACCCGGAGGGAGAAGGAGCCCACAAAATTCAAAGACCCCGGAAGCTTCCGCATTCCATGCACACTTGGAGGAGTTCTGCTACAAAAGGCTTTGGTAGATTTGGGAGCAAATGTGAGCCTAATGCCCCTAAGTATGTTTAAGAAATTGAATACGGGGACCGACTTGAAGCCGACGGATACGAGAATACAACTCGCAGATGGTCGGGTCACTAGGCCGGTGGGAATTGCGGAGAACATACCGCTCCAAGTACCGGGAGCAATTTGCTTGCCGTGCGACTTTGTAATCATGGACATCAAGGAGGATAACGACACATAGCTAATTCTTGGACGCCCCTTCTTAGCCATCGCCGGCGTGATAGTTGACGTGAGAGAGGGCACCTTGTCTTTGAATGTCGGATACATTGAGGTGGAGCTCCATATTCCCAAAGCAATGAAGCACATGCCTTGGACGGAGGATGTCGACTACGTGGACCTCTTCGATGAGGTGATTGATGAAGCTATACCACATTCTATTGGCGCCCTACACAATGACGGCTTAGAAGAAGGCTAATCTTCTAATGATGGAGAAAAGTTGGAGGACCCACCGGATCATTCTATGGTCGATGGCAAAGACGACGCTGATGTCGCAACAATTAGAGAGCTATGCAAGCTCTCCACGGCCAACAATTTCAAGAAAGCTCCGCCGGACAAGATAGTATTATCACCGGTGAAGAAAAAGAATGGTACAAGCTCAAGCTTGGGGGACTTATCCCCCAATACTACCCATGATGAGGGGGAGTCGAGGAACGCCAACGAACAACAACAATTAAATCCAAGTGGCTTTCCCGGCAAGTTTGACGCGCGCATCCCACATGCGCCGAATATCGCGCACTAAACGATTATCTTATGGGGTCGAGCTCAAGACCTTAAACGAGCGCTTGTCGGGAGGCAACCCGACGGTTTTATATAATTTTTAGTTTAATTCTATTTTTGTTTTAGATTTTTCTTAGTGTTTAGAGTCTAGAGTCAATAAAAATCGTGACAACGGGCTCTATTTTTTATGACAGGAGATGGAGAACGAGAAATCATTTACATGGAGGATGACCATAGTAAGGGAGATCGCTCCAGGAACGTGCTCACGCCCCAGGAGAAGGAAGAGACTGACAGGGAGACAAAAAACAGAAAGTGGCGCAAAAACAGAGAGCCGGTGCAAAAAACAGGAAGCCACTCGGCCGCGTGAACTTTTCACTCTACCGTGTGAAGACTCTACTCGGCCGAGTAGGGTACTGATTAAGGAAGATACTACAGACCACTCTTTGTTATTTTCTGTAATTTACCGTATTTATTTGTCACTCGGCTGAGTGACTATGTTACTTGCCCGAGTGAATCTGATACCATCCACGCTTCATAATCGTTGAGTGGTCGTTCCACTCGGCCAAGTGGAACTTGTCCACTCAGCCGAGTAGGGAAAGCTACTTGGCTGAGTCGTAACTATAGGGAGATTTCGGAAAAAAATTTAACATCGAGCCACTCGGCCGAGTGAACGTGTCACTCGGTCGAGTGACACAACTTTATTAACCCAGCGGGCGAGGCCCATTTCCCAAGCACGCGAAAAATCCCAAATCTTTCCCCGAGCCGTTTCGAATTCCCGGCGCCTCGCCCGAATCGCCACCCCTCTTTCCTCGCCCGAGCCGCCCCCATCGCCGTCGCCGACCGCCATCCCTGGTCGTCGACAATCTGTCGCCGCCTACACCCGCCGGCGCCGCCGCCCCTTCACCGTTTCGCCTCCATTGCGCCCCAAAATTCCTATTTCTCGCTTTTTTCTTTGATCCGTATGCCCCTTAAGCCCCAAATTGAAATTAATTCTCATATATATCTATTATCCCCTATCTTCCCCAATATATATTGATATTCATCGCTGATTCGATTATTTGTGTTTCAGGCTAGCTTGGGGGAGCTTGGGAGAGATTCAGGACGTCTTGGAGCTTCGCGGAGGAGGCGATTCTTCGTACGCTTCCACTATTTGCTCTCACGTCGTGCTCGGGTACACCCGTTCCTTATTTTAGCACTTCGTATTTTCATTTGGGTGGGCACGACTCACGGGCCACTTGCCCCCACGTCTTAGGCCACACACCCGGGAGCCCGCTTCCAAGCGGAAGAGGTCAGGCGATCATGGTCCCTCTTCTGCTAGGGCAGACTCCCTGCCACCTAGCCCGCCTCCACCCACACAGCCGCCTCCTACCGCACCCATTTCACCACCGACACAGCCAGCCCCCGCTATCGATGCGATGTGGATTACATTCAGAGATGACGCTCAGCGTGCCAGATTTGAGCGTATCTCCCATCGCTCGATCGTACCGACTAGGTTTGCACACCTTGCTGATTTAGAGCGCCTAGGGGTACTAGAGGGGCTACTCCAGTTGTATGACAACGTGGGGTGGCGTGATTTCTTGTCGGTGTCGGCGGACACTTATATCTGCCCGACACTAGAGGTCCTCAGTTCTATTGCTCGGATCCCTGGAGGATGCTCATTTAGTCTGATGGATCGAGAGTGCGAGGTCACTCTCGACATGCTTAGAGTATTTTTCTAGTGGCCCCCCTGTCCCGGACCCTGACTGAGCCTACAGCCCCACGCACATCCCACAGCCGTCATTCGACACACACGCTTTTTGGACACGTATCACGGGATCTCCCCTCGCCTTTGACCCTAGTCGGGCCAAGGCCTTCGCCATCCTCCACCGATGCCTCTGCATTGCACAGCTCCTTATGACGACCACTTTCTTAGCAAGGTATGAGCCGGGGACATTGTCGACGCCAGAGCTCTACTTGCTCTACGCGATGACACGATCGCGGGCCTACGAGCGAGGAGGAGACGTTTTGGTCGCCACCGTCGAGATTGACATTGCCAGTTGGTACATCGATCGCATCAGTATTTCTGTCGGCGTTCGGACGCCTATCTGTTGCGGCGTCTGATTACCCTCTTGGCCCTTTTGTGCGGAGTTGACCTCGCTGCTGGCTTGATTAGACCTCCGGGCCCCACTACACTTTCCATAGATGTTATGGCCCAGATGAGGATGCTTCGTCCTCATGGTCAACACCATTGGGTGTGGCTGCACGGTCCCCATGGTGCCGATTATATGATTCTTCCGAGCCCTGCTCGGACTTATATTGGACCTGCGGGCGGGGAGTGGATTCCAGCGATGGATCTCCTCATCCCCGCTGCGTATGTCATGCCCCGCTTCCCAAAAATGTGGAGGCGAGACGTGAGAAGGTCCGCACAGACTTGAAGCCGTGAAGCTCCAAGTCTGATAAGCGTATAAAAACACTTATTATGGCAAGTCCTTGCAAAGCGAAACGAAACAACAATGATAATAAGGAAATGAGACGACATTTTATTGAATCTCCAAATGTCCATAAACAAATTACAATATCGCAGAAAAGCCACCAGGCTAAAAGAAAAGGGGTCTAAGGCCCAGACATGGCCAACAAAGAATAACATACATACGAGGGTGCCACGCACCAACAACTAACAGCAAACCTAAACAAAGAAGTGAACACGAGCGGTCTTCAAGACAGGCCCCTGGTGTCCACTCACCATCACAGCAAACATCAGCATCGGCAACACCATATCCCCTGCAACAAAGCTCTGGCTCTGGGTCTAACATGTGACACCCAAAAGAGAGAGGGGCACATGTCAGCAAGTTTGGAAAGACTTGTGCAAGGAAACTGAAAGGAAGGTAAACTAGCAACCTAGCAGTTATAGTATGCATGACATGGCAGTTATAACATGAGTGTACAAACAAGACATGGCAAGACAATTTGTACAAGAGAACAATTATCGGGACAAGACAAGACAAGAGTAGCCAAGCTACTAACAATCTCAATCAATTCACTATTCACGTTGTTTTGTAGATGTTTACGCCTTACAACTGAACGGTTTCACATTCACGCTGAGTGGCCGCTTAACAACTACCCCAAACCCAGAGTTTACGCCTTACAACTGCAGTTGCTGATCGGGCAGACTCCCAGTTGAATGGCCGCTTAACCCTTACCCCATCCCACACGTAAACAAGCCAGGGTCCCTGTACATGAGCCCAGCAAGTGAGCCAGGGTTGCCCCGCACGGGAGCTTGTTTTCCTATTTCACAATTCAATATCGAGCGTTGGGGTTTCCAACTACAGGGCTCGCTTCTGGAACACGAGCCAGGAACACAAGCATGGTAGCGAAGCTACGCAATCACAGCAACACTTAAAGAATGCAATGACATGACAATTAATTCGCGTACCGTTAATGGAATTTAAACATGGCATGGTAATTGTGCAACATGATATATGTCGGAACTAGCTTCGTTGTCAAGCTAGTTCCCCAATTTGCGCCTAGGCGAGTATCATTTCGTCGCCTAGCCTCTTTTACGCCTACAACAAGCAAATGGCCTAAAACATGGCCTAAACCCTAAGTGGCAAGTTTCACTTGCCTAGCACCGGGAATGACGATCACGAAGGTTCGTCTCGCGGATGCTAATCTACGGGAGAAATCGCTGTTATGGGGAAACAAGCAACAAAACAACATTTATTCATTAGGGTTTCATAAAAATACAAATAGGTTATGGAAACATTAAGAGGTAGATTTCTTACCGAGAGGAGGCGGAAGAAACACTCCGGAGAACCTATGGATCAGATCTGGAATAGATGGTGAAGTTTGGAGAACTAGGGTTTTTGGGGGATTTGGGGTTTTGATGAGATTTTGGGGAAGATGAGAGGTGGAATGAGTTGATGGAGGGTTTAGATGATGGATCTTGGGCTTGGAATGAAGGAATAAGGCTTGGAGGAAGATGGGGGCTCAATGGGGGAGAAACTAGGGTTTTGGGTCGAGTGGAGGAAGAAGAAAACGTTTGGGAGGGGTATAAATAGGATGGGCTGGCGGCTGCCCAGAAATTAGGGTTTTAACACAGACTAGTCGGTCAAAGAGCAACCACTGACCGACTAGTTTGGCAACTAGTCGGTCGGTCGACCAACGGAGACCGACTAAGTGTAAACAGTAACTTCTGAACGAAAATAGGATTTGGATTTAGTCGGTCGATGAACAAATGCTGACCGACTAGTTCCTCATCTAGTCGGTCAATGAACGTTCTTAGACCGACTAAGAGTGAACAATACTCGACTGTTCAGAAGAACGAAGAATTAGTCGGTCTGAGTACATAACTTAACCGACTAGTTTGACAACTAGTCGGTCGAAAGATGAACTTAGACCGACTAAACAGATACAGTAACTCCTGAATTATAATCAAAGCCCACTAGTCGGTCCGTTAAGGAATGCCGACCGACTAGATTGAAATCTAGTCGGTTGGTTCTCCTTCTTGAACCAACTAACGTGCACGAAAAGTGTCGATTCGAAGCGCGAAGCTTCGGGAAGATTTCTATGGCTTCTAGGATCGATTTATACTCTAAGATATGAGCGATTTGAAGCGCGTCACGAATGACTTACTCCGAAATCGACGATCGAAGGAAGAAGCTAGAAAATCACGACGAAACGATCGAAAGTGAAAGCTATGGCGACGAAAACCACACATCCAAGGAGAAAATCCACCAAGCATATATTTTAATATAGATAATCCAATTACATGAAAACCAGTCGTTACATCCTACCCACCTTAGAATAAAGTCCGTCCTCGGACTTTCTAACTATAGCTATATCTAGTCACCCTAGTAACTACCCTCAATCAATATCACATCAAAATTTCAACCAAGTATATTCATTTCAAGTGCTTATATATATACTCTAGGTAGTCAATTATTAACACCACGGAAGTAAATATATATTCACGCACATAGTACACTTATACTTATTATAATCAAACAACTCCATTCACGTATTCAAATCATTCATATAGGCAAGTATATTCATATAACTATAAAACACTTATTACACACTATATGAAAATAACCAAGCCTCTTACATATTTGAAAATAATTTCACACTAGAAAATACCATCGGAATCTACACGTATAGGTAACTACCTATGGACAAGACAATAAGAGTACACTAGTCCCTATATCTCCTAGTATGCGCCAAACAATCAACATGCGAAATCACAACATTCGATTGTTAAAATAAGTTCACTATATCTAATATACATTCACAATCATTATAATTTCACAATTTATAGTCATTCAAATGCATGCACACATTTCACCATATTATCACTCCATATATAGTCCTATAGCTATAATCACGTCACACCACACATACCATAGTCACCAATTCCTATAACTATCACATACTTACCCGTGCATGGTGCACACCCACACACGCTAATATTTCATTCATATATACGCCAATCACACCACTATATGCTTAGCACATCCACGCACCTAGTTTAGCTAGCGCACATATATTCACGCAACCAAATCCTTAGTGAATAACTACACCACAAGACCAACTCACATAACTATATATTGGTATAGCCACCCACAGTCGTGTGCGTAACACAACCAGGCACAAACAATCCAAACATTATACATACATCATCCATCACTATACACCAACCACATACAATACACCAATGTACATAGAGTGTACCCACTCAAGCTTGAGTGAGACTCAAAATCATAGCGGAATAATTCCATATACATAACATAGCATCCATACGTATGCCAAAACTAGCTAATGCATACACGTCTACCAACATAACCACATACATATCTAAATGTCAAACACCCTTAATATCTAACCAGGTCATATCACATATTTCAATCACTTCATATACCATGATATTATTACAAACATCAGCACACCTATAATTACAATACCCTCCCTAATAAAAGTATTTACTTATAGTCACACCCAAGCATCGTATATCTTCATACCATATCCATCCACCTATAATTGGTACATCAATACACATTCACCTCATACATAAGTTAAGATATGCAGTAGTCGGGGATACCTCATGGTATACACGCATACGACATCTCATAAAAACAAGTAATACCAATCAAACATTATAATCCTCCTATCATATGTATATCATACTTACACTCACGTAGCTAATACATAACTACCTACACACGATACACCAATACCAACCACAAACAACTTCATATGCACCATGAAATTAAATACACTACGACGACACATCAAATTACACTAATGGGGCCCACCAACTATATTAAGGTCGACACGGCGACGACAAGCTCTATTGGCTAGACAAAAGGAACGAATTGAAATCAAGAGCGTATCGAATAGAAGGATCGAAAAGCATGAAAACGGTTGTGTAATGATGTAATGATGCTCCATTAGGACACATGGAAAATAGTGTAAATAACATATTCTAAAATATGAAAAGTTTGAAAACTGTCACACTTCAAAGTTGGAGTCCTTTTCCGTATAAAAATATTTAGAGGTCGACAAACAAATTGTTTGAAATAAGTTTGAGTCGAATATACATAATAGGAGAAAACGGTTCATTGGCTCACGTAAGGTCATTAAAAGAAAGTGAATCATTCACACGAATTTTGAGGTCGTAGTTTTAGAAAATGTTATACGGCGGTGATTTAATAATGTTGGCAAAAGTTTTGAAACGAAATTAAATTAACGAAAGAATTTTAAACTCATGCCAAATACTTTCAAAGTCTTTAAGCCAGGAAAAAGCTCAAATAATCAATATTGAAACTACCTTTTAGCGTAACCAGGATTTGCCAAAAGAAATCGTTTTACACAAAGCTCTTAACATACGGGCTAATGAGTCTAATGTGGATATAGGAAAACATTCGAAATTCAATTTAGTTTAGAAATTATTCTAAAGGCATGTAGGGTGAACGGAAAGATAACAATAGCTTATTAGTAGTATTATCAAAATTTGTAGTGAAACTTTAAAATCAAATTTATGGAGGGTCTAGATCAGAAAAGGTTATGAAATAATGATTTTTACAAAAATCTGAAATAGGGGAAACGAGGAGCATAACGGTCGTAGTACTGATATATAAAAATTAATTGAAGCTCTACTTTAGAAATCATTTTTAGAAATATGTATGGCGAATGGAAAGATAATAACATCTTAGTGGTATGGAAGTAAGTGGGGGGAAAATATATACATATATAGGATTATAAATTGGTAATAAACTTTGAAACCGAATTTTGGAGGTCTAAATCAGGAAAGGGTTTCGAAAAGTAATTTTACAAAAATCTGAACTATGGAAAAAAGTTGAGCATAAAATCGACTCGCTGAAAGCTGAAGTCCCATGTGACTTGAAAGGCATATAAGAAGCAAACATGATGCGGTATTCGAATAAGTTTTAATGGCATAAGTAAGAAAAGAAATTTATAATTCAGGTTAGGAAAAACAAAAGTACGGTTCAGAAGAAAATAGGTATATGAAAGGAGGCAAGTCATTTATATTGATATGAAAATATAGGCTGAAGAATATTATAAACCAATAATCAAAAATCTCGACAAAAGTTTCAATGTTCAGAAAAGAACAAATAAATTTTAAGTCGCGAAAGAGTACGAAACCTAATATATGCATTAAAAGTTCGCGAACAAATTCAAACTTAGCGAAAGAGGAACATCGAAAATACCTTTAGGGGAAACAAGGATTTGCCACAAGAATGGGTTGGTAAAAGACTTGAAGTACGGGTACGACAAACTTGTAATTTAGTATATATTCATAAATTAATTGGAGTCCTACTTATCTTGAAAGAAGTATTTTGAAGTACGTACGGTAAATAGCTAAAATGAATTTCGCAATAGTAGAAAAGGTGGTATATCGAATTATCGAAATAGTACTAAAGTTTAAAATCAAGTGCGGACGATATATGTTAGAAAGATAGTTACCATATAGTAATTTAAAATTACGACCAAAAAGTCTTCAAATCTAAGAATGACTTTTAGCTCAAATGGAAGTAATGGAAATATATTGAAAGAAGGTTTAAAACAAAGTTTAAAATCAAGTGAAAACTTTTAATAAGGGAAAATTTGAAAATGACTTTGGAAGAATCAAGATTTGCAACGGGAAAGATTTGAAGGGTCAACGATAATAGTAAGGAGGGGATCATGTGAATCAAGGGCAATGAATGTGGTTGTGTGAGGCATGCACCTAAATCACAATGCAAGAAAACCATGATGAAGATCTACGGTCAGTAACACCAAAGTGTAGTGACCAGGAAAGATTGAATCAGGGGGGTTCTAATCATCGGGTTAACTAAAGGCCAAGGGATTTGGTCGGATGATCAAAACATAAATACGCCTAGGTTATGACTTAGGAAAATCTACGGAAACTCCTACGGTCAACCAACCAAGGATATTGGAATTAAGCGCTAAGACTCTCTAGGGAGCTGGTCAGCGATGCAATGAGTTCAGCTTGGTCCGAAATCGATGAACCAGCCAAAGAAATCCTAGGAATCTATCATGGTCAGGGCTAGACAGGAACCACTAAGGTAACTCTTAAGACTATCATAGCGATCACTAGCATGGAGTCTAACTAACAATCAAGGATCCTTAACTAGCAAGCACAAACTTCTAACTAAGTCTCACTATAGTCCTGACCTAATGGATTTCCCATCAAGCTGGGACAGGTGCTCTAACACGCCTACTAGCCACCTAAGACATAGGAACGCTAAAAACCTAGACTCCGGGCTTATAACTTGGATGTTCTAATTTATTTAATGGACATTCTATAATTATTATTGTTGTTCCGATAGTTCGCATTTGCAAATGGACCTGCATGGGCCACCACTAAAACCTGTCACGCCCCGCTTCCCAAAAATGTGGAGGCGAGACGTGAGAAGGTCCGCACAGACTTGAAGCCGTGAAGCTCCAAGTCTGATAAGCGTATAAAAACACTTATTATGGCAAGTCCTTGCAAAGCGAAACGAAACAACAATGATAATAAGGAAATGAGACGACATTTTATTGAATCTCCAAATGTCCATAAACAAATTACAATATCGCAGAAAAGCCACCAGGCTAAAAGAAAAGGAGTCTAAGGCCCAGACATGGCCAACAAAGAATAACATACATACGAGGGTGCCACGCACCAACAACTAACAGCAAACCTAAACAAAGAAGTGAACACGAGCGGTCTTCAAGACAGGCCCCTGGTGTCCACTCACCATCACAGCAAACATCAGCATCGGCAACACCATATCCCCTGCAAAAAAGCTCTGGCTCTGGATCTAACATGTGACACCCAAAAGAGAGAGGGGCACATGTCAGCAAGTTTGGAAAGACTTGTGCAAGGAAACTGAAAGGAAGGTAAACTAGCAACCTAGCAGTTATAGTATGCATGACATGGCAGTTATAACATGAGTGTACAAACAAGACATGGCAAGACAATTTGTACAAGAGAACAATTATCGGGACAAGACAAGACAAGAGTAGCCAAGCTACTAACAATCTCAATCAATTCATTATTCACGTTGTTTTGTAGATGTTTACGCCTTACAACTGAACGGTTTCATATTCACGCTGAGTGGCCGCTTAAAAACTACCCCAAACCCAGAGTTTACGCCTTACAACTGCAGTTGCTGATCGGGCAGACTCCCAGTTGAATGGCCGCTTAACCCTTACCCCATCCCACACATAAACAAGCCAGGGTCCCTGTACATGAGCCCAGTAAGTGAGCCAGGGTTGCCCCGCACGGGAGCTTGTTTTCCTATTTCACAGTATTGAGCGTTGGGGTTTCCAACTACAGGGCTCACTTCTGGAACACGAGCCAGGAACACAAGCATGGTAGCGAAGCTACGCAATCACAGCAACACTTAAAGAATGCAATGACATGACAATTAATTCGCGTACCGTTAATGGAATTTAAACACGGCATGGTAATTGTGCAACATGATATATGTCGGAACTAGCTTCGTTGTCAAGCTAGTTCCCCAATTTGCGCCTAGGCGAGTATCATTTCGTCGCCTAGCCTCTTTTACGCCTACAACAAGCAAATGGCCTAAAACATGGCCTAAACCCTAAGTGGCAAGTTTCACTTGCCTAGCACCGGGAATGACGATCACGAAGGTTCGTCTCGCGGATGCTAATCTACGGGAGAAATCGATGTTATGGGGAAACAAGCAACAAAACAACATTTATTCATTAGGGTTTCATAAAAATACAAATAGGTTATGGAAACATTAAGAGGTAGATTTCTTACCGAGAGGAGGCGGAAGAAACACTCCGGAGAACCTATGGATCAGATCTGGAATAGATGGTGAAGTTTGGAGAACTAGGGTTTTTGGGGGATTTGGGGTTTTGATGAGATTTTGGGGAAGATGAGAGGTGGAATGAGTTGATGGAGGGTTTAGATGATGGATCTTGGGCTTGGAATGAAGGAATAAGGCTTGGAGGAAGATGGGGGCTCAATGGGGGAGAAACTAGGGTTTTGGGTCGAGTGGAGGAAGAAGAAAACGTTTGGGAGGGGTATAAATAGGATGGGCTGGCGGCTGCCCAGAAATTAGGGTTTTAACACAGACTAGTCGGTCAAAGAGCAACCACTGACCGACTAGTTTGGCAACTAGTCGGTCGGTCGACCAACGGAGACCGACTAAGTGTAAACAGTAACTTCTGAACGAAAATAGGATTTGGATTTAGTCGGTCGATGAACAAATGCTGACCGACTAGTTCCTCATCTAGTCGGTCGATGAACGTTCTTAGACCGACTAAGAGTGAACAATACTCGACTGTTCAGAAGAACGAAGAATTAGTCGGTCTGAGTACATAACTTAACCGACTAGTTTGACAACTAGTCGGTCGAAAGATGAACTTAGACCAACTAAACAGATACAGTAACTCCTGAATTATAATCAAAGCCCACTAGTCGGTCCGTTAAGGAATGCCGACCGACTAGATTGAAATCTAGTCGGTTGGTTCTCCTTCTTGAACCAACTAACGTGCACGAAAAGTGTCGATTCGAAGCGCGAAGCTTCGGGAAGATTTCTATGGCTTCTAGGATCGATTTATACTCTAAGATATGAGCGATTTGAAGCGCGTCACGAATGACTTACTCCGAAATCGACGATCGAAGGAAGAAGCTAGAAAATCACGACGAAACGATCGAAAGTGAAAGCTATGGCGACGAAAACCACACATCCAAGGAGAAAATCCACCAAGCATATATTTTAATATAGATAATCCAATTACATGAAAACCAGTCGTTACAGCGTACGTGCTTGAGCCTGAGGGTGTTCAGCAGGAGCCCCTCCTTCCAGCCCTTGACCCCGTGATACCTCATCCTGCGCCTGATCTCTCTGCACCTCCCGACACCTCTGTCCCCATGTCTATCAGTACCGGGAGCACTTTAGCTGAGTCCACCACCACCACTGTGCCCATGTCCATAGATCTTATTTCTGTTGTTAGCCCCGAGCGTCCCCCCACCATAGTTGAGAGTGGCGAGCCTTCTTTTGCCTCCGCGGTGGAGACCCTTTACTCATTATTATTTTCGACTCCTGGGGAGTCATTTTCAGCACACTTCACGGTCTCCCCAGCCGTCGACTCTTCTGTCTCCACTGCCGCTGTCTTCTCAGAGAGCGTCGTGACATCTGTCCCCGTCTGTGTCACTGACCTCTCTGCCTGCCTCGTCGCTTGCCACCACTTCTGATTCTGTTGCTGCTCCATCCTCATCGACCTTACCTGCGTCTTGGCCTCCCACAGAGGCTGAGCGTCACCATGTAAGCATGGCACCACCGCACCACCCTACTGTCGCACCTATCCTTTACGGTAGCCGTGCGAGACAGCACCGTTCTTCACCTGTTCGACCTGTACGACCCTCTGCTCCACCTCCCCCCGACACCCTAGTTCAGCACCTCCGTGCTCTAGAGGGGGCGGTGAGCGGACTTAGAGGAGATTTCTGGGCTCTCTCCGCTACCGTCAGCGCTGTCCAGTCTCGCGTCACCCTACTTCCTGGTATTCAGGCTTGCCTGAACCAGATTCTTGCGCAGCTGCCTCAGCCACATACCCCCACCCAGCAGCCTCCACGACCGCCACCTCCGCCACAGGACGGTGTTGGTGCCATACCACCCACCTAGGCACGCTCTGGATGCCTTTCATACTTTTGCTGCTGCTTCTGGATATTTTCTGCATACTGATTCTGCACCCCTCCTCCACACACGTTTTGGTCACTTTTTTGGTCTTATCTGTCTATATCCGTTTGGGAGAGAGGGAGTATTTTTGGGGACATACACATGGTACTAGTTTGATCTCTGCATGCATCATTTGCATACCCATCTCATTTTTATTTTATTTTCATCATGCATGCATCCTCACCTACCCCACCCATATTTTGTCTCTCAGTATGCCACACTTTGCACATTGAGGACACTGTGCAATTTAGCTTGGGGGAGTGAGTTCTCACGCACTTTTTATTTTTGCCGCCTTTTATTTTCATTTTCGCACACTTCTTTGACTTTACACTATTTTTACCCACTTTTTCATTTTTTGTCATGCATCACGTTTTTCTTATTTCTTTGAGTGTGCTGCATTGTACAGTAGTTTTTATTTTCTTTTACTCTTATTTCTTTTATCCTTTTTGCTAGAGATGAATTTTCTGTGATGATGATGACATGTTATTAGCTTATCTCTAAATGCATATTATCTTGCCACGCCATCATTTTTATTTCAGATATCATATGCTATGTCTTGCTATGCATTCGAGATGGTAACCCGCACTTTCATGTATGAATGTGGATGAAATTCTTTTATTAGCCGAGTCTGATGATTTTTACTGTATACTCTTCATAGAAAACACACCAAGCTTCATGCATTGATTGCTTATATCTGGAGTACTGCTTTCTTGTCTTATATCACTTCTTATTGCATGAAAATTGTACGCTTCACTTTCAGGTTGACTGAATGCATGCTAGGTTGATATAACTGGATTAGTTTGCTTTCTGAGATTAAACTGAGTAGATTACATTACTCTGCTGAAAGTTATCGTGCACATTCTATAGAAAGAACCGAGTGTTACATATATTTCTTTCCCCACATATCTTGAGCATTATTTCTATACTTAGAATCATTGGTGAGTCTCCCTTTAGCGATTCTTTTATTGGCATATTCCCCCGCTACAAAAATCCATGCTCCAACACCCCAAAATCAAAAAGAAGAAAAAAATTATTCTTGTATATGTCTCTATCTTTTGATTTGGGATCACAGTTGTATTTATATGATTGAAAAAAAGAGAAAACAGAAGAAAAAGAGAGAAAAAAAGGGGAAAACGAAAAGAAAAGAGAAAAGAAGTTCATACATGATCCCATCTTATACTCTTTCTCTCTTTTTCACCTCTTTTATTTTTTTTTTTTTTTTGGAGCTTCAAAAATGGGGAATAAGCTTATTGATTTATCTTATGCCACACGCTTTAGATAAGCTTAGGGGAGGGGATCCAATGATGTGTGAGAGAGTGACTACTTGATTGTACATGACAACCTAAGCTAGGTAATTTTCTATACTCGGCAAGATTACTAAAAGTTTTACGAAGTTCAGGAATTGAAGCTTAGCATGCATTCTATGAAAACCACTCCTTTCTATTCTTATTGCTTCATATTGTGTGATACTTCTTATACTCCAAATATAAAGCGATCAATTGAAAAGTGTGTGGTCTATGATTATGTATATTGCTTTAGATGCTTCAGACGATGCTAATACTAGAATGATTTCATATTTCATATTGTTTGGCTATTCTTGGGTTTCTATTTTGAATGCATCCCTATATGATCATGATATCGAGATAACAATCTTTGGCATATGTTTTATATTCGCCGTGTGCTATATGAGTAAGCAAAACCAATGTCCTGAGGAAAAATCTAGCGACTCCCTCTTTGTTTTCTTTCCTATTTTCTATCCTCTTTTTCCTTTTTCTTATTTTTACCTATCGGGTTCGCCTTTTACTCATCTTCCTCGAGGACGAGTAAGAGTTAAGCTTCGGGGATTTTGATCACACCTTATTTTACACCTTTTTTCTACATGTTTTCATGACGTTTTGATCGCCCATATCACGTTTTTCACGATTATTCGACGATATCGCGATGCTTTTCACTATTTCTTGTTTTTGTCGTATTTCAGGAGATATGGAGCGATTTGGAGCGAAAATGAGATCAAATGAGTTTCACGCACTTCGGAGTGTTGCCCACGGCTTACTTGAGGACTTATCAGCGATAGAGGATGAGCGAAAGAAGAAGGAATTCCATAGGATCGATGAGGAAGTGAAAAGAAGAAGAAAAGATCCAAGATACAGCCCACTCGGTCGAGTACACTACTCACTCGGCCAAGTCAGAAGCTGTACTCGGCCGAGTAAAATGGATACGCACAGCAAATTTTCAGCGTTTACTCGGCCGAGCAAGGAAGTCCACTCGGCCGAGTGAGAAAGCTCACTCGCCCGAGTGGTACAGAGAATTCGTCCAGAGAAGCTACCAAGTTACTGGAATTTCTGAGGAAGCCCACTCGGTCGAGCATGATTGCTCACTCGGCCGAGTAAAGAAGCCCACTCGGCCGAGTCAGTAAGAGAGACAGACCCCTGAGAACCCCGAAGTTACTGTTATTTTACAGGGTTTGTCACTCGGCCGAATAACAAGGGTCACTCGGCCGAGTGACCCTCTCCGACTGCTGCTAGGATTGCGAATTCTGGGCTGCGCAGGGACAGTTTTGTCACGATTTTTTGGACGATTTTGGCTTGTATTTAAACCTTGTTTTTATCTTAGTTTTAAGAGAGACTTGAATTATTTTTTAGAGACTTCTATTAGGTTTTTGACGACTATTCTTTTGTGAAATCTCGGCTGGAGATCATTGGCGACAACATTGGTTTGTTCTTTCTTGCTAAAAACTCATTTTTATGAATTGTTTATTCCTTGCAATGAATTGTCTACGATTCCATCTATTGTTTCTGAGATTTTTATGATGATTAGTGAGTAGTTCCGTCGTTCTAGGGCATAGAGATGAACCCTTTGGACCCGATCTTTGAATTGTGATGAATTTATAGAATTGTTGCGAGAATTGATAATGGTTAGGTTGTGATCGATTTATTACGAGTAGCTAGGAATTCATATCGATTGGGATTTGCAAGAGATTGGATCCCAATTGATAGGAAGGCCTAGATATTCGATTTAAATTGATAATTGAAATTCTTTAGATTTGGTTTGCAAGAGATTGGACCAAAGCAAGGATTTTTATTATTAATCTATGCTAATATTCGTTTGCAAGAGATTGGACGAATACGAACCATCATAACCTAGATCGTAGCTCGAGTTTGCACGAGAGTGGGCTCTGTAATGCCCTACAAGCTACTGCACAAGTACTAGAGGGGGGGTGAATAGTACTTTAAAAATAACAAGGAGTATACTTCCTAATTATCGTGCAAACAACTACCAAATCAATTTCCGGAAGCTTAAATTGAAGACAACAACAAAATAAACAATGCTAACAATAGATATTACTGGGTTCGGATCCACCCAAGTCTCCCCGACTTGTTCCAGGTGATCCTACGTCCCAACCACCCGGATCCCCTCTGGATACTTGAGTTAGAAACTCTAACTCAAGATTTCCACTGTGAAATACTTGTGAAAAACCTTCACAAGTCAAATCATACACAAAGTAATTTGTGACTCCCACAACCTGAGATCACAACCACACTCTCACAACCGAGAGTGAAACTTACGATATGAAATTGAAATGAAATAAGAAACTTCTTACCGACAAAATACCTATGCCTTGAGTAATGCTTACGAATTAGGGCAAGGATGATTTTGAGGAAGAAGAAGTGGCACCAAACCCTAGCTCCAAGATGTAGATCAGCGATGGAGAGCTATGGGGATGTTGGTGACCTAGAATCAAGCACTTGGCTTGGAAGGCTTCACACTCAATGAATCTCTCTTTGGAAGTAAGAGTGATGAGAGATTATTGAATGGAATGAAAGAGCTTTGAATGAGCTTGGAATGATTTCTCTTGATCTCTAAACTTGCAATAATATCAGCCTTGACTGCAATGAATGCAGCCCATCAAGTATTTATAGGATAGAGGAGAGAGAGAAAGAAAAACGTTTCAATTAATGCTCCAACGGCTCTTTTCTGAACCCAACTAGTCGGTCAAAGAACAACCACCGACCGACTAGTTCATCAACTAGTCGGTCGGTCAATTAACGTATACCGACTAATGGAAGAACAGCCAAAAGGTTGAAGCACAGACTAAAGGAATTAGTCGGTCCAAGAAGAGTAGCTGACCGACTAGTTTCCCAACTAGTCGGTCGGTTACTCAACTGAGACCGACTAACAGATAAAACTGAAGTCTGAACACAAATAGACTTAGTCGGTCCAAGAACAAATGTTGACCGACTAATTCACCAACTAGTCGGTCGCCAAATGAGCATAGACCGACTAACGATAAACAGTAAGTTAGGTGAAAAATTGGCATGTACAGTAAAGCTACACTAGTCGGTCCAAGAAGAAAAGTTGACCGACTAGTTCATCAACTAGTCGGTCGATCAATGAACACAGACCGACTAATGATAAACAGTAGCTCAGGCTCAAATGTGCATGTACAGGGAAAGCTTAACTAGTCGGTCACAGAAGCATCACTGACCGACTAGTTCACAAACTAGTCGGTCGGTGAGTCAACTTAGACCGACTAACTGTAAACAGTAAAGAGCTTAGAATTGACTGACAAAAACTAGTCGGTCCAAGAAGCTTTGCCAACCGACTAGATCACCATCTAGTCGGTCAGTTCTTCTTCTTGAACCAACTAACATGCACAAGAAGTCCGAATCGAAGCGCGAAGCTTCGGGAAGAATTGTATGGACTTCAACTAAGATCCTAGAGCTAAGATATGAGCGTTATGAAGATTTAAACCGTAAGACCTACTCAAGGCTTAACATTCTACGAAAGAAGCTTAAAGACTATAAATAAAACTTGACGATACCGTCTTCAATAGCTTCAATCGAATCTTCATGACTTCTAAAAAGGTCCATAAGCTTCAACGAAGCTTTAGGCATACGATCACGTGCTTTGAGAATTCTTGAGACGTCGTAATTGATATTCATATGAATTTGGCGACGATCTCCATAACTGCGCTCACAAAGTGTTAGTTCACGTTATATTTATGTTTGTTCATCATCCAAAACCAAATCCGGGGAGTCCAATATCCAACATTCTCCCCCTTTTTGGTGATGACAAACCAACATAAATAATAATCAAAAAATAATAATTCAAATGAAATTTACTTACTCCCCCTGCATTGATGACACGTTAATTCCAAATTAAACAATAATAATACGCATCAAGCAGACGAGTAAAGTATATAAAACGAGAATCGATTATTGAAATATCGAATACCAAATGTAGGATATTGAAATATCGGACTTGAAAATCCATTTATATATCTTAACTCCCCCTGAATCTAACATATCAAATTAGATTCTTGGAATAATGCTTTAAATTATCATTTAGCACATCGTTATTATTATATCTCTCCCCCTTTGGCATTAGCAAAAAGAGCGGGAGGAGATCAACGACAACAACAATGGCTTCAAATAAAAGCACGGGAGTCGTAGAATACGACGACGGTTCAAGTGACACCAAAGAAAAATACGAATAAAATCAAGGCATGTCAATGAAACCATAGTCGAAAATCTTAAAACGAAATCATCAAAACTCAAATCAATTTTACGGATTGAGTTATGGAATATACTCTCCAATGTCAACATTCTTGGTTAATTTAGTGCATGGAAAACAATTCTATGTTTCCATAGAAGAAATTTCTGTTAAACCAAGTTAATAGCGTCGAGCGACGAAATCAAACATCAGAGACATAAAAGAAATTATAAATTGTGCACAATAGAATGAAATGTCAATGTCGATATATATAAAATATGAACCAGCTTACATCAAAAATCAACAGCACTGGCATACAAAACATCGATCCACCGATCGGAGCACAAAATACATCATCATATCAAAGTGATATCAGAGTGTCATACAACATACAACATCATCAAAATACATCAAGATACATCATCAAAAGTATCAAAATACATCAAAATGATCAAAAAAAACATAGCCACCCACACTATCCTACCCAACATCTCTCACAACTAGATAAGTCATCCAATAAGTATCGGGAGAGGCCTCAAAGAAACTCAAGAGGTAGCGGGAGGATCAGAAGCAACTGCAGGCTCAGCAGGAGCAGAGGTGGTGGCTGGATCAGCAGGAAGGTCAACTGGAGCGATGGTAGAAGTCTCAGGCACGGCAGAAGAGACAAACTCAGGAGCAGCGACGGTAGTGGCCTCGGGAGCACCAGTGGTAGTATCCACCACAGGTGTGGTGGCAACAGGTGTACTCTCGGGGTCACCAGCAGTCGAAGCAGCAGCATCATCACCAGAAGTGCCCTCGGGGGAACGAGTAGAAGCACGACAAAGCTCCTCAATGTCCTCCTCGTCCAACTCATCCTCGTCAGAAAAAGACGGAGGGATCTCAATACCATGGTGTCGAGCGATACGGCTGAGAATCTCCTCAGAACGAGCCTGACGAGACTCTAAACGACGGATCAAACGAACGACATCAGCAAGAGTGGTAGAGGGAGCAGCTGAGGCAGAGGCAGAGGCAGACGCTGAAGGTGTCGTCCTCTGAACGTGACGGAGCACCGTAAGGGACTTCTTGATGGCCGTCGCGTTCAGGGGAGGACCAAGGGGACGCTCATCATCACGAGGAAGTGTGACACGGAAGTGGTGAAAAACAAGGGTCAACAAGCACGGGAAGGGGATGTGAGCCGATTTCATGGTCTTGCGAATACACTCGAAAGAGTCAATCTTATCGAGTATAATGCGAGCCCAGTTAATCGAGCTCCCCATGAAAATAGCATAAATCAGCTTCAGAAAAGGCTGGGACGGTAGAGATGAGGAGCCGTACTTGGGAAGCAAGCACGACTTCAGAATCAAATTCAGGACCCATGCATTTGGCTTGAAGGTTTTGGAGGGCACGCCAATCATGGCGGGAGGAATCTGATGGAAAATCTCAGAAAGGATGGTCTGATCGAGGGAAGATATATCATCAACAGAAATGTCTGAGGGGAGGAGGCCAGACGAGGAGATACCCAAAATCTCTCCTAAGATTTCTGCCGTGAGGACTATAGGAGTCTCCAAAACAGTCGTCTCAATCGAGTGGGTCTCGTCGTACTGACCCCGGATCCTATTGGCATAGAATAGTTTGACTAAACGAGGGTAGGGGTGAGGATTCGCCTTAGGATCATATCGAAGGTAATCGATAAGACCCGAAGACGACAAAAGATCAGCTAGCCCTATGAAGTCACTAATCTGGACGAAATGCTCCAGAAGCAGCGGGCAATGATCGATACGGTTGTAAGCCGCGAGACACATAGGGTCGTCGTGACACAACGAGATATCGACACCGCCTACCGGCATCGGAGCCTTTCCCTTAGGCTTACGGGTAGATGTACGAGGGCGGGAGCTAGACTCAGGATGGGTAGGAGGAGTGGGTTCCATATGAGTCTCTGGCTTGGCTCTATACTCGGAATCGGTAGGAGTATGGAAAGAAGAGGGAGATGCAAGTTGCTTGGGCTTGGGCTTAGGCTTGGGTTGGCCTCTAGGCTTGGCGGTCATCGTCCTCTTCTTCTTGAGAGGAGGCGAAGACGACGAGGGTTGGGTGGTCTTAGCACGGCGTTTCGGAGGGGTTCTCGAAGGTTGAACGGAATCCGTAGGGGTAGGTTCTACGGTCATTGGCGAAGGGCTAGATGGAGTGATCGGGATACGTGTATGAGCCATAATCGAGGCACGACACGACGCAAGAAAGATCAAATCTAAGAAACCCTAGATGGCCGGAACCCTAGCAAACCCTAGGCCGAAATCAATAGAAACCCTAATCCTAGAAGTGAAAACTGAACCCTAGACAGGAGAGGGAGAGAGGGGGGGTTACCCTAGGTCGAAGGTCGACGGCCGGCGACGGAGAGGATGGCCGAAAATAGGCCGGAGATCGACGGAAAGGGAGGAGGGAAGTCGAAGGGTCAGGGATATTTTCGATTTGGAGTGAGAGAGAGACCGACTAAATAAGAGATAAGTCGGTTAGATCGATTTTAAGTCGGTCGAGAGCTCAAAAGACCAAACAGTCCCTGGCACAACTAGTCGGTCACAGTTCAAGCACTGACCGACTAGATCACGATCTAGTCGGTCGGTCAATGAGCTTGAACCGACTAGTTGCAAACAGTGGCTGAACCCAATTTAACTGACAAGAATTAGTCGGTCTAAGCTCATCCACTGACCGACTAGATCTCAATCTAGTCGGTTGGTCACTGAACATGAACCGACTAAAGAGGTCCAAAAATTGAAAATGTATGAACTTTGATTTCTCTCCTAATCACACTTGGATGAAACATCAAAATACTCTCATTAATCATTATACTACCCCATTAAACATCGAAAATCTGAAATTTGATGATTACGCACAAATCGAGCGAAAATTCCGAAAACTCAACAAAAATCCAGAAAATTTCAATACTTCAAACATGAGCAAATATAACGAATAGAATAGCATGCAAGAATATTGAATAAAAAATGAATCCTATATCTCGGATTCACCCATAATCCCCAATTCTTGACGCAACCGCACAAAGGAGTACTCCTTTAGGGGTTTCGTGAAAATATCGGCGATTTGCTTCTGGGTTTCAACGTACACTAATATGATGTCCTTTTTAGCAACATGATCATCTAAGAAATGGTGTCGGACATCTATGTGTTTCGAACGAGAATGGTGTACCGGGTTCTTGGAAAGACATATTGCACTTTGGTTGTCAACCATGATAGGGCAAGTATCACAGTTTATACCAAAGTCTTTAAGTGTGTGTCTCATCCAAAGAACTTGAGCACACGCGGCACCGGCGGCAATGTATTCCGCCTCGGTGGTTGACAGTGATACTGAATTTTGCTTCTTGGAAAACCAAGAGACAAGAGAATTTCCTATAAAATGGCAAGTGCCACTAGTACTTTTCCTGTCGGATTTGCATCCCGCATAATCGGCATCACTATATGAGATTAACTCATACGTGCTAGATTTCGGATAAAGTAATCTAAAATCTAAAGTGTAACTTAGATAGCGAAAAATACGTTTTACCGCTACTAAGTGAGACTCCTTAGGTTGAGACTGATAACGAGCGCATACGCATACGACAAACATAATATCGGGCCTACTTGCGGTAAGACAAAGTAAACTACCTATCATACCTCGATATAGACGAATGTCTACATCCTTACCGCCCGTATCCTTATCAAGATGCATAGTCGTGCTCATTGGAGTCTTTTTCCCAGAGGCATTCTCCATTCCAAATCGCTTAAGCAACTCCACCGTATACTTCGTTTGGTGGATGAAGATTGCATCGTCCATTTGGCGAATTTGGAGACCTAAGAAATATTTGAGCTCACCCATGTGGCTCATCTCAAATTGATCCTTGATCACATTAGAAAACTCTTCGCAAAGAGCAAAGTTAGTAGCACCGAAAATGATATCATCAACATATATTTGAACTAAAATTATATCATTATTCGAATACTTAACAAATAATGTGGAATCAACTTCTCCCATTTTAAAACCCAAATCCAAAAGAAAATTCTTTAAACGATCATACCAAGCTCGAGGAGCTTGTCTCAAACCGTAAAGCGCTTTCTTTTGTTTAAAAACATGATTTGGAAATTTTTCATTAATAAAACCCGGAGGTTGAGAAACGTAAACTTCCTCAACAACATCTCCATTAAAAAATGCACTTTTAACATCCATTTGAAATAATTTAAAATCCTTATGGCATGCAAAAGACAATAATAATCTAATTGATTCTAATCTAGCTATCGGAGCGAAGGATTCTTCGAAATCAATACCTTCCTCTTGACGGTAGCCTTGAGCAACTAACCGAGTTTTGTTCCGGACGACGACTTGGTTTTCGTCTGTTTTGTTCTTGAAGATCCACTTTGTCCCTATGACGGTGTGGTTCTTCGATGGCAATGGAACAAGCTCCCAAACTTCATTCCTCTCGAATTGAATGAGTTCCTCCTCCATGGCTAAGATCCAAGCGCTATCTTCGCATGCTTCATTAACATTCTTTGGCTCTATCGAGGAGGCAAAGGCACAATGAGCGAAGTAGTTCACTTGCGATCTCGTCTTGACACTATCATGGATATTTCCAATGACTTGCTCATGAGGATGGTCACGAACGGTATGAAGCCGTTTGGGAATACCTTGGTCACTAGGAACATTCTCAACAACTTCATTAGACGGGTTAGTCTCAATAGAATTAATAGAATCATTAGAGTTAGAATTACCAATTGAATCACATAAGACATCCACAGAGTCATCATCATTAGTAATTCTAGTTGGAACAAATCCTTCATTAAATGACACATGAAGCGATTCCTCGATCGTTGAGGTTCGTTTGTTGAATATCCGGTAGGCTTTGCTACGCGAAGAATATCCAACAAAAATCCCCTCATCGGATCTTGAATCGAATTTGTCCAAACTACCAAACGTGTTCTTAATAAAACATTTTGAACCAAAAACACGAAAATATTTAACTTGAGGCAACCTACCAAACAGCAATTCATAACAAGTTTGTTTAGTGCCGGGCCTCAAAAGTATTCTATTAAACACATAGCAAGCGGTGTGTACCGCTTCCGCCCAAAATTGATGTCCAAGTTGGCTATCATCAAGCATAGTGCGAGCACATTCCACTAGCGTCCTATTCTTTCTCTCAACAACACCATTTTGAGGAGGTGCGCGAGGGAATGAAAAGGTGTGAGTAATACCAACTTCATCACAAAATGTCTCAAAAGACTCATTCTCAAATTCACCTCCATGATCACTACGAATAGTGACAATGGTGGTTCCTAAGAGATTTTGTACTTTCTTAACAAAAATTGTGAAGTTTTCAAAAGCTTCATTTTTATTACACAATGAAAATACCCAAGTAAACCTAGAAAAGTCATCAACGATGACAAGTCCATATCTAGCATTACCTAATGAAGCAACTCTAGTCGGCCCAAATAAATCTAGATGTAATAGCTCTAGTGGCCACTTAGAAGAAATGCTTTTCTTAGGTTTAAATGAAGATTTTGGAAGCTTGCCTTGTTGACACGAGTCACAAAAGCTTTTCTTTTGAAAGACAAGCTTAGGGAAGCCTCTAATAGAATTTAACTTGGAAAGCTTAAAGAGTGTTCCAAAGTTCACATGACCAAAACGTCTATGCCATAAGTGTTGTTCACTTGTGTTGGCAATGAGACATTGTTCATGTGTACTTGGAAGATCTAGGATATATATATCCTTATGGCGTGTGCCGGAAAATAATACATCATTAGTATTCTTATTTAAAATATGGCACATTCCTTTCGCAAAGCTAACTTTGTAACCTTTGTCACAAAGTTGGCTTATTGAAATAAGATTGTTGTTTAATCCTTTAACAAGGTAAACATCACATATAAGGGGTTTAGAAGGATTACCCACTTTACCAACACCTATGATGGTTCCGCTCTCGTTGCCTCCAAATACGACGCGGTTTCCATTTGCAATGGGAACCACTCCGGAGAGCAATTGAGCGTCACCCGTCATGTGTTTTGAACACCCGCTATCGAGTATCCAATTCCCCTTGGAGCTAAATTTAAATTTGTTGCTCCTTTTCTTTTTCTTTTCCTTGAGTACCTAAAGATAGAAAATTTCATATCATGGTACCCAAGGTCATTGGGTCCAAAAGATTAGACCTTTGGAAGCCAAGTCCAATTGGACTTAGACTTCCCCACATAATTTCTACTATGCACAACATCCGAAAAATAAGCATTCATGTAAACTTGTTTTTCATCCATGCTTGTGTCCTTTGGGCTCCAAATAGTGAAAATCTTGGGAGCCCTCATCCTATTGGGTGCATGCATGCGTTGTTGGTTTCTACGTGATGCATGTCGTGGATAGGCATAAGGAACATGATGGAATGGTGCATGTGGATAGTTATTCATACGATGATGTGGGTGAATATATGCATGTGAAGGAACACGTGCGTGAGGGTGTCTCACATGGTGTGCACGTGCCCGTGAACGTGTAGCATAGAAATCATTATACGTGTGAGCCGGTGGAGTAGGACGTGTGTTCCTACGTGGCATAGTATTGGTGTACATATAAGCATGCCCCTTCTTTGGAGGTCCACCCAAAGTGGGTTTCTTTCCGAAAGAGGGTGTGAACGAGGTGGAAGCACCATTGGTAGAAGCACTACCAATAGAGTGTTTGCTACCACTCGTTGAGTCACCGGAAGTTGGCCTAACAAAAGTAGTGGCCGATTTGGATGAACTTCCCATCGTATACCCCAAGCCAATGTGGTGATTGGTCGGACGTAAGTCACTTAGGATTTTATCCAAATGGTCCTTACCCTTATTGAATTTATTAATTCGGCCTAATGTGTTCTCATATTTCTCGGTGAGAGAACGCATAGAAGTATCCAAATTGGATACTTGCGATGTGAGCACATAAACACGAGATTTAAGATTCTCATTCTCAATACTCAAAGTCGAGTTTTGAGAAGTCAAATCCGCTATCTTTTGTTCCTCCGGATCTTCAATGCTAACATGTTCAAGTTTAGATTTGAGATTAACAATCTCATTTCTTAACTCTTCAACAACGGTGTCGTTGTTGGTGATGATAGTTTTAGGCGAGGTTTGAATGCTAGCTAAGTCATCTTTTACTTTAGTATACCTATTTACTAATTTAGTGTACTTAGACCATAATTGAGAATTAGCATTCCTAAGGTCATCCATAGTTACCTCATCGCTTTCGTCGTCACTATCATCGGAAGAGGAGGATCCTTGATCATGCTCCTCTCTTGCCATGAAGCACATGTGCGCTTGCTCCACTTTCTCATCGTCCGACTCTTCGCTTGAGGAATCCTCGGAGTCGGTGAATGTTGCTCTGACAAGTCCCTTTTTGTACCCCTTTTTGTACTTCTTGGACTTATCGAATTTCGGCGCCTTCCACTTCTCCTTTTGCTTATTTAGAGGACACTCCGCTTTCATGTATCCTGGCTTATTGCACTTGAAACACAAAGGAGAAGAGGAGGCGTTAGAAGAACCAAATTTAGCTTTGTTCTTATAGTTACCTTTTCGGAAGAAACAGTTGAACTTCTTGGCCATGAGTGCCATGGACTCCAAGTCCAACTCGTTTTCCAAGTCTTCATCATCGGTTGATGTGGATGTGGATGGAGCGGCCTTGAAAGCAATAGCCTTCTTCTTTGGCTCGTCTTGCTTTAGGTAGGACTTCATCTTTTCGTGCAATTTTAACTTGCTATCCTTGCGTACCTCGTATGACATTAAAGTACCCATTAGTTGAACTACGGTGTACTTATTCATATCATTACCTTCCTCGATGGCGAAGGTACGCTTTTCCCAAGAAGAAGGAAGTCCTTCGATAAGCTTCGAACACTTCTCCTTTTGGGTGTAGGTTTTGCCAAGAGCCTCCAACTCGTTTATGATGTTGACGAAGCGAGCATAATACTCCTTCATCTTCTCACCCTGTTGCATATGAAACATTTCGTAATCTTTGTTAACAACAACGAGTTTAGAGTCTCTTACCCAACTCGTCCCTTCATGTAGTATGAGGAGGGAGTTCCAAATTTGATATGCACTCTTACATGTGCATATCTTATTGAAGTCCTCGGGCTCCAATGCACATTGTAAGGCGTTCATTGCCTTGGCATTGCTTACCTCTGCGGTGACCTCCGCGGTTGTCCATTTCTCAAAGTCTTCTTCGGCGGGCTCGACGTATTCCTTCATCGTGGTCCTCCATAGAGATGCACTCCGGAGGAAGGTTTCCATCCTGCATTTCCAGTACCCGTAGTTGGTACCTTGAAGAATGGAGTCCTCGTTGAGGAATGTCCTTCCATCACCGAAGATGCTCCTTCACGGTTCCTGAAGGTGTCATAGTCGGAAGGTGGACGCACGGTCTTGTTGTCGTTGGCAGACATAGCTAAGTATCTGGCTCTGATACCAAATGTAATGCCCTACAAGCTACTGCACAAGTACTAGATGGGGGGTGAATAGTACTTTAAAAATAACAAGGAGTATAATTCCTAATTATCGTGCAAACAACTACCAAATCAATTTGCGGAATCTTAAATTGAAGACAACAACAAAATAAACAATGCTAACAATAGATATTATTGGGTTCGGATCCACTCAAGTCTCCCCGACTTATTCCCGGTGATCCTACGTCCCAACCACCCGGATCCCCTCCGGATACTTGAGTTAGAAACCCTAACTCAAGATTTCCACTATGAAATACATGTGAAAAACCTTCACAAGTCAAATCATACACAAAGTAATTTGTGACTCCCACAACCCGGGATCACAACCACACTCTCACAACCGAGAGTGAAACTTACGATATGAAATTGAAATGAAATAAGAAACTTCTTACCGACAGAATACCTATGCCTTGAGTAATGCTTACGAATTAGGGCAAGGATGATTTTGAGGAAGAAGAAGTGGCACCAAACCCTAGCTCCAAGATGTAGATCAGCGATGGAGAGCTATGGGGATGTTGGTGACCTAGAATCAAGCACTTGGCTTGGAAGGCTTCACACTCAATGAATCTCTCTTTGGAAGTAAGAGTGATGAGAGATTATTGAATGGAATGAAAGAGCTTTGAATGAGCTTGGAATGATTTCTCTTGATATCTAAACTTGCAATAATATCAGCCTTGACTGCAATGAATGCAGCCCATCAAGTATTTATAGGATAGAGGAGAGAGAGAAAGAAAAATGTTTCAATTAATGCTCCAACGGCTCTTTTCTGAACCCAACTAGTCGGTCAAAGAACAACCTCCGACCGACTAGTTCATCAACTAGTCGGTCGGTCAATTAACGTATACCGACTAATGGAAGAACAGCCAAAAGGTTGAAGCACAGACTAAAGGAATTAGTCGGTCCAAGAAGAGTAGCTGACCGACTAGTTTCACAACTAGTCGGTCGGTTACTCAACTGAGACCGACTAACAGATAAAACTGAAGTCTGAACACAAATAGACTTAGTCGGTCCAAGAACAAATGTTGACCGACTAATTCACCAACTAGTCGGTCGCCAAATGAGCATAAACCGACTAACGATAAACATTAAGTTAGGTGAAAAATTGGCATGTATAGTAAAGCTAAACTAGTCGGTCCAAGAAGGAAAGTTGACCGACTAGTTCATCAACTAGTCGGTCGATCAATGAACACAGACCGACTAATGATAAACAGTAGCTCAGGCTCAAATGTGCATGTACAGGGAAAGCTCAACTAGTCGGTCACAGAAGCATCACTGACCGACTAGTTCATAAACTAGTCGGTCGGTGAGTCAACTTAGACCGACTAACTGTAAACAGTAAAGAGCTTAGAATTGACTGACAAAAACTAGTCGGTCCAAGAAGCTTTGCCGACCGACTAGATCACCATCTAGTCGGTCAGTTCTTCTTCTTGAACCAACTAACATGCACAAGAAGTCCGAATCGAAGCGCGAAGCTTCGGGAAGAATTGTATGGACTTCAACTAAGATCCTAGAGCTAAGATATGAGCGTTATGAAGATTTAAACCGTAAGACCTACTCAAGGCTTAACATTCTACGAAAGAAGCTTAAAGACTATAAATAAAACTTGACGATACCGTCTTCAATAGCTTCAATCGAATCTTCATGACTTCTAAAAAGGTCCATAAGCTTCAACGAAGCTTTAGGCATACGATCACGTGCTTTGAGAAGTCTTGAGACGTCGTAATTGATATTCATATGAATTTGGCGACGATCTCCATAACTGCGCTCACAAAGTGTTAGTTCACGTTATATTTATGTTTGTTCATCATCCAAAACCAAATCCGGGGAGTCCAATATCCAACAGGCTCGAGATGCGATTGGACAATGATGTCGATCATCACGCTAGCGGCTTAGGGTAGGGTTTGCACGAGAGTGGGCTCTAGCCTAAGTTTGCTATAGACCGGCAATAGCGCGAGAGCGTGAGCTTGGTTCTACATTAAGTTGCGACTAGTTCACCTACATTCAAGCTTAGCAACAATGAAATTTATGATTCACAAGGATAAGAGACGGTCCGTAGTGGGGAATTCCTATCCCTAGATGCTTTATTATATTGATATCTTCTCGCTATTTGAACGATTGTGACGATTTCGCCAAAACTATTCTTATTCTCTTGATAGCTAGGTAATCAAAGTAAGATACTGTCATTTGTCCTCCCTGTGTTTGATACCCGCTCGCCACTACACCGTGCGCTTGCGGTAAGACTATTAGTCGTTTTCCGGGTGTATATCCAGGCGCGACCAACATATCTCCTGAAATTAGACGAAAAATAAGAAATAGTGGAAAGTATCAAAACATCGTCAAATAATCATGAAAATCGCGATATGGGCAATCGAGATGGCATGCAAATATGCAGATAAAAGGTGTAAAATATGAGCCTATCATATAATAAACGTATGGAAATGGTTACCTGGATGACGAGATCGTCCCGGTCTAAATGCAGGTTCAAACCGCGTCGAACACAGACTCCAAATGCACAAAATAAAGCCAAAACATTGCCGCAAAGCCCAGTATTGGGCATTACGGGTCTGCCACCCGTCTGACGGGCGCCCGACCCGATTGGATTGTGGGTGCCCGTGCCACTCAGCCGAGCGGGCCCGGGCACAGTGCGCGCACGCGTGACCAGCACGGGCGCTGCACGTGCCCTGGCGCTTGGGCGCTGCGCGCGTCTGTGCTATGCGCGGTCGCCCATATAGCACATGCGAGCTACACGTGCATTGCGCGTGCGCTGTGTGCGTGGCGCGTGGGTGGGGAGCGTGGGTGGGCCCCACATGGTGCTAGGGCTGCGTGCTGAGTACGACAGCTACAGTTTTTGCAAAAATGCTAATTTTGGCTGACTTTGGGGCGTCGTTTTAGGGGTCAAAAGAACTCGGAATGAGTCCCCGTTTTTCCTACGCGTTCACCGTTCAGTTGCTCTTCGATTTGATAGGTTGTATCAGTTGCGAAGCTCAACGGTGAGGAAGGAAAAATTCGTCAAAGATTGGCCTTTGTGAAAGCCAAACTAAGGTTTTGGGGAGACAAGGATCCACTAAAAAGAAGCCCCCCCTAAGCCATTAAGCTTTTTCAATACGATATGAAGTACACACCTCGAGCGGTAATCAAAGCCTAGACATTAGTGGATATTCTAGTAGAAAGCACATTGGGTAATAATAACAAGGCTGAGGACACACAAGATAAAGATAATGGCCAAGTAAGTGTCAAGATGAAATAATAGCTTTCATGATGCATCAAACTGCCTAGGAGCAAGTGCCAAAGTTGTCATGTATGTTCACAAGAAGTTGAAGTTGAAATATCACATTAGATGGGGAGTAGAGAATGTCCTCATTATCTTATTCTGGTTAGCCATTTTTATTTAGTTAGTGAGTGAAGAGTAGCCTTAGAGCCTAACTCTCAACAACAATTTCACCAAGTCAAGAATTATGAAGTGATCTCAATGCCAATCCCTGCCATATCACCTTAGTTAGAGATTGAAACATGGCCTTAGCGCTTAACCCATGCCATATCACTAGAGGACAAACATTGAATCGGCCCCAACTTAATTACGTCATCAAGAAGGCCAACGGTTATGCAAGCAAAGCATTGGGGCAAAAAAGGAAAAGATGATGAATACCATATCCGTAAATACTGAACCCATCAACTTGGAAGTGTCAGAGGAGGAAAAAAGGTGATGAGCACCGAAATTTGTTAGGAAGGGAAAGGTAATAAATACCAAATCCCTACCACCTCAGTCCATCTACCAATATGGTAACAGGATGTAATAAAAGCATTAGAAAGAGAAAAAGGTTGATAAATTCCATACCCACCAATTTGAAAGTATCTGAAAAGGAAACAGTGATAAATGCCACACACCAACTAAGAAGATTAAAGATGATAAACGTTGAAACCCCATTGACCCAGCTGATCTGCAAGTATGATAGTAGTTGTAATCAAAGCATTGGAAAGAGAAAATTGTAATATATCCAAACATACCAACTTATAGTGTTAGAAGGGGAAAAGGATACAAAGGCCAAACTCTACGTAGAAAGGAAGCTGCTCTGACACCAGGATTTATGTTGCCTCAACGACGGAGCGATCCAAGTAATTTGAAGTCATCATACCTCGAGATAGAGTGCATGGTGATTCAAATCCCCACCTACACAGTGGATTTACCAGAGTGGTGATTCGGCCACAACTAGATTATCTTGCTATGATGAAAATGGGGACCTGTGTGGCATAAGATCTTGATTTACCTAGGTATTTTCAATGAGATCTTGATTTTCTACTGCTTCTCTATGGTAGAAGGATTCAAAATCTTAGACACCCTTGCTATTTTAATGATACGATAATAGCATCAAAGGCATCAGTGAAAGGTAGTACTACAAGTATACTATTGCCAGGAATATCTATGTGCCATCTTAATGGGTTAAAGAGAGGTAAAGTAAATAAATATTGAATCCCTACAAGCCCAACTAACTCACCTATACAGTGTGGGCATTGCTGTATGAGAAGTGGATATGTGTGTATTGTGATTTCATTAGGTTTATGCCTAACCATGCTTTCCAATCTTTCTATAACTCAATGATGTGCCTTTTGGACAAACATCATTGGAAGATTCCCTGGTGGGATTAAGTATAATACTATTCAATTATTCATAGGATTCATGGGTTATATATCCTAATTGCTAGGTAGTGCCTCGTGGCACGCCGCCCTAATTTTTCCAGGGCACCACGACGGGTCTTATGCGTATATGATATGCCTCAATGCACTCCATTCTCAGATCCATCGACGGTTAATGCAAATGTTTGTAGATAACGCCTCACAACACATCATCCTATTTGGACCCCTCACAGGTGATGCACGTATATGTTGGAGATGCCTCGTGACATTCCATCCTCATCGAACCCCTCACTGGTAATGCATTGCGATACGAATAGAGATGGCATGTTACGAGGCATTGCGATAATCTAATGAAATAAAGCTGGTGTGTAAGTCTTGTAGAAGCAAAAAATTCTAGCTAATTATCTTATTAATTGTCCAACATCAACAATTTTATGTAATAATACTAGATTTATCAGAGAATCAGGTTCATCACTTGCACATAAAATATATAGACATTTATTAACATTTTCTTAACGATCATGTTATGAAAGGTGACATTGCATTAAAATTTATATCAACTGATATCCAAATAGCAAATATTTAACAAAATCATTAAACTTTGGAACATATATTAGATGTAGAAGAGAACTAGGGATATACTATGAAAATGAGTTATAACGGTCATTTAAATTATGTAACATTCATTTGAAAATTGCTTAATCAAATCTATGATTATAACACTTTATTAGTTGACTAATGATGTTGCTGGTCGACTAATACAGAATGAGATTTTGAATCCTAAGCCAAATTAATTGATGTAGATTTCTTTCCTAGTTGACTAACGGCTGAATTAGTTGACTAATGGATCCACTAGCTGACTAATCCAGAAACAAGTCAGCCTTCTAGTTTCTGATTCTATTGAGTTCACTCTCATCTTAATAGGTTCAAACCTGACCCTTTCAACTTACAAACATGAATTTTGGAATCGTATCTCTCAAAACCCACCAATCTATTTGATGCACACCATTAAATCTTGATCAAATGGTTGCCATCCTTTCAAAACTCTTCTTTAATTCAATATAATCTAAAAACTAGCTATCTTCTCTTTTCCCCTCATTAGTGGACTAAAACAATTTCCTATATTCTAGACAGTCAGAGCAGTAGCTTCTTCTTTTCTTAAGACGTTGAGATAAGTTCAAGCTTTTTTCATCTCATTTTTAAGATTCTAGCTTATTTCTAGTCAAATTTCCAGCATTTTGCTATTCTAGCTTGTTCTCCAATTTATAATTTACCTATATTTTAGCTCGAACTTGAAAGTTGACTCTTGATATTACTCTACAATGTCTAAAAGGGCTAGAGCTTCCACCTCAAAACCGTCTTTATTAAGTTTAACATATCCATTTCATAGATTTTTGAGGGAACCCAAAGTAGAACAAATCTTTCATGAGAATTAGTCATTTGAAATTATTTCTAAGAGATTTGTGAAATTTTTTGATATCTCTCACTATGGTATGCCAACTCTCTAGCTGCAATAGACTATACCATCTTTTCTCTCATAACAACATTGCTCCTTGCTATTATTTCCTTACTAGGTTATTCTACACAAACATGCTATTGCCAAGTGATAATCCGATAGTCTCATTAGTTAAAAAAGTTGAAATGCGGATTTCTGCTAAAAAAATTGGTAGCATTTTGAGCATATCAAACTATGGTATTGACCTATCTGAAGTTAAAATGAACAACCAAGAAATCCTCTTTAAAATGTTAATTCGAGGAAATACTATTGATGTAGAAATTCTATCCAAAAGTCTACACCCCTTCACGAGACTTATCCAAAAGTCCATAGCTTGATTTTGGGCTTCTTCAAAATAGTCGTATCACCTACCAAATGCAATCATGCTATCTTAGGATGGATTGAAGTGGATAGGGCAAGAGTCATTTATGACAATATGAAAAAACCAATTTACTCACCCATTCCTCATGGATATGTTTTGTCTAAAATTTTTATGGTCTTCAAAGTTGATCCTGATTCTGAGTCAGATGTACTTCACAGTGTTATACTATTTGACAAATATATACTATTTAGAATACACCACCTTCTACTTGATCCTTCTGTTGAACTCGAAGAACAATAACCGAAAAATAAAACTGAACCTGAACATCAAACCAGTTCTTTTGCTACTCCACCATCTGATTCATTCTATGATCATCACTATCGTTCCTTGGTTAGTGGAGTCTATAGCCTTTTACAACCAATTGTTAATTTTACATCAGCTGTAATAATTCAGAACATTCATGAGGCAAATTTGAAGATATTGGCTGAGAATTTTCTTTCGCCAGAGTAGTTCATCTCTATCAGCATACCATGACTTATCTGTTTTATATTCTAAGTCACGTTTATTTTTATGCATTTTCATGTCATTTTGTTTAACAAATTTATGTATAAAGATAGTAAATTTAATGTTTAATGAAGTTCTATAGTTGATTAAACAATGTGTTTTCATAACTCCCGTTTTAATTATGCCAATGGGGAAGACAAATACAAGGCATTATGTGAGACATACAATGTAATTATGATATATGTTTGTAATGTGAAACACTATGTGAAAATTTGTGATTGTAATGTTTATATGTAAATATGTGTAATTATAGATACTAGCTTGCATCAATGCATTGTAAGATATTCATTGGTGAACTTTTTTTGAACTTTTTTTATAAACATGTACTATTTTTTTGTCATCATCCAAAGGGGGGAGAATGCGGACTCTTGGAGTAGCCCATATCGGTTTTGATGATGAGCAAATAATGCCTCTTAAGCTAATCATATTTTGCAGCTCCCACATGATGCTTTGAACCAAGGCATGCGTAAATTGATCAGTGGCAAAGGACCAAGCACAAAGATTAATATCTCAGTCTTCATTATATATATTTTTATATTTGATGTTGCAATTTTCTTTTGCTCATTAGATACTTGGTAAGCCTTGATTACACACACATCACAACATATTATTGGATACAATGTGTAGTTGGATACAACGATCGATGACTTCATGTTTGATGATAACAAATGTGTGTGAACTATTTGATGTGTGTGCTAAGTGTTTTCAGGAGTGGCAAGCTCGTAAATACTCCAAGGTGGACTTAGTCAATGTCACGCCCCGCTTCCCAAAACGATGGAGGCGTAGCGTGACTAAGGCCCACTTAGGCCGGAGCTGTGAAGCTCAGACCCAATAAGCGTCTGTAGGGGTACCAACTTAAAATTTTCAGGTTCTTGCATTTATAAAGTTTGAAACAACAGGAGGTACAGAAAGAAAGTTGCATTCATTAAAATAAGGAGTTAATATCCAGCGAGTACAAAAAGTCTAAAAAGAGGGAAGCCTAAGCATGGCAACAACCACCGAAAGAGAGAAGCTAAAAGTAGTAACCTCTGAACATCCGCGTTAGAAGAGACCTCTAAGTCTGGTCCTCGTCATGTACGTCCTCCGGGTCGACGTCCTCGGGCTCCACGTACTCCGGTAAGTCTGCCTCGTCCACGAACTCTGGCTCGACACCTGACGTACAGCACCCAAAAAGAAAGGAACTGTACGTCAGGTAAAGTCTACAAAAGAAGTCAGACTCTACTGCAAGTGTACCGACTATTTAACAATGGTTTACTGGTTAATTTGCATGCTGAGGTTATAACAGAGGAACAAAAGAAAGTAAACGCAGCAGGAAAGTTAAACGTGACAAGTAGTAGTCGTAGCGTGTGCTATTAACTATGGGACTAACCTACAGGTGTCAAGACAAGTCGAGACGAGACGAGACAAGACAAGACAAGTGAGACACGAAAGGGTTCACGCCTTACGATTCGAGGGAGATCAGACCCTCTTGCCGTGTGCACGCTCAACCCAACCCCAAACCCCAAGTATGACAAGACAAGACAAGCACGACAAGGGATCACTCGCTCTAGCTTGGCGAGTGCCCTATTACCCTCTGGGCTGTGTAACACAACAAGGGATCACCCACTCACTGGTGAGTGCCCTATTGCCCTCTGGGCTGTGTATCAGTACAAGGGATCACCCACTCACTGGTGAGTGCCCTATTGCCCGCAGGCTGTGTATCAGTACAAGGGATCACCCACTCACTGGTGAGTGCCCTATTGCCCGCAGGCTGTGCAAGACGGGACAGGACATGACAAGACGGGAAGGGTTATTCTAGGGTGTCCACACGCACGCACACACATGATAGCCCTATGATGTCAAAAGTTGTTGTTGTAGACTTCGTCATTAAGTCTGAGCCGTCAGGGGTCGTCCCGGACGCTATCCTTTCACGTCCGGTTCTATTTGTCCACAGTTATCAGTTCTAACCAACTAAGGCCTAAGCACGGCCGAAAGTGCAAGTGGGATACACTTGCCTGCGGGGGTGAGTGTGACGTCCGTCCGAAGCGTCCCGTCCAGGCGTCGCATCCGCGGTAGTCCGTTTGAAATAGGGTCACGGCGCCGGTGTCAGGTCGCGTTTTCCAATAAGTCCTATTAGGGTCTGTTTCTAGATTGACGGGACTACGCTATTCGTCAAAAGTCACATTTTGGTGTTTTTGTTCAGCCTAACTCGACCACTACCCTATATGCACAGAAAATTGTCCGACGGTCGATCTCTACAGTGAGCAGCTTTTTACTGGTGCAGAAAAGTAAATTTAGTTGCAGTTGTCCGATTTTAGTTAGGGTTCAGTTTCGCTACGGTGTGGGTTTGCTACGGGTTCGGGGGACCAACCTTTTGACGTCGTCCAAAAGCGGATGTTGGGTCTGAACGGCGATGCGTCGGCGTCGTCTGCAAGGTTTGTTTACAATACTAAGTTAGCAGTCTTTAAAATTGATTATCACAATCATTGTTTACATTATTAGGAAACTAGTGTGCTAACTTATGTACCGATTTGCTATAGATTCAAGTGTTCCTTAAGTTATTCTAATATAAAGATGTGTACTGATTTTTAACCTACTGACTAATATAATTATCTAACATGGTATATGATCGCGCTCGGGCGTACACCCTAAAGAGCGATCGTGTAGTCTTACCGCAAGCGCACGGTGTAGCGGCGAGCGGGTATCGAACACAGGGAGGACGTATGATAGTGCCTTCTCCGAACAACCTGGCTATGGGGACAGAAAAGTAGGAAATTGCCTTTCGGCGATGTTGTCACAATCGTCAAACAATGTAAAGAGATATAAAATCAAATAAAGACGTCTAGGGAATAGGGAATCCCCGCTACTCACCGTATCTCGTCATTGTGATTCATCGGTTTCACAATTGCTAGGGTAGAATGTCGGGTGAACTAGTTGCAACTGAATGTAAAACCTAGCTCACGCTCTCGCGCTGTTGCCGGTCTATAGCAAACCTAGGCTCGGGTCCAATCTCTTGCAAACCCTAGCCTATGCAAGCTAGCATTAGGATCAACGTCATCGTTCAATCGCATCCCGAGCCCACTCTCGTGCAAACTCGGGCTACGACCTAGGTTGGGATAGTTCCTACCCGTCCAATCTCTTGCAAACGGGTATCGGTATAGAATTGCAACCGAGAATTCCAGTATCGGTCCAATCTCTTGCAAACCAATACTAAGGAAACTCAATTTCAACCCAATTCGGATTTCTAGTGTTTCCTATCGAATTGGGATCCAATCTCTTGCAAATCCCAATCGATATGAACACCTAGCTATCCGTATTATATCAATCCCAAACTAACCCTAATCAATTCTAGCAATAGTTCTACCAAATCGTCACAAATCGGAAATTGGGCTCGTAGGGTTCATCCCCATGCCCTAAGACGTTAAAACTACTCACAAATCATATTGTTAATGGAAGAATAATCGATAGAAACAGCAATGGAATTCATAGAAATATTCAAAATAGCAATAAAAATAGGATTTTTAATAGAGAAGGAGACAAACCAATGTAGCTTTCGAAGAATCCAACAAAATAACACTTTTCTCTCCTCTCCAATCACCAGAATTAAACTCTAAAAATCTAATCTAAAAAGGCTGCCAAAAGCAATAGAAAAGGCCCCTTAAACTAGGTTAGAATCTGGGGTTAAATACCCCCCAAAACTGCCCAAAAATTCGTGACCAAACTGCCCCTGCGCAGCTCCAAAATCGTGATTTCCGCTACAGGCAGCGCTGCTCACTCGGCCGAGTGACAAAGGTCACTCGGCCGAGTGAGAGACCCTGACGGATTCCAGTAACTCTGGGGTCTTGGGGGTCGTCACATCGGGCGTCACTCGGTCGAGTGAGTTGTCGTCACTCGGCCGATGGGCTTATCTTCACTCGGGCGGACGGCAATTACCACTCGGCCGAGTCGGGCTTCTGCTGCTCAGACTGACGGATTACAGTAAATTGACTCTTTTTGATGGCCGTCGTCTGGGTGCCACTTGGGCGGACGGGATACGTCACTCGGCCGAGTCGGCTTCTGATGCTCGGCCGAGTGCACGCTGATATGCTGCTTGGAGCGTGTCCGATCTGGCCGGCCGAGCGGGGTCTCGTTGGTCGGCCGAGTGACTCCTTCACTCGGCCGAGTGAGATACTGAAGATGCCCAAATTGTGTATTTTTGCCTCCTCGTCGCTCCTACGACGTTCTTTCTTCTTCCGCTCCTCTCCAATATCAAAATACCCCTCAGGGAAGTCGTCGGTGACACTCCGGAGTGGGTGTATCTCGGAATTACTCCAAATCGCTCCAAATCTCCTGAAATACGACAAAAACAACAAATCGTGAAAAGTATCGCATGTTGTCGATAAATCGTGAAAAACGTGATTTGAGCGATTCAAATGGCATGCAAACATGCGGGAAAAAGGTGTAAAATATGGAGTGATCTAAATCCCCCAAGCTTACGTCTTACTCGTACTCGAGGAAGATAAGTAAAAGGCGAACCCGGTGGATTTAGAAAATGAAAACGATGGAAAAACGGAAAACGAAAAAAAGAAAGAAGAAAGCGAAGAGGGAAGCTGCTAGATCATTTTTCTCAGGACGTGGGTTTTGCTTACTCATATAGCATGCATCGAATGCATAACACATGTCGAAGATTTTTATTTCGATATCATAGTATAATGGTGCAAATAGAGATAGAAAACCCAAGAATATCGATATAGCATGAAAAATGGAATAATTCTAAGATTAACATCGTCTGAATCATTTAAAGCGGTATACAATATCGCACATCACACACTTTTCAATTGAATGCTTTCTATGAGGAGTATAGAGGATATCACACAATAGAGTAGGAAGTATAGAAAAGCATGGATTTCATGAAGTGAATGCTAGGCGTAGATTTCTGGATTTCGTGAAGCTAAAACAATCTCACCGAGTATAGAATATTACTTAGCCTAGGTTGTCATGCACCGTCAGGTAGTCACTCTCTCACACATCATTGGATTCTCTCCCCCAAGCTTATCTATAAGCGTGGTGGCATATACAAAACTATACTTACACTCCCCATCTCTATTGATGCTCCAAAAGTAAAAGAAAATAAAAACAAAAAGGGGGAAGAAAGAGAGAAGGGGTAAGAGATGGGATCGTTTTGAGCTTCCTTTCTCTTTTCTTTTCTTCTTTTTTTTCAAATCATTTTCTTTTCTCTTTTTTTATAGCAATAATACACAAATGATCCCAAATCAAAAGAGAGAGAAGGATATACAAGAATTTTTCTTTTTCTTTTTGGTTTTGGGAAATTTGGAGCTAGGAATTTAGTAACGGGGGAAATGCCAAATACTAGAATCGCTAAGGGGAGATTCACCAATGATTTTAAAATAGAGAATTAATGTTCAAGATATGTGGAGAAAGAAATAAATATGTCTCTCAGTTCACTCTATAGGACGTGCATGACAACTTCAGCAGGGTAATCTAATCTACTCGGTTTCGATCTCAAAAAAGCAAATTAATCCAGATTTATCATAGCTAACATCATTCAATCATCCTGAAGTGAAGTGTACAAGTCATGCAAATATAAGTGATATAGGAAAAGAAAACGGCACTCCAGATATAAGCATTAAATGCGTGAATCTTGGTGTGTTTTCTACGATAGCATACATAAGAATATTCAGACTCAGCTAATAATAGAATTTCATCCATTTTCATATGGAAAAAGTGTGGGTTACTATCTCTAAATGCAAGGCAGATCATAGCATATGATATCAGAAATACAAGCTAAGACATGACAAATATAGCATGCATATAGAGAAAGCTAACTCCACGTCATCATCATCACAGAAAAGTCATCTCAAGCATGAGATGAAAGAAATAAAGATAAAAAAGGGAAAATAAAACTAATTACAATGCGGCACACGAAGAAAATAAGAAAAACGTGACGCATGGTAAAAAAAGAAAAAGTGATGAAAACGTGAGTGATAAAGTGGAAAAACGTGGGGAAACTAAAAATAAAGGGTGACAAAAGCAAAAAGCGTGAGAACTCACTCCCCCAAGCTAAAGTGCACAGTGTCCTCAATGTGCGAAGTGTGGCACACCGAGAGACGTGTAATGGGAGGGGGGGTGGGGATGCATGCATGATAAAAAGAAAAAAGAACAAAATGAAAAATATGATGTGAATGTGATGCATGCAAGTACAAGAGTGATCCCGATATGTGTGTGTCACCATAAATACTCTCCCTCGCTCCCGGAAAAAGGATATAGAATGATATGATCAAAATGTGGACAAAAGTAGGGATGGGAGGGGGGGTCAAAAATATCATCAGGACCAAGCAGAGAATGGGCAGCATAACGACAAAAAAACGGAGGCATCAAGGGTGTGCCTAAGCTGGTGGTGCTGCGCCATCTCCGTCCTGAGGCGGAGGTGGGGGGGGTGGTGGTGGTGGACGTGGAACAATCTGCTGGGTGGGTGGTGGTCGTGGTAGTCGCTCGAGGATCTGGGTCAAGCAATAGTGAATGCTGGGAAGTAGCTCGAGGCGGTGCTGCATGGCGGTGACTGTGGAAGACAAGCCCTAAAATCGCCCCGGAGTCCACTGAACCCCCCCTCAAGAGCGCAAACGTTTTGAACTAAGGCGTCAGGGGGTGGTGGAGCGGAGGGACGGACATGTCTAGGCTGAGCTGGTTGGGGCTGTCTAATACGGGCGGTGTAGGTGATCGGGACAACAGGCATGGGTGGTACAGGTGCTGTGCTCACTAGTGGATGCCCAGCCTCAGGTCGAGGCTGGGACGCAGGTTGGTATGAGGTGGAAGTAGCAGCAAAGGGAGTGGAAGGCAAAATCGGTGACGAGGCGGCAAGAGAGGTCAGTGACACAGACGTGGGGACAGACGTCACGACACTCTCAGATAGAACGGCTACGATGGAGACAGAAGTGTCAACCGCTGGAGAGGCAGTGTGGGGTCCAAAAGGTGAAATCCCAGCGGAGATCATACTAGCCATGGTCTCCACGACAGCAGCGAAAGAAGGCTCGCCGCTCTCAACTACAGTAGGTGGATGCTCGGGCAGCAGAGAGGTGAGTGGCTCAACCGACAAGGGCACAGCAGTGGTGGTGGTAGTGGTAGACGTGGTGGGCATGGGCTCAGCAAGTGTGCTCCCGACACTGGCAGAAGTGGGGACAGAAGTGTCGGGAGCGACAGAAAGTGCAGGCTCAGGCTGAGGGAACACAGGGTCAGCTGGCGGTGCATGGTGTGCAGGTGGTGCAGGCTCAGCTCCCTCGGCCTCTAGCACGTAGGCGGCGGGGATCAGGAGATCCATCGCCGGGAGCCAGTTGTCGTGTGCTGGTCCTAAGTGTGTCCGAGCGGGGCTCGGAAGGATCATGTAGTCAGCACCATACGGACCGTGCAACCAGATCCAGTGCCGCTGACCGTGCGGATGAAGCATCTTCATCCGGGACATGACGTCTATCGATAATGCAGTGGGGCCCGGGGCTCGTCGCAGGTCAGCCGGAAGGTCCTCGCCGGTCATCAGGGCTAGCAGGGTAATTAGACCGTCGCAACATATTGGGGAGCGAGCGCCCACCGATACGATGATGCGGTCCAAAAACCAGCTAGTGACGTCAATCTCAACGGCGGGGACCAATGTAACTCCATCCCTATCAAGAACTCTGGGGTGATGCATCGCGTAGAGCATATAGAGCTCAGGCGTCAACATCGTCCCAGGCTCGTACCTCGCCAGAAAGGTGGTCGTCATAAGGCGCTGTGCTATGCGGAGGCAGGGGTGGACTATGGCCGAGGCCTTGGCCCTACTAGGGTCAAAGGCCGGTGGTAAACCTGTGATCCAGGCCCAGAAGGCATGTGAATCGAAGGATGGGGGAGGGATGTGTGTGGGGGCGTAGGCTCGGTCGGGTGTGGGGACAGCGGGCCACTGAAAGAATGCCCTAAGCATATCGAGAGTGATCTGACACTCTCGATCCATGAGTCGGAAGGAGCATCCCTCAGCGGTCCAGGCGATCGAACTGAGGACCTCGAGTGTCGGACGGATGTAGGTGTCCGCCGACACAGAAAGAAAGTCTCGCCAACCCACGTTGGCGTACAACGTGAGCATCCCATCAAGTACCCCCAGGCGGTCAAGGTCAGCAAGGTGTGCGAACCTGGAGGGCACTATCAAGTGCTGGGCGATACGCTCAAAAGCGACGCGATGTGCGTCGTTTCGGAACGTAATACCCAGCGGCTTGACGATAGGAGCCAGTGGTGGCAGTGGGTCGACTGGGAGTGGCTGTGTGGGGTGAACGGGGTCTGCAGGCTGTGGCTGTGCAGGGTGAACGGGGTCTGCAGGCTGTGGCTGTGCGGAGTGAGGTGGTGTAGGCGGAGGAGAGTCCTCCATCTCGTGGGAGGGGCCGGGCTCATCCGGTCGCTTCCGCTTGGCGGAAGCTCTCCTAGACCGTGGCCGTGTCCCGGGCGGCATAGGTGCCCCGAGTGCTCACCAAAAACAGAAAAAGTGCGGCGTGTGAAAATAAGTGGAACGAATATAGCGGAACACGCCGCGAGAGTAAAATAGTGGATGCGTGCGAAGACACCGCCTCCACGAAGCCAAAAACGCTCCCTGGAAGCTCCCCTAAGCTCCCCTAAGCTCCCCAATATAGCATGCACATCAAACGAAGATATCAGCGTGTAACATTCAAAATGTTTGGGGGGTTAGGGGTATAATAGATAAATATTGAAGTTAATTTGATTTAGGGGTTCGATTAGCACATGGATTGTCGAAAAATACAAGAAAAAAGGAGAAAACAGGGCGAAATGGGGCTACCAGAGCTCAGCCGGCAGTGAGATCGTCGCCGGCGACTCGGGCGAAGGGGCGGCGGCGCCGGCCGGCGGTGGTCAGCCGAGCGCAGCAGCGGCGAGGTGAGATCGGGCGAGTTCGGGTCGCAGCGGTCGGGAGTAAAGGGGCGCGGGTTCAGGCGAACGAGGATTGTGACGCTTCGAATTCCGCGCCGAGCCCGCGCCTCTTATAAAGGAAAAGTTACGACTCGGTCGAGTGAAAGTGTCACTCGACCGAGTGATCGTAACGGAAATATTTTCAAAAATTCCTCCCCGCTTAAGACTCGGCCGAGTGGCTTTGCCACCCTCGGCCGAGTGGCTTTGCCACCCTCGGCCGAGTGAGAAAAGTCCATTCGGCCGAGTGGCTCCAGCTACTCGGCAGTTCTCGCCCTAGGAGCGTATCAGTTTCACTCGGCCGAGTGAAGATATATACTCGGCAGAGTGGCAATTATACTGAAATCAAGAAAAGAAACAGAGAGTTGGGTACAGCAGACTTCCCTCGTTTGTGCGCCGCTCGGGCGGACGAACTTATGTACTCGGCCGAGTGGATATTCTACTCGGCCGAGTGACCCCTGTTTTCTGCTGTTTGGCTCCGTTTGGGCTCTAATCTCTGTTTTTCTTCCTCCAGTTGATTTCTTCTTCCTCCTAAGCATCGAGCGCATTGCTGGAGCGCTCTTTGTCGCCTTGTTCATCCTCCTAATGATAGATATCCCTTTCTCCTCTCCTGTCAAAGAAAAATAGGACCCGTTATCACGAATTTTTCAGGCAAACGACTCAAAACACTAATAATTTCTAAAACAAAAATAAAGAACAAAGTAAAAATAAAGCGATAACCATCGGGTTACCTCCCGACAAGCGCTTGTTTAAGGTCTTGAGCTCGACCTCCTTGGATTTTCAATTTAATGCGGGATATTGGGTGCATATGAGATGCACCCGTCGAATTTATCAGGAAGAACGCTCGGATTTGGATGTTGTGGCGGCGTGTTCTTCCTCAGTGCTCCTTTGTCTTGGGTAGTGTTGGGGAGTGGCTCCCCCAAGCTAGTGCTTGTTCCGGGCCTCGGCTTCACCGGTGACACCGATTTTCGTATCGGTGGAGCTTTCTTCGGAGTCCTCATCTTTGAGAGCTTGCAGAGCTCTCGTATTCTTGCAACATCAGCGTCGCCTTCATCAATTTCCATGGAGAGATCGGGGGAGTGCTTCGTCTTTTCATCTTGGCCCAAATCTGGGCCTTCTTCGAAGTCATCCTCGAATATTGCGCCGATGGAATGGGGGATCGCCTCCTCAATGACCTCGTCAAGGAGGTCCATATAGTCGAGCTCCTCATGATAAGTCATGTGTTTTATTGCCTTGGGTATATGAAGCTCCACTTCGATGTTGCCGACGTTCAATGTTAGAGTCCCTTCACATACGTCGACAATGACACTGGCGGTGGCGAGGAATGGGCGTCCAAGTATTAGCGACGTATTGCCCTCCTCCTTGACATCCATGACCATAAAGTCGCATGGCAAACATATGCCTCCTGGGACTTGTAACGGGATGTCCTCTGCGATCCCTACCGGCCTTGTGATCCGACCATCTGTTAGTTGTATCCGCATGTCGGTAGGCTTCAAATCTATGCCGGTGTTCAGTCTTCGGAACATAGAGAGAGGCATGAGGCTAACACTAGCCCCTAAGTCCACTAACGCCTTTTGTAGAGGGACGCCGCCTAAGGTGCAAGGAATTCGGAAACTCCCCGGATCTTTGAATTTGGCGGGCTCCTTCTCTTTCCTTGTGAACCAAGTCCCCTCCTCAGTGAGCATGATTTTCACCTTCCTCTTTCTTCCAGTAATCAAATCCTTTAAGAACTTGGCGTATGTCGGGATCTCCACGATAGCGTCGAGGAAGGGGATATTGAGGCTTACCCCTCTCAAATACTCGAGAAACTTGGCTAGCCGTTTCTCCATCTTTGCTCTAGCTAGCCTCTGAGGGAATGGGATCGGTGGCATAAAACGGCGCTCCTCAAGCTGCTGCTCCGCTCTGGACTTTTCTTCCCCTTGCGGCTCTTTCTCTCTCTCAACTTCAATGACCGGCTCGCTTGGCTCTACAATCTCCACCACGGGCTCCTCGGTAGGAATCATGACGGGAGTGGTATTCTTCCCGCCTCTCGTAGTAACTGCAACCACGGCGTTGATATGGCCGGTGTTGCCCTGTGGATTTTGCTCGGGTTGAGCTGGCAACTGTTGATTGTTTTTATTGAGCAACGCAAGTTGCTCCGCAATTTGTCCAACGACAGTTGTAAGAGAGTCTTGGCCCGCCTTCAAGGAAGCATTGATCTTCTTCTGCTCGACCATAAAATCCTCCACCTTAGCTTCAAATTCAGATCGTTGTTGAGCTTGTGGAGGGTTTGGATTTCTCCACCCTTGATTGTATCCGGGCGGCCCATAGGGTCCCACTTGTTGCCTTGGTGGGATATTTTGTTGCGGTGGCCCCCTTGGTGGATAATGTTGTTGTTGTTGTTGTTGTTGTTGTCGAGCTTGATGAGGTAGTTGTTGCGGGGGGTTCAATGCTCCATCATTGTTGGCATAGGAGAAACCGGGATGGTTTCTAGTGGCCGGATTGGCCCAATATCCTTGGTTCCCCGCGACGTATTGAACTTGCTCCAAAGATCCCTCTCCTTGTTCTCCGCCCAAATACATAGCTTGGGATTGGTCTTGCCAATTGCACATTTGACTTGTTGGTGTGAATGTGGAAGGGGCTCCTTGGGGCTCCGTAATATATTTCTCCAGTCTCTCCACTACCTTGTGGAGAGAATCAAACTTGTTGGCAAGCTCCGCCACGGCCTTGGCCTCATAGATGCTAGATTGCTTCAAGGAGGACGAAGAGTGTCCTCGCTCGTCGCCCCACTGTTGATTGTTCGAGGCCATCTCCTCAAGTAAGGCCGTAGCTTCGTCGGGAGTCTTCGATAAGATGGCCCCATTTGCCGTGGCATCAATAATCTGCTTGGTCCCCGGTTGGAGACCATTGTAGAAGCTATGGACGAGCTCCCAATCTTCAATGCTATGGTGGGGGCACTGATGCTGCGGGTCTTTGAAGCGCTCCCATGCCTCGTAGAGTGTCTCTTGAGGTCCTTGCTTGAAGGACATGAGAGCACTCCTAATCTTCACCGTCTTGGAGGGCAGATAGAACTTATCGATAAACGCGCTCGCCAACTCATCCCATGTGGTGAAGACTCCTTCAGCTTGCGTCCTCAACCAATAAAGAGCTTTATCCTTTAGTGTGAAGGGGAAGAGGCACGGTCTGATGGCGTCTAAGGTGACGCCCGGCATCTGGAAGGTGGCACACTTTGATAGGAAGAGCTGGATGTGGTAGTGTGGATTTTCATGGGGATTCCCATGAAAAGGATCCTGCTGCATAAGGACCACTAATCCGGTCTTCAACTCAAAATTCTTGTCGGCCGCCAACTCCGGCATGGCTATGGATGAGGTCGTGGAGGAAGTCTTAGGCCGGAGCCTATCTCGAATGGAAATAATCCTCGCCATTCTTGCCGCTAACTCTTCAGGCGTCTCCCGAACGTTCATAAACCTCCCTTCCGTATCGGGTCTCCTCTCCGCTCTGATTCTCCGCAATGTACGCTCGATCTCAGGATCAAACAATATATCTACGGGGTCCGCTGTGGATCTCGTGTACATGCACGGGAAAACAAAGTTTCAAAGAAGTGATTAGCACAATGGAAGGGTTAGATAAAAAATGAAGAAATAAAACAAAAAGAAAGAAATAGCTAGGGTGGTAGGATCAAACACAATCGCCTCCCCGGCAACGGCGCCAAAAACATGATCGCGCCCGGGCGTACACCCTAAAGAGCGACCGTGTAGTCTTACCGCAAGCGCACGGTGTAGCGGCGAGCGGGTATCGAACACAGGGAGGACGTATGATAGTGCCTTCTCCGAACAACCTGGATATGGGGACAGAAAAGTAGGAAATTGCCTTTCGGTGATGTTGTCACAATCGTCAAATAATGTAAATAGATATAAAATCAAATAAAGACGCCTAGGGAATAGGGAATCCCCGCTACTCACCGTATCTCGTCATTTTGATTCATCGGTTTCACAATTGCTAGGGTAGAATGTCGGGTGAACTAGTTGCAACTGAATGTAAAACCTAGCTCACGCTCTCGTGCTGTTGCCGGTCTATAGCAAACCTAGGCTCGGGTCCAATCTCTTGCAAACCCTAGCCTATGCAAGCTAGCATTAGGATCAACGTCATCGTTCAATCGCATCCCGAGCCCACTCTCATGCAAACTCGGGCTACGACCTAGGTTGGGATAGTTCCTACCCATCCAATCTCTTGCAAACGGGTATCGGTATAGAATTGCAACCGAGAATTCCAGTATCGGTCCAATCTCTTGCAAAACCGATACTAAGGAAACTCAATTTCACCCCAATTCGGATTTCTAGGGTTTCCTATCGAATTGGGATCCAATCTCTTGCAAATCCCAATCGATATGAACACCTAGCTATCCGTATTATATCAATACCAAACTAACCCTAATCAATTCTAGCAATAGTTCTACCAAATCGTCACAAATCAGAAATTGGGCTCGTAGGGTTCATCCCCACGCCCTAAGACGTTAAAACTACTCACAAATCATATTGCTAATGGAAGAATAATCGATAGAAACAGCAATGGAATTCATAGCAATATTCAAAATAGCAATAAAAATAGGATATTTAATAGAGAAGGAGACAAACCAATGTAGCTTTCCAAGAATCCAACAAAATAACACTTTTCTCTCCTCTCCAATCACCAGAATTAAACTCTAAAAATCTAATCTAAAAAGGCTGCCAAAAGCAATAGAAAAGGCCCCTTAAACTAGGTTAGAATCTGGGATTAAATACCCCCAAAACTGCCCAAAAATTCGTGACCAAACTGCCCCTGCGCAGCTCCAAAATCGTGATTTCTGCTACAGGCAGCGCAGCTCACTCGACCAAGTGACAAAGGTCACTCGGCCGAGTGAGAGACCCTGACGGATTCCAGTAACTCTGGGGTCTTGGGGGTCGTCACATCGGGCGTCACTCGGCCGAGTGAGTTGTCGTCACTCGGCCGATGGGCTTATCATCACTCGGGCGGACGGCAATTGCCACTCGGCCGAGTCGGGCTTCTGCTGCTCAGACTGACGGATTTTAGTAAGTTGACTCTTTTTGATGGCCGTCGTCTGGGTGCCACTCGGGCGGACGGGATACGTCTCTCGGCCGAGTCGGCTTCTGATGCTCGGCCGAGTGCACGCTGATATGCTGCTTGGAGCATGTCCGATCTGGCCGGCCGAGCGGGGTCTCGTTGGTCGGCCGAGTGACTCCTTCACTCGGCCGAGTGAGATACTGAAGATGCCCAAATTGTGTATTTTTGCCTCCTCGTCGCTCCTACGACGTTCTTTCTTCTTCCGCTCCTCTCCAATCTCAAAATACCCCTCAGGGAAGTCGTCGGTGACACTCCGGAGTGGGTGTATCTCGGAATCACTCCAAATCGCTCCAAATCTCCTGAAATACGACAAAAACAACAAATCGTGAAAATTATCGCAATGTTGTCGATAAATCGTGAAAAACGTGATTTGAGCGATTCAAATGGCTTGCAAACATGCGGGAAAAAGGTGTAAAATATGGAGTGATCAGTATACACTAACTTAACTGTACATAATAATTTGGAGACATATATATCCAAGATGTAGCATTAGGTTAATATAATTTATAATTACTATATCTTGTATCTAATGTAGTAACATGACGTAACCGGTATTAATATAACATCTGCACATTCATTATAGACTTATAACTTGTGTTAGAATTCATGCAGCTTACCCCACCTCTCTTTGTGACTTGCAGGTCGAGGTGAGGCTCGTGCGGCGTCGGGTTGAGAGAAGGGATGGCTGTCGGAGAGGCTGGCCGGTATCGGAGAAGGGGACATCAGCGTGGCAGGGCCGCCGGGCAGCGGCTGAGAGGGGAAGACGCGGCTGTCATCGGTCTAAGGGTGGTTCACTAGCGTCGTGACATGCACCGAGCAAGGAGAAGAGGCAGGGCCTGCGGCAACTGATCTGACAGTGGTAGCGAGGAGCACCGCAGCGTGCAGTTGGTGTTTCTGGATGATGCCGACGGTTGCAGCAGCCATCGGCGTCGAGATGTGCCGCCGGCGTGGAGGCTGAGTCACGTGCGAGGGACGACCGACGGTGAAGACACTGGCGATTTGGGGCTTAGTCGGCGTGGTCTAGCCGTCGGGTTCGGTTTGCCGTCGAGAGAGGGAAGAGCGAGGGGGAGAGAGCCGGGGTGCAGCACTCTGGTGGCTGTCGGCTCGTCGATGGCTCGTCGGGAAGGCAGCAGGGCTGTGGCGAGAACAAGGGCGGCGCCCAATGTCGATGAGATGGGTCACCGGTGGCTCGTCGGGAGCAGTCGGCCAGGGGGGTTTGCTCGGAGCTTCGGTTGGGAAGAGAGGGGGCGACGACAAGAAACTAGGGTTTTGGTTAACTGGGAGGGTGGCGGCGGCTACGTTATATCCCCAGGTTAGCTATTAGACTTATTATAAAGAAAGAGAGAGATCATGGGGGTTGTGACGTGGGATAGGAAATGAAAAAGGTGCAAATCACGTGGGCGTTGGGGCTGGGATTTAGTTAGGATATGCTAAAAAACAATATGATTATATTATAACTAATTGATTTGTTTTGTTTTTAACCCAACAGAATTAGCTAATAGTTATCTTAGGCTTGGGTTCAAGGAAATAACAATTATAAGTTTGTTTTAAAACGTACGGAATATAAACATTCAAATTTTATATAAATATATTATAATACTTAATAATGTGTTATAGTAGATGGGTCCATAGTCGTCCAAAAATTACAAATAAAATACCGGGGTGCTCGCGCCTCCGAGAGGGTTATGAGTACGGGGTTCGGTCGCGCGTCCGAACTACAGAGAACAAAAATAAAAAAATCAGAAACGAAAAGACGCACTTGGAAAACAACATATGCTAAAATACGTATGGTCGGAAGGTGACCGTTACATCATACACACCTTAAGAAAAATTCCACCCTCGGAATTTCTTAGGATTTGAGTTCGTTAGACAGGTGCTGATAATACTTATACATCTTGTCGTATTCCTACGAGGTAAACTCTGACTTGAAATACTACGAGACGGAGTTATGAAATTTAGTCAGGAATCGATACAGATGATGTGGTTAAGATTTAATTCAAAACAGGTTCGAATGTCAATGCACCATCTTGGCCTTAACAATTATTGGGCAAGTAAACAAGGCCATAGACACCTACCCACGGTTGTGCATGGACAAGGGTGAGTAAAAACAAAATAATAATTATAATGATAATGTATATGTATATACTCATAACTGCAACTCCAATGTTGCGATTTAAAGAATGCTAAACCTGTAACTTCAATCAAGTGTTCCTCAAATAAATCATCTCTACTCTTCTTATGATCGAATAAAGCTACAACTATAATTACATCTCAAAACTTAACTATAGATCCCGTATTACCGTCCGATTCTAACTCAAAACTCTCACTTTAAAATAATCAATATTTTACACCAACATCTTTACTAAATATCATCAATCAATATCCTTTTGTAAATTTCATCACTTCATCGCTTATCATTTGTTATCAGAGCAGTAACATTCCCTGAGAGATTTCTAATGTATAATTCCTCCGTAGTAAAATTCTCCCAAAGCTATTTAATCCCACAAGTCGTCTGATCCATAATGTATCATCATGTTGACCATTGTCCCACCTAACCTATAGCAGTACAATTGATGATATCCTCCAAATTCAATCTTATTCTTAAATCAATCAATCACTATAACGATGCTATACCAATTACTAATATATGACAACAAGTACAAATATGCCTAGCATTCATCACCATTTACAATCAACAATTTTCATGTTCCTAACTCATTCTTCATCGACGATTCAAAAATATATTCACCATAATTAACAAACTATCAATCTTATCGTCTCCCATTATATCTTAACCTAACCAATTTTTTTTTCACAGCTATCCTTCATATCGGCATATCGCATCATTTCTAATATCTTCATCACTCTGCCTGTATAAACAAGTCTTGTTACTTTAAATACTTTACTCATTATCATCGTCACCATCATATTATACCTCATAGCTACTCATAGTTGTTATTCATCTGGATTTTAAAATATGTAATGTGCTCATCCTCTTGTGTATAATTCATTCTCCAAGAATACTCTATGAATCCGTTACGACTTGGTATTATCCTAATATCAAATATAGGTTTTGAACTCATCATCCTATTTATCATCATACAAATTTAATAATCGAAATTCTTTGTGCTCACAATCAACTAATCGTAACTACACCTTCCATAATCTCAAACTACGCCTATCCGTAACTATAATCTCTTAATGATAATAATCATATCTAGTATTCTACCAATATAACGAATAACAAAAACTGACAAAACTGTTGATGGATTAAAAATGGAAGAGACCATTTAAAGGATTATAACTTAAGTTTAAAACTATTCTTGTAACGACCACTTTTCGTCGTACGTTGTTCGTGCACGTGCTTTTGGCAGTGCACGTGTTTGTTTTAGACCTTGTTTGTTTGTGAACACTTTCGTGTGATATGCCGTTGTGAACGTCTCTGAGAGTATTAAATAGTGGCACTAATTTGGAACGACGTTTCTCGAGTCGTTTTCCCACAATTTAAACTTACTCGATGAGACGTGACGATTTTCACTTTTGACGGGAGACGTTTCTATTTTTAGTTTCGTCGTCCGACGTCGAAATTGAGATCCGTCTTCTTAGTTAGCTCACTTTCGTCATCACGATCACCCCGATATTTATTTTATAATTTTTGGAGTTTATTTGACCATCTTTATATTTTTAACAAGTTTTATAATATTTTTAATAATTAATTTTTATATTAAATTCGGCCAAAGAAAAATTTATTTGAGTTTTAAACGTTTTAAAGAATTTTTGAGCCAATTTCCAGCTCATTTGGACCAAGTCAAATCCTTGGGTGAGTTGGAAAAGTTGAGATTTAAATTTTAAATTATTTTAAACTCCTAATCTCATTAGGATTAGCCCTAGACCTAGTCAACCCCCCTACACTATATAAACAACCTCTAGGAAGACCTATTTTCGCAAGAAATTAACCCTAGCCTCTTCCAAAACTCAAATTTGACGTTGCGACGATTCGTCGCAACGTCGCAGCCGTCGCATGCGCACGACCGATGAATTTCACCCCGTTCCCTCGGTCTGACCGGCAGCTCCACCCGCACCAAGCCCCGCCCGCTCCGCTGCAACCGTCGCTCCGCATCTCCCGTGCCCGACCGAGAGAAGCTCTCGGTCAGACCGAGAGCTGTCGCCCACCATCGCCGCTCCCCGCATCGCTGCAAGCCCCCGCAGCTGTCGCCCGCATCGCTCCGCACCTGACCGAGGCGCCCGCCCGCACCGTGCGCTCGCCGCTTCGTTGCAACGTTGCAAACGTTGCAACGCATTGTCGCCCGCAGCGACCGACCCGATCGCCCGCAGCGACCGACCAAACCCCCCGCACCAAGGCCCGCACCGACCCCAACGCTGCAACCCTCGCATCCCATGTGTCTGACCGACGGAGCTCCCCGCACCGAGGCTGTACGACCGATGGCCATACGTCGCAACCCCGCAACCGTCGCACCACTTGCCACCGTGGGCCCCCCAAGTTCTCCAGAGGTATTGTGGGTCCCCCAAAGGTCCCTAGGACTACTATGGGCCCCACCTAGGTGCGTTCTCTTCGACGACTTGCCGCGTAAGACGTCGTCGCACGTCGTAGCCCGTCGTCGAACGTGCTAGCCTTGGAATCTGGAACCGTCGCTCCGGTTGATGCTCTGAACTTTCCAGCGAGGAAACTAATTTGGAATCAGGACTTGGAGCGCGTTCTCTTATTCCAACCCCCGGCGTCGCTACCCGACGCCGGTGTAGCTTTCGCGTCGTGTTGAGGTAACACTTTGCACCCCTAGGACCCCCAACCCAATGCATGCTAATCAAGACTAAAATCAGTATTTTTAAAGTATTTTAAATGTTTTAAATTCACTAATCAAGATTAATAATATGGACTTTAGGCCGGTGGACTTGTGCACGTAGGATAATTGTGATTTTTGGACTCATTGGACGGTGTGCTCAGACGTCGTACTTGCAGGCAAGTGAAACTTGCCAACTCTTGTGTAGGGCCATGTTTTTAGGCCACTTCCTTGTTTTCAGCGTAAAAGAGACTAGTCAGTGAAATGATAGCTGGCTAGACGCCTACTTGATCTAGTTTGACAACGAAACTAGATCCGTCACCTAATTGATCTAGCTTGACAACGAAGCTAGATCCAACCCTTTAAACTTGTTGTTCATGCATACTAAACTGTCACGTTTACTTTCCTTATCTGTACGCACTTTTAACTGCCATGCATTGCATCTTACATGTCATCCAAATTGATTGTTGCATCGTAGCACACGCTACAAAATACTTGTACAAATCCGTGTTTCCGTGTTTCTGGCTAGGTGCACCCCTAGGCCATACTTGTTTAAAACACTTCCTGGCTCGTGGTCCAGAAGCGGGCCTCATGTGTTGGCTGAAAACCAATGCCCGATACACGTGGAGGGGTAGGGATAAACGGTCACTTGAGCTTAGGAGTGGCTTGATCAGCCCTCTAGCCAAAAGACGGAATCTCTGTGCACGAGGTGCTTACTTTCCTTGTCTTGTACTTGTCTTGTGAATGATTCATGAAATACTTGTCATCCATGCCATGTTTAAATGCCATGCTCGTACTTTACGTTACTTTACTTTACTTTACTTGTTGCACTCATACTTTAAACTGCCATGTCATTGCATTCATGCTAGAACTGCTAGGTTGCTTTACCTACTTTCAGTTTCCTTGCACAAGTCTCTTGTAGACTTGCTGACATGTGCCCCTTGCTCTTTTGGGTGTCACATGTTAGACCTGAGCCGGAGACCGTTGCTGAGTACGTGATGTTTTGCTGACGCTGAGTCTGAGTCCATGATTGCCCAGGAGGATTTTGGTGGACACCGGTGACCATTCTTTGAGTCTTTGTTGAGCTTTATTTTGTTTTAGGCCTTTTGTTAGTTGTCGGTGCGTGGCACCTTTGTTTTGCACGCTGTACTTTTGTTGGCCATGTTTGGGCCTTTAGACTCTCTTTTATTCCAGCCTGGTGGCTTTTTCTGTGATGTTGAAACTTATTTTATGGATATTCTGAGATACCTCTTTGTCTCATTTTATTATTATTATCTTTGTTTCGTTCGCGTTGCAAGGACCTGCAGTTTTAAATTTGATTGACGCTTATCGGACTTGCAGCTTTGCAGCTTCAAGTCTGAGCGGACCTTCTCACGCTTCGCCTCCATATTTTTGGGAAGCGGGGCGTGACAGGTTTTGTTGGTGGCCCATGCAGGTCCGGTCTTGCAATTGCGAATTAACGGAACAACGATAATAACGGAATATCCATTAAATAAATTGCAACATCCGAGTAATAAGCCCTGAGTCTAGTCGTTTTCTTATGACACTAGGTGGTAAGAAGACTTAGCTAGACGTCTGTGTTTGCTAGTTAGAGGCCTCTGATTGTTAGTTAGGTTCCCTGTCAGCAATTGATTTAATCGTCGTAGGAGTTACCTTGGTGGTTCATGTCTACCCCTGACCATATTAGACTTCTAGAATTCCCTTTAGTCGTTCGCTTGGGTTCATCGATTTCGGACCAAGCTGAACGCATTTCATTACCGTCTAACCTTTAGAAGTCTTAGCGCTTAGTTTTTAATCTTTAGTTGGTCAACCGTAGGAGTTTCCGTAGACTTTCCTGATTCATACCCTAGGCGTATGTATGCTTTGATCACCTGACCAATTTCCTTGCCTCGATTCACGAGATCGCCTCATGACGATCGTCGTCAATTTACAAACATCGCCATTGCAAAACTTGAACCTTCTGAAAGTATTTTTCAATCTTCTTTTCCACTAAGTTTAATTTTGTTCAAAATTTTAATATACTTATACTTCGTGCTCCTTCATTGATTTAAATTTTTAAAAAGTTTGTCAGAATTTTTGAAACTAGCTTATAGTATTTTCCTAGCCTATGTTTTTCGTACTTATGCAAATGCGTCGTCCCTTCATATATTAATTTTATTCTGAATCGTACTTTTATTCAACTTGTAATTTTCCCGCCCAATTTATGCCATTCATATGCTTTTCAAGACACATGGAATTTCAGCTTTCAGCAAGTTGGTTTTTGCTCGTCGTTCTCGCTATTTCAGATTTTTGCAAAATTACTATTTTCATAACCACTTCCTGATTTAGACCCTCCGTGATTTGATTTTAAAGACTTGATATTCGATCATTCTTATACTAAGTCATTATTATTATTTTTCCGTTCACCATACATACTTTTAGAATAATTTCTAAACTAAATTGAATTTCAATTATTTTTATATCCGTACCAGGCTCGTTGTTCTTGTGTGCTAGGAGCTTTGTGTAAACCAGTTTTAATTTTTGTACACCCTGGTTCTCTAAAAAGCAGTTTCAATATTGATTATTTTAAATTTTTCCATAGCCTAAATGTTTTGAAAGCATTTAACATGAGTTTAAATTTTTCCGTTACTTGATTTCATTCTTTGACTTTCAAAACTTTTGACAACAATATATTAAATTACTGACGGATAGAATTTTCTAAACCATGTCCTTAATATTCGTGTAAATGATTTTACTTCCTTTTCTTAATGATTTTCGATAAGCCAATAAAACATTTTCTCTTATTATGAATATTCGACTCAAACTTATTTCAACTCGCTTTATCGATCTTCAAATATTTTATACAGATGAGGAATTCCAATTTTTTTTGAAGTACAACAGTTTTCAATTTTGCGTATTTTAACTCATGCTATTTACCCTATTTTCTTTTTCCCCTCCTATATAAGCATCACTACATATCCTTTTCCTTCAACCTAAACATCACCATTGAGCCAATGTTTTCCCTAACCAAGCCATCTCCTTGTATTCGTCCTATCTGAACTCGTGCTTATCGATCCTTCTCTCGTCACGCTTTTGACCTCCCTCTATTGCTTAGGCCTTAGGGTCCGTCAATGTCTGTGTCAACTCTAAGTTGTTAGTAGACCCTTGGACCATTGTGAGGTGTCGTAGTGCACGTACCTTAGTTGTGTACGTGGGCTTGAATGAGTGCACCCCCATAGTATATTGATGTTTGCCTATTGAGTGATATATATATATACTCGGAGTTATTCGTGATAGTATGAAGTTGTTGTGTGTTAGTAGTTATAGATTTTTGTGTGGATAGCTATACTACACTAGGGATGCCTGTGTATATAAGAGTTAGCGTTGAAATATCTAAGTTGTGTATGTAGTAAGAGATACTTATAATGGTTGAAATAATTTGATTTGGTGAAGCTATGTGTATGATAGGTGTGATAATAATTATGTACGTATAGTTAAGAGAGTAGGCCTATTGAGTGACCTATATACTAGTACGTGTGAGTATGTGCTCGTAGGTAGATATATATTGTGCTTGGACGTAGGAAGTTATGTTTCGTTGCATGAGTATATAAGTGATATACATATGGTAGTAGGGTTACAATTTTGATTGGTATTGTTTGCTTTCGTGGGATGTTGCATGCGTGCATACCGTGAGGTATACACGACTATTGCACATCTTAATTATGTATGTGTAGGTGTATTAGTATACTAATTATAGGTAGTAGGCTATGGTGTGGATATATATACATTATTTATGTGTGACTATACGGTGAATGTTTGTACTAGGGAGGGTATTATAAATATGTGGGTGCTGATGTCTGTAGTGTTATTATTACGGTATATAAATTGATTTAACTATGTAAGTATTACCTGACTAAATATTAAGTGTGATTGACTTATGGTATGCATACGGTTGTATTGGTAGACATACATATATATAATGGAGTGGTATTGGTATATGTATGAATGCAGTGATACGTATATAGAATATTCTAATATGTGTATTGAGTCTCACTCAAGCTTGAGTGGGTATACTCTAAGTATATCGAATGTATGTTTGTAGCTTGAATATAGCAATGCTTGATGTATGTATAGTGATAGAAGTGTTTGTGCCTGGTTGAGTTACGCACATGACTGTGGGTCGCTACGCCAGTATATAGTTATAGGTGTTGGTCTTGTGGTATAGTTAATTACTAAGGACTTGCTAGTGTGAACATATGTGTACTAGCTAAACTAGGTGTGTAGATGTACTAGTAATGTAATGGTATGATTGGTATGCGTAAATGAAATGTTAGCGTGTATGGGTGTGCACCATGCACGGGTAAGTATGTGCTTATTTATAGGCATTGATGACTATGATATATGTGGCGTGTCGTAAATACAGTTATAGGACCGTACGTGATGTGAATATATGGTGAACTATTTGCATGTATTTGAATGACTATGTACTGTGAAACTATAGTAGTGGTGAATATATATATATAGTGAAATTTGATTTAATAATGGTATGGTGTGACTATATGTGCTGAGATGTTGGTATTGGATGAATATTAGAGGGTAGTATACCCTTGATGTTTGTGCATGGTAGCTATCTATACGTAGAGCAATGATTGTATTTGCTAGTATGAGATCATACCTATATAAGTATCTGAACTATTGTTTTGTGAGTAGCAGTTATATAAGGGATGTATGTTTATATACCTGATTGAAATACATGTATGAAGTCGACGGACTATAATAGGTGTTAATGTATAACGTACGTGAATGTATATATATACGTGTTGGTAGTGTTAATGTTTGACTACCTAGTGCGTATATAAGCACTTGTAATGACTATACCTGGTTGAATTATAATATGACTTGATTGGGGTAGTTATTAGAGTGCTTAGCGATACTAGAAAGTCCGAGGGTGGACTTTATTCTAAGGTGGGGAGGATGTAACGACCACTTTTCGTCGTACGTTGTTCGTGCACGTGCTTTTGGCAGTGCACGTGTTTGTTTTAGACCTTGTTTGTTTGTGAACACTTTCGTGTGATATGCCGTTGTGAACGTCTCTGAGAGTATTAAATAGTGGCACTAATTTGGAACGACGTTTCTCGAGTCGTTTTCCCACAATTTAAACTTACTCGATGAGACGTGACGATTTTCACTTTTGACGGGAGACGTTTCTATTTTTAGTTTCGTCGTCCGACGTCGAAATTGAGATCCGTCTTCTTAGTTAGCTCACTTTCGTCATCACGATCACCCCGATATTTATTTTATAATTTTTGGAGTTTATTTGACCACCTTTATATTTTTAACAAGTTTTATAATATTTTTAATAATTAATTTTTATATTAAATTCGGCCAAAGAAAAATTTATTTGAGTTTTAAACGTTTTAAAGAATTTTTGAGCCAATTTCCAGCTCATTTGGACCAAGTCAAATCCTTGGGTGAGTTGGAAAAGTTGAGATTTAAATTTTAAATTATTTTAAACTCCTAATCTCATTAGGATTAGCCCTAGACCTAGTCAACCCCCCTACACTATATAAACAACCTCTAGGAAGACCTATTTTCGCAAGAAATTAACCCTAGCCTCTTCCAAAACTCAAATTTGACGTTGCGACGATTCGTCGCAACGTCGCAGCCGTCGCATGCGCACGACCGATGAATTTCACCCCGTTCCCTCGGTCTGACCGGCAGCTCCACCCGCACCAAGCCCCGCCCGCTCCGCTGCAACCGTCGCTCCGCATCTCCCGTGCCCGACCGAGAGAAGCTCTCGGTCAGACCGAGAGCTGTCGCCCACCATCGCCGCTCCCCGCATCGCTGCAAGCCCCCGCAGCTGTCGCCCGCATCGCTCCGCACCTGACCGAGGCGCCCGCCCGCACCGTGCGCTCGCCGCTTCGTTGCAACGTTGCAAACGTTGCAACGCATTGTCGCCCGCAGCGACCGACCCGATCGCCCGCAGCGACCGACCAAACCCCCCGCACCAAGGCCCGCACCGACCCCAACGCTGCAACCCTCGCATCCCATGTGTCTGACCGACGGAGCTCCCCGCACCGAGGCTGTACGACCGATGGCCATACGTCGCAACCCCGCAACCGTCGCACCACTTGCCACCGTGGGCCCCCCAAGTTCTCCAGAGGTATTGTGGGTCCCCCAAAGGTCCCTAGGACTACTATGGGCCCCACCTAGGTGCGTTCTCTTCGACGACTTGCCGCGTACGACGTCGTCGCACGTCGTAGCCCGTCGTCGCACGTGCTAGCCTTGGAATCTGGAACCGTCGCTCCGGTTGATGCTCTGAACTTTCCAGCGAGGAAACTAATTTGGAATCAGGACTTGGAGCGCGTTCTCTTATTCCAACCCCCGGCGTCGCTACCCGACGCCGGTGTAGCTTTCGCGTCGTGTTGAGGTAACACTTTGCACCCCTAGGACCCCCAACCCAATGCATGCTAATCAAGACTAAAATCAGTATTTTTAAAGTATTTTAAATGTTTTAAATTCACTAATCAAGATTAATAATATGGACTTTAGGCCGGTGGACTTGTGCACGTAGGATAATTGTGATTTTTGGACTCATTGGACGGTGTGCTCAGACGTCGTACTTGCAGGCAAGTGAAACTTGCCAACTCTTGTGTAGGGCCATGTTTTTAGGCCACTTCCTTGTTTTCAGCGTAAAAGAGACTAGTCAGTGAAATGATAGCTGGCTAGACGCCTACTTGATCTAGTTTGACAACGAAACTAGATCCGTCACCTAATTGATCTAGCTTGACAACGAAGCTAGATCCAACCCTTTAAACTTGTTGTTCATGCATACTAAACTGTCACGTTTACTTTCCTTATCTGTACGCACTTTTAACTGCCATGCATTGCATCTTACATGTCATCCAAATTGATTGTTGCATCGTAGCACACGCTACAAAATACTTGTACAAATCCGTGTTTCCGTGTTTCTGGCTAGGTGCACCCCTAGGCCATACTTGTTTAAAACACTTCCTGGCTCGTGGTCCAGAAGCGGGCCTCATGTGTTGGCTGAAAACCAATGCCCGATACACGTGGAGGGGTAGGGATAAACGGTCACTTGAGCTTAGGAGTGGCTTGATCAGCCCTCTAGCCAAAAGACGGAATCTCTGTGCACGAGGTGCTTACTTTCCTTGTCTTGTACTTGTCTTGTGAATGATTCATGAAATACTTGTCATCCATGCCATGTTTAAATGCCATGCTCGTACTTTACGTTACTTTACTTTACTTTACTTGTTGCACTCATACTTTAAACTGCCATGTCATTGCATTCATGCTAGAACTGCTAGGTTGTTTTACCTACTTTCAGTTTCCTTGCACAAGTCTCTTGTAGACTTGCTGACATGTGCCCCTTGCTCTTTTGGGTGTCACATGTTAGACCTGAGCCGGAGACCGTTGCTGAGTACGTGATGTTTTGCTGACGCTGAGTCTGAGTCCATGATTGCCCAGGAGGATTTTGGTGGACACCGGTGACCATTCTTTGAGTCTTTGTTGAGCTTTATTTTGTTTTAGGCCTTTTGTTAGTTGTCGGTGCGTGGCACCTTTGTTTTGCACGCTGTACTTTTGTTGGCCATGTTTGGGCCTTTAGACTCTCTTTTATTCCAGCCTGGTGGCTTTTTCTGTGATGTTGAAACTTATTTTATGGATATTCTGAGATACCTCTTTGTCTCATTTTATTATTATTATCTTTGTTTCGTTCGCGTTGCAAGGACCTGCAGTTTTAAATTTGATTGACGCTTATCGGACTTGCAGCTTTGCAGCTTCAAGTCTGAGCGGACCTTCTCACGCTTCGCCTCCATATTTTTGGGAAGCGGGGCGTGACAATTCTCGCTAAAGTTGAAATAAGTAATGCAAGGCACTAATGTGATGACTAAACAATAGTAAAGAATCCAAGGTCGAATGGCGTCACGAATCAACATTGTGATGAACGATTTCTGATGCGGCATGGATAAGGAGGTAGCTCGGTTAGGCAGCACAAAAATTAGATATGATTAATTAAGTAGGGGAAAGAAAGATATGCGTAAAATACAATAATATCCTTATTAAATATATGTAAGAATAGCGAGTAGATGGCAAAAAATTACAACTCGGAAAAGAGTTAGACGAAGGAAAAAAGTAGGGTGAGGGAGCAAAATTTTTTTTAAAATTTTTTTTGCTAATGAAAATAGATTTCTACAAAGATTTTTTTGTGTGTTGAAATATAAGCATGATGAATATAAAAACTCATAAAAGAATTTGAAATTCTATTTAGCTTAGAAAAATATATTCTGAAAGTACGAATGGTAAGTGGTTAAAAATAAAATTCGTAGTTTTAGAAAAAGGTGATACATTGAATTTCCAAAATTATAACAAGGTTTTAAAACTGATATACGAAAGATACCGGTTTAGAAAATAGTTACGAGATAGTACTTAAAAATTTCGACCAAGAAGGTTTCAAAATCCAAGAAGGAGTTTTCAACTCAACCGAAAAAGCAAGAACTTTAAATATATAATTAGGAGTTTTCAAAGAAGTTAAACTGAGCGAGAATTTTAATTAGGAATTTCGGAAATACTTTTGCAATGGGAAAGATTCAAAGAATTTACGATAATTTTCATGAAGCGATCACGTGAGTCGAGGGCAAGGAAAATGATCGCATGATGGGGATGCCAAGGATATGGTTCATGAGAGCTACGATGGAAAACTACAGTCGATAACACAGAAGTGTAATGGTTGGGAAGATGCTAGAAATCAGGGGTTCTAATTATCGGGCTATCTAAAGATCAGGGAAACTCAGCACTAAGACTTCCTTAATGAACTAGACTATAATAGAGAGATCTCAGGGAAGGGCCCTAAGAGGACCAAGATTACGTTCTGCTGGGCCCGAAGTCGATGGACCCGAGCGAACGACTAAAAAGGAGGGCCCTAGAAATCAAACACGGTCAAAGTCAAGTGAGGGCTTCTAAGGTATCCTAAGACGTGTATGACTAAATCTTAACCAAGGCGCCTGACTATCAAACCTGGAGGTCTATCTAAGTCTCCCTACCATGTAAGACTGGAAAAACCTAATTTAGACTTGTACATGAATATTAAATGAATGTGATACTCTTATTGTTCTGAACTTTTTGTGAGACCTGCATGGGCCACCACTAAAACCTGTCATGCCCCGCTTCCCAAAACGACGGAGGCGTAGCGTGACTAAGGCCCGCTTAGGCCGGAGCTGTGAAGCTCAGACCCAATAACCGTCTGTAGGGTACCAACTTAAAATTTTCAGGTTCTTGCATTTATAAAGTTCGAAACAACAGGAGGTACAGAAAAAAAAGTTGCATTCATTAAAATAAGGAGTTAATATCCAGCGAGTACAAAAAGTCTAAAAAGAGGGAAGCCTAAGCATGGCAACAACCACCGAAAGAGAGAAGCTAAAAGTAGTAACCTTTGAATGTCCGCGTTAGAAGAGACCTCTAAGTCTGGTCCTCGTCAGGTACGTCCTCCAGGTCGACGTCCTCGGGCTCCACGTACTCCGGTAAGTCTGCCTCGTCCATGAATTCTGGCTCGACACCTGACGTACAGCACCCAAAAAGAAAGGAACTGTACGTCAGGTAAAGTCTACAAAAGAAGTCAGACTCTACTGCAAGTGTACCGACTATTTAACAATGGTTTACTGGTTGATTTGCATGCTGAGGTTATAACAGAGGAACAAAAGAAAGTAAACGCAGCAGGAAAGTAAAACGTGACAAGTAGTAGTCGTAGCGTGTGCTATCAACTACGGGACTAACCTACCGGTGTCAAGACAAGTCGGGACGTGACGAGACAAGACAGGACAAGACAAGACAAGTGAGACACGAAAGGGTTCATGCCTTACGATTCGAGGGGGATCAGACCCTCTTGTCGTACGCACGCTCAACCCAACCCCAAACCCCAAGTATGACAAGACAAGACAAGCACGACAAGGGATCACTCGCTCTACCTTAGCGAGTGCCCTATTGCCCTCTGGGCTGTGTATCACAACAAGGGATCACTCACTCACTGGTGAGTGCCCTATTGCCCTCTGGTCTGTGTATCGGTACAAGGGATCACCCACTCACTGGTGAGTGCCCTATTGCCCGCAGGCTGTGTATCAGTACAAGGGATCACCCACTCACTGGTGAGTGCCCTATTGCCCGCAGGCTGTGCAAGACGGGACATGACATGACAAGATGGGAAGGGTTATTCTAGGGTGTCCACACGCACGCACGCACATGATATCCATATGATGTCAAAAGTTGTTGTTGTCAAGCTCAGACTTAGTCGTCAAGTCTGAGCCGTCAGGGGTCGTCCCGGACGCTATCCTTTCACGTCCGGTTCTATTTGTCCACAGTTATCAGTTCTAACCAACTAAGGCCTAAGCACGGCCAAAAGTGCAAGTGGGATACACTTGCCTACGGTGGTGAGTGTGACGTCCGTCCGAAGCGTCCCGTCCAGGCGTCGCGTCCGCGGTAGTCCGTCTGAAATAGGGTCACGGCGACGATGTCAGGTCGCGTTTTCCAATAAGTCCTATTAGGGTCTGTTTCTAGATTGGCGGAACTACCCTATTCGTCAAAAGTCACATTTTGGTGTTTTCGTTCAGCCTAACTCGACCACTACCCTATATGCACAGAAAATTGTTCGACAGTCGATCTCTACAGTGAGCAGCGTTTTACTGGTGCGGAAAAGTAAATTTAGTTGTAGTTGTCTGATTTTAGTTAGGGTTCAGTTTTGCTACGGTGTGGGTTTGCTACGGGTTCGGGGGACCAACCTTTTGACGTCGTCCAAAAGCGGATGTTGGGTCTGAATGGCGATGCGTCGGCGTCGTCTGCAAGGTTTGTTTACAATATTAAGTTATCAGTCTTTAAAATTGATTATCACAATCATTGTTTACATTATTAGGAAACTAGTGTGCTAACTTATGTACCGATTTGCTATAGATTCAAGTGTTCCTTAAGTTATTCTAATATAAAGATGTGTACTGATTTTTAACCTACTGACTAATATAATTATCTAACTTGATATACACTAGCTTAACTGTACATAATAATTTGGAGACATTTATATACAAGATGTAGCATTAGGTTAATATAATTTATAATTACTATATCTTGTATATAATGCAGTAACATGACGTAACCGGTATTAATATAACATCTGCACATTCATTATAGACTTATAACTTGTGTTAGAATTCATGCATCTTACCCCACCTCTCTTTGTGACTTGCAGGTCGAGGCGAGGCTCGTGCGGCGTCGGGTTGAGAGAAGGGATGGCTGCCGGAGAGGCTGGCCGGTCTCGGAGAAGGGGACAGCAGCGTGGCAGGGTCGTCGGGCAGCGGCTAAGAGGGGAAGACACGGCTGGCATTGGTCTAAGGGGGGTTCACTGGCGTCGTGACATGCACCGAGCAAGGAGAAGAGGCAGGGCCTGCTGCAACTGATCTGACAGTGGCAGCGAGGAGCACCGCAGCGTGTAGTCGGCGTTTCTAGATGATGCCGACGGTTGCAGCAGCCATCGGCGTCGAGATGTGCCGCCGGCGTGGAGGCTGAGGCACGTGCGAGGGACGACCGACGGTGAAGACACTGGCGGTTCGGGGCTTAGTCGGCGTGGTCTAGCCGTCGGGTTCGGTTTACCGTCGGGAGAGGGAAGAGCGAGGGGGAGAGAGCCGGGGTGCAGTGCTCTGGTGGCTGTCGGCTCGTCGGTGGCCCGTCAGGAAGGCAGCAGGGCTACGGTGAGAACAAGGGCGGTGCCCAATGTCGATGAGATGGGTCACTGGCGGCCTTCGGGCAGCAGTCGGCCAGGGGGGTTTGCTCGGAGCTTCGGTTGGGTAGAGAGGGGGCGACGACAAGAAACTATGGTTTTGGTTAACTGGGAGGGCGGCGGCGGCTACGTTATATCCCCAGGTTAGCTATTAGACTTATTATAAAGAAAGAGAGAGATCATGGGAGTTGTGACGTGGGATAGGAAATGAAAAAGGTGCATATCACGTGGGCGTTGGGGCTGGGATTTAGTTAGGATATGCTAAAAAAACAATATGATTTTATTATAACAGATTGATTTGTTTTGTTTTTAACCCAACAGAATTAGCTAATAGTTATCTTAGGCTTGGGTTCAAGGAAATAACAATTATAAGTTTGTTTTAAAACGTACGGACTATAAACATTCAAATTTTATATAAATATATTATAATACTTAATAATGTGTTATAGTTGATGGGTCCATAGTCGTCCAAAAATTACAAATAAAATACCGGGGTGCTCGCGCCTCCGAGAGGGTTATGAGTACGGGGTTCGGTCGCGCGTCCGAACTACAGTGAACAAAAATAAAAAAAATCAGAAACGAAAAGACGCACTCGAAAAACAACATATGCTAAAATACGTATGGTCGGAAGGTGGCCGTTACAGTCAAAGTGATGGAGAAATATGCAAAGAAGACTTAGGCAAAGTGATGGAGAAATTGCAATTCATTTGCAATTTGGACTTGGTCGAATATGGAGAGATATGGAGAGATCTCACTCATATCAAAAGTGATTGAACCAAATCTCATGCAAATTAATATGTGATTAAATTAGATCTAATTCAAATCCTATTGCCATTCAAATTCAAATCATATTGCAATCTAAATTCAAACTCCATATCCTAGCATGATTAGAAGAGATCTTCCATAATGATTATTTCAAATCCTATTCAAGTTAGGATTCCATCCAATCTCCTTATTCTATGGGATTCTACTTGAGCCAAAGAGATCTCCTCCCATCCGATATAAACCCACATCCAAAGGAGGGAAAAATGAGAGGGCAACCACAAACAAAATATTGCGGCCAAACCCAATTCCTCATCACATTGCTGAAATAATTCAAGAGCCCCTCCTAGCCACAAGTTGCAAGCTTCATCATCCCCATTGTGCAATTCTCCAAAGCTTCATCTCCTTCTCCACCTTGGCTACAACATCCCAAGGAGCTCCTGCTCCTATATTGCGCAACATACCATGTCCTCTCCTCCAACCTCCATTGTGATCGCTCCCGGATATACACCCGAAAAACCATGTAGCTTTACCACAAGTGTAACGACTGGTCTTCATGTATCTGGATTTATTATATTATAATATATGTTTTGTGGATTTTCTCCTCATGTGTGGTTTTCGTCTCCGTGACTTTCATTTTCGATCGTGTCGTCGTGTTTTCTCGTTTCTTCCTTAGGATCGTCGATTTCGAAGTAAGTCATTCATGACGGGCTTCATAACGGTCGTATCTTACTGTTAGATCAAGCCTAGGAGTCTTAGGAATCGATCCCGGGGCTCCGCGCTCCGTATCAGAACTTTTGGTGCTTATTAGCCGGTGTAAGAAGGGGCACCGACCGACTAGATGACGATCCAGTCGGTCGGCAATCCTTCTTGGACCGACTAGTTGGCTTTCTAAATTTCTCAGGAGTTACTGTTTATCGTTAGTCGGTCTAAGAACGTTGGTTGAACGACTAGATTGCAAGCAACCGCGCGCGCTGCCTCGATTTGAGCGGCCGGCAGGCCCCGCCCGCTCCTAGAAACATTTCAGGAATGCAATTTATATCCCGAATCACACCCCCCAACTAGCTTTTTGCTAGTCCCTAGCAAAATATGCGAAAAATTCGGATTAAATTGAAAAACATGCACCAAATCCTCGATATCATCATGGCACACCCCAAATGATATTTCCAATTGATTTCAAAGCCAATATACCAAATGTATGAAAGTAAATAACAAATGAAACTCTCATCAATCCAATTCAAAGAAAAGTAAGGAAATAAGCCATGTATCACACGTATCGGGATATCACGATGTCAAAATTTCCAATTTTCATGAAAGTGGCCAAAACAAAAGAATATTTCTTCTAAGAGGTGTGAGATGAGATTGCATCACTCATGTGGGTTATTCTTTCATTTTTCTTTCATTTTTCTTTTCTTTTCTTTTCTTTTTTTTTTTTTTTTGTTTTTGATGTTTATGTTTTGCATTCACGCGATAACGCCATAAATGCAAACACCGACACATTTGCATACACGCGATGACGCTATATATGCAAATGGATGGAATGATCTTCTAAATCTCATCTTTGGCGTCCTCCCCAATGTTTCGTGGGGCACCGGCTACTCGATTCAATTAGAAAGAAACCAAACACAATTTGGACACATATAATGTAGTTAATCATGGCATTAAGCATATAGGGACAAAACAAAGCTAATGGCGTAGGAACGAGGAAGCCAAAATATGATATGCAATGAATTCATGGAATGAGGCGAAACATGGAGGGATCTCAAAAAAAAAAAATTTTAGGCCAAAATCCTAACAAACCTAAAGATTCTAACACTCTCCCCCCAACTTAAAATAAGCATTGTCCTCAATGTTGGGAGAGTACTAGATCTCACAAAAGATCCTAGAAAAGAAAAAGAAAAACATACGAAAGCAAAATGCAAAAGCAAACTAACTTTTAATTTTATTTATTTACACTACATGGAAAGAACACACCGTGGCAAATGGCGGATCTCGAATGTATAACGGTGGTGGTAGCTGCTCGATCATATCCTTTTGCTCCTCCGCCAGCTGCTTTGGAGCTAGGCCACCACCGGCCTCCTTGGATTCCAGCAATGCAACTCCAAGCATCTCCTTTTGATAATATGTGGTATGTGGGAGACGAGTTGCATCAATCCAAGCCATGTCCTCATGCCCTGCAAAAGCATTCCAAAACGGGTCGTCAAAACAAATAAAAGAATGTAAATGCAATGGACGACAATCTGAAGCAAATGTATATGGAAGTGAAAATTTGGTTTCAGAAATGCAAGGCATGAGATGGTGGAAACTTCCCTGAAATGTGGTGCTAGGTGTGGCATGAAACGCGACCTCAGGAGGAGGTGGGAGTGGCTGCAGAGGGAAAACTGGAGTAAGAGGGAGCTCGGGCTCAGAATATACAATCTCGCAATCTCCGTCGCTATCCTCTTCCTCGATATTAATATCAACATCAACAATCTCTGCGGCACTCCCCACATCTGATAACTGCTCCTCACAAACCTCCTCGATGACTGGCAAGTGCGCATCCTGAGGCGAGGGAAGTGACATCTGTGACAGGACTGGAGGTAGACATGTCTCGGGCAAATCCAAGCACGCATCATCCTCGCCATCCCAGAAATAGCTCATCTCAGTCGTCCTCCCAAAATACTCAACCGCCTCGACCTGCGAAGCTAACTCTGAAGTGGGTTGTGGCTCAGGCTCAATGGTGTACTCAATATGCTCTCGACCATCATGCACATCCACTTCTTCATCAACCTCAAAATGAAAATGCATCGTGTCACCGTCGTGGTCGACACGCACTCCGTCATCTGTCTCCTCTGACTCCTCAATATATATATGCTCAAACTCTTCTACTTGGCCCCAATGCACCCTCTTCACATGTCTCTCTAGGTAATCCATAGGGTCGCACTGGAATGAGCCCTCAGCTGGCTCCTCAGGCTGGCACTGGACCTGCAGCTCTGCATTCTGAAGTGGAAGCTGGGACTGGCCATCATCCTCATATCCAAGTGACGGCTCTCCAGATGGCGCAGTCCGCTCCCACTCTGCAAGGTCCCTCAGGTAACACCAAGAATCCTCTGTCGAATACTCAAAGAACTCCCCACCGCAACTCATCTGCACCAAATCTCGCCCAGATGGCAATAATCCTGTGTAGAAGATCTGCAGAAGATGATCCTCGTGAAAGCTCTGGTGTGGGCACGCAAGCACCAAATCTGTGAACCTCTGCCAAGTCTGATGGTAGGCCTCCCACTCAGCCTGGGTAAAGCTCGCTATATGCTCCATAGCCTGCCGCCCCTGTACCTGCTCCAAAAAGATAGGCAAAAATACCCGGAGAAATTCAGCCTGAAATGATAACCAGGTAAAATGTGAGTCCAGAGACAATGAATCAAACCAAAGTCTAGCATCATCCTGTAAAGAATCGGGAAAGAATCTAAAATATATGCAATCATCATCGATATTCCCACCAAGACATGAATGCATCCAATCTTCAAAATTTTTAATATGTAAATGAGGGTTCTCCCATTCCGTGCCATGAAAGTATGGCGGAAGTGGGATATCCTCCAAATCAACGTCCGAAAAATTTGAAGGTGATGCCATGTTGTTCATAAAAAAAAATTCCAAGAAAAATGAAAATAAACAAGCAAAAAGACTCAATAAGTGGAAAATAAAGAAAATGAAAGACACACACTAAGAGATAGAAGTATCACACTAAAAGTTTCAAAATCAATCAAAAATTGCTACTACTAGAAACCGTTGTCCCCGGCAACGGCGCCAATTGGTTGACTCGGAAAAACGCGCAAGTGCACGCCTTCCGCTCCCAAGCGTAGGAGCGTCAATGCAATATAAAAATAACCGGTGAGTACCGGGTCGGATCACAGGGACAAGTCGTTCTACGTTCACAAAATTGATCGATAACGAAAATTAAAGTGTGTTACAACTACCTAAACTAACGGTGGAAGTGTGAAAATCGTGGTGAAAAACGTGAATTGAAACTAAAAATCCTAACCTATATTGGTAGGGTTAGAGAGCCAAAGGGAGAAATTAGGGTAGCAAGGCGAGGAGCATGGGTTGTGAATTCACTAATGTTGGTGTTAATTAAGCACAAATTACCCTCATATACTTCAATTGGTCATCCGGCTAAGGAAGCCCAATCGGAGAATTTAACATTAAAGGACATCACAATTAGCAATAGGGATGGACGTATAATCGAACACTAATCAAATTACGAGCATGACATTTTCTCAAATTGCCCTCTCGGGACTTGGCCAATGAAATTGTGCCCTAATTATACATCCAACATTAACAATATAATAGGCAAGAGGGAATTAGGGCAATAATTAACACACAACATCAATAAATCACATCCCAAGCAATCTTACACTACTCAATCATTATGAAATCAAAGATGGAATTCTCATTCAAAAATAACCCAATATTCAATACAAATTGAGAGATATGAAATTACAAAAGGGAGAGGAATGATTTCACCCAAATCTCTCCAAATGAAGCATCCCCTTCCACTTTAGCTCCTCCTCCTAGCTTCCTTCATCCTTTAATGGCCTCTTCCCCCTCCAATCACTAGAAAATTGAAGCTAGGGCTCCAAGAACCCTAAAAACGCAAGCAAAAACCCCCAAAAACCGAGATTCCCCCCAATTTTCGCAACAGGGGCTAAAATAACACGTTGCGGGTCGGGTTTGAGCTCCCGACCCGCAACCGCGCGCGCTGCATGCGGAGCGGGCCGGGGCCCGCTCGATTTGAGCGGCCGCTGGGCCCGCTCAAATCGAGCGGGCGCTGAGCCCGCTCAAATCGAGCGGGCCCCGCCCGCTCTTTCGATAACGCGGGCCGGCCCGCTGCTGGGCCGGCCCGTAAAATAAAATAAAAATAATTTTTTTTTTTTACATTTAAAATCGGCGGCCCGCTGCTGAGAGCGGGCCGCGGGCATGGGCCGGCCAGCGGGCCGGCCCAAAATGCTTTTTAATTTATTTTTTTATTTTTTTTTTCTTTTGATTCTTTTCTTCTCTCCAGAATTACAGAAATGCCATTTTGCTCCAATAAAATCCCCAAAAATACCTAGAACTTTCAGAAAATTCTGGAAAAATTCCGAAAAATCTAGAAACATTTCAGGAGTACCTGAAAAATAGGAGAAGCAAAAATTAGTCTATTTGATGTGAAAATAAATATAATGACTATTAAAAAAAACAATATTGACCTCTCAATAAGCTATATAAAATATTCCAATGCTCCAATAATTCTCAAAAATTGACCATATAATTACAATAATACCAGGAGCATATGAAAAATAATAGGAAGCCAATAACGACGATAAAATCCGTATTTTGTGCCAAGAAAGAGAATAAGCTCCGAAATTGATATGAAATGAAAATATACCCAAAAAGAGCCACTTTAAGCTTAATCTTTAGCACAAAATGGGGGTAGTTAGGGGGGAAAATATGCAATTTATATCCCGAATCACTAGTCGGTCGGCAATGCTTCTTTAACCGACTAACTCATCATCTAAATTTTAGTATCAATACTGTTCACTCTTAAGTCGGTCTAAGAACGTTCACCGATCGACTAGATGTCAAACTAGTCGGTCAGTAGTTGTTCATCGACCGACTAAATCCAAATCCTATTTTCGTTCAGAAGTTACTGTTTACACTTAGTCGGTCTGCGTTGGTCGACCGACCGACTAGTTGCCAAACTAGTCGGTCAGTGGTTGCTCTTTGACCGACTAATCTGTGTTAAAACCCTAATTTCTGGGCAGCCGCCAGCCCATCCTATTTAAACCCCTCCCAAACGTTTTCTTCTTCCTCCACTCGACCCAAAACCCTAGTTTCTCCCCCATTGAGCCCCCTTCTTCCCCAAACCCTTATTCCTTCATTCCAAGCCCAAGATCCATCATCCAAACCATCCTCAACACATTCTACCCCTCATCTTCCCCAAAATCTCATCAAATCCCCAAAATCCCCCAAAAACCCTAGTTCTCCAAACTTCTCCATTCGTTTCCAGATCTGGTCCCTAGGTTCTCCGGAGTGTTTCTTCCGTCTCCTCACGGTAAGAAATCGATCTCTTGATGTTTTCATAACCTATTTGTATTTTTAAGAAACCCTAATGAAATGAATGTTGTTTTGATGATTGTTTCCCCATAACAGCGACCTCCCCGTAGATTAGCATCCGCGAGACGAACCTTCGTGATCGTCATCCCCGGTGCTAGGCAAGTGAAACTTGCCACTTAGGGTTTAGGCCATGTTTTAGGCCATTTGCTTGTTGTAGGCGTAAAAGAGGCTAGGCGACGAAATGATACTCGCCTAGGCGCAAATTTAGGAACTATCTTGACAACGAAGCTAGATCCGACATTTATCATGTTGCACAATCACCATGTCATGTTTAAATTCCATTAACGGTACGCAAATTAATTGTCATGTCATTGCATTCTTTAAGTGATCCAGTGATTGCGTAGCATCGCTACAATACTTGTGTTTCCTGGCTCGTGACCAGAAGCGAGCATAATGAGTTGCTAACACCAACGCTCGATATTGAATTGTGAACTAGGAAAACAAGCTCCCGTGCGGGGCAACCCTGGCTCACTTGCTGGGCTCATGTACAGGGACCCTGGCTTGTTTACGTGTGGGATGGGGTAAGAGTTAAGCGGTCATTCAACTGGGGGTCTGCCTGATCAGCAACTGCAGTTGTAAGGCGCAAACTCTGGGGTGGGGTAGTGTTAGGCGCCAATCAGCGTGAATGCTATACCATCCAGCTGAATGGCGTAAACATCTACAAACAACAGTGAAACGTGAATAGTGAATTGATTGAGATTGATTAGTAGCTTGGCTACTCTTGTCTTGTCCCGATAATTGTTCTCTTGTACTTTTTGTTCACCATGTCTTGCTTGTGTACTCATGTTATAACTGCCATGTCATGCATACTAAAACTGCTAGGTTGCTAGTTGCCTTACTTTTAGTTTCCTTGCCCAAGTCTTTTAGACTTGCTGACATGTGCCCCTTTACTCTTTTGGGTGACACATGTTAGATCCTGAGCCTGAGTACCTTGTTGAGGACGAGGTGTTTGCTGACACCGAGCCCGAGCTTGTGTTTGACGGGGAGTACGTGGACACTGGGGACCAGTCCTAGTGTCTTCGTTGTGATTTCCTTTTGTTTAGACTGCTGTTTTGTTGTCGGTGCGTAGCACCTATACTTTGTGACGTTATTGCTTTTGTTGGCCTTGTTCTGGGCCTTAGGCTCTTTCTTTTAGCCTGGTGGCTTTTCTGGATGTTGAACTTATTTTCATGTTGGACAATTTATGAGATATGAGAATTTTATATCTGTCTCTCCTTTTATTATTATTGTTGCTCCGTTTATGGTTACATGGACCTGTTTACGTTTTATTGACGCTTATCGGGTTTGGGGCTTCACAGCTCCACTCTCGTGCGGACCTTTTCACGTCTCGCCTCCATTTTAGGGAAGCGGGTCGTGACAGGTTTTGTTGGTGGCCCATGCAGGTCCTTCTGTAACTGCGATTTTTGGAATGACGATAATAATATTAGAATGTCCAATAAACTAAGTTCGACGTCCGAGTCATAAGCTATGAGTCTAATCTGATTCGTTTTCTGTGTCATTAGATGGCAGGAAGGCGATTCACCCGTGGTGGTGGTAGTGGTGTGCTCCCTCATGATGAGGAGCCTGAGCGGGAACCCACCAATGGGGAGATGATGCGGATGATGCTCCAGATGATTCAAGTGCAGCAGGGCGTGCTCCTGCAAGTCTAGACTGCTCCACTTGCTCGAGCTGCCCGGGCTCTTCCGGATGCCCCTCGATCTGAGCCGGGAGCGAAGCAATTTCGGGAGCTGGGTCCCGCATATTTTGATGGGTCTGAGGGTCCTCTGGCTGTCGATGAGTAGATTCGGAACATAGAGGATAACTTGAAGATGGCCAAGATCACCCCGGCTGGATGGGTTGATTTGGCGAAGAGGCAACTCAAGGATAATGCTCGGAACTGGTGGGATGCGGAAGAGAAGATGTTGGTGGAGCCGATAGCTTGGGCTACCTTTAAGTCCAGGTTTGATGAGGAGTCCTTTCCGAAGGCTGCCAAGAAGGAGATGCTGCAGCGCTTCATTGATTTGAAGCAAGGGAGCTTGACGGTGGACCAGTACCACCAAGAGTTCACTAGGCTGAGTCGGTTCGCACCGAAGATGGTGCAGGATACTGATGAGAGGGCTCAGAGGTTCCTACAGGGACTTGCTTTGGAGCTCCAGAGTTTTGTGTCTTCCTCCGATTTGGACTCTTATCAGAAGGTTTTGGTCGCTGCCAGGAGGCAGGAGCTGAACCTGAGTCAGAGGAGAGGGCACATTTCTGGTGCTGGGAAGAGGCCTATGGAGCAGGCCAGAGCGGTGGTTAGGCCTGGTTTCAAGCCTAATCAGGCAGCTCAGTTTAAGAGGCCAGGAGGGCCTATTCTGAAGACTTGCCATTTCTGCGGCAAGCCTGGCCACATCAAGGAACAGTGTCGGAAGTTTTTGGGCCAGTGCCTGGTTTGTGGTGATGCTTCCCATGTCGCGAAGGATTGTCGGCATGCGGGTCCTCTACGGAGGGCGCCTGTTGCAACACAGCCGTTACAGCAGCAAGCGTCTGTTCCTGCTGGTCGTGGAGCAGCTCTTGTTCCACAGAGGCAGGCTTTTTAGCAGGCTGTTCCGCCGAGGAGGCAGGCTTTTCTGATGACCGCTGTGGAGAGCGAGGCTGTGGATGAGGTTATCGCAGGTAATTCTCAGTCTAGCTGTTACTTTCCTAGCTGGTTTGAATGTTAGATTGTGTTGTTTGCTTGAACATGGTTGTTTGCTAGACTAGGGTTTGATTGTTAATTGCTTGTTAGGTGTGGTTTTGGTGTGCACATTTCCTGCACGAGTCCTCTTTGACTCTGGTGCATCGATGTGCATTATTTCTCGGAGCTTCGTGGAGAGGCATTCCTTGTCGACGTCCCCTCTTCCCAAGAGTTGGAATATCGTTACAGGGAATGGCGTGGTCTCGGTGCATCGTGGTTGCAATTCTTGCTCGTTGGTGGTCTGTGGACATGAGCTTTTCGCTGATTTCATTGTCCACGACATCATCAACTATGATGCAGTTCTTGGGAGGACTGGCTTGCGAGCTTCTATGCTACGATTGACTGCAGGAGGAAGAAGGTGGTGTTCGAGATTCTCGGACATCCAGTATTTGAGTTCAGTCGTGGTAGCAGTTCGCTTGGTCCTGTCAGATTTCGGGCCAGGCCGGTGGAGGTTGTGGCTATGCAGATGGAGATGGAGTGGCCAGCTGTGGTGCGTGATTTTGGTAACGTCTTCCCTGAGGAGATGTCTGGTTTGCCACCTGATCGAGCTCTAGAATTTTCTATTGATCTTATTCCAGGTGCGCAGCCGATTTCGAAGGCGCCGTATCGTATGGCACCTGCAGAATTGGAAGAGTTGCGGAAGCAGTTGGATGAGCTCTTGCAGAAGGGTTATATCAATCACAGTGTGTCTCCGTGGGGAGCACCGGTGCTGCTAGTGAAGAAGAAGGATGGTTCGCGTCGCATGTGCGTGGACTATCGGGAGTTGAATGCGGTGACCATTAAGAATAAATACCCGTTGCCTCGCATCGATGATATTTTTGATCAGCTTGGAGGTTCGAGGGTGTTTTCTAAATTGGATTTGAGGAGTGGTTACCATCAGTTGAAGGTGAAGAAGGGAGATGTTCCGAAGACAGCGTTCAGGACGAAGTATGGACACTATGAGTTTGTGGTTATGCCTTTCGGCGTAACTAACGCGCCCGCAGCTTTCATGAATCTGATGAACCTGATTTTCTACGACTTTTTGGATAAGTTTGTCGTTATCTTTATTGACGACATTCTGATCTATTCGAAGTCGGAGGAAGAGCATGCCTCGCACTTAAGGACGGTGTTGGAGATTTTGAGGAAGCATCGTTTGTATGCTAAGTTTTCGAAGTGCGAGTTTTGGCTGGATAGAGTTGCTTTTCTCGGGCATGTGGTGACTGGAGATGGTATTTCAGTGGATCCCGAGAAGATTAGGGCCATCAGAGAGTGGCCTGTCCCGTCGTCTGCGTCTGAGATTCGGAGTTTCCTTGGACTTGCTGGTTACTATCGGCGATTCATTAAGGACTTTTCCCGTATTACTGAGCCGATGCCCAGGTTGACGCGGAAGGATGTTGCTTTTGTTTGGTCGGGTGATTGTGAGAATGCTTTTGGCGTTCTGAAGGAGAGGTTGACGACTGCCCCTATTCTAGTTGTGCCTGATCGCAGCGGTGGATTTGAGATCTTTTGCGATGCTTCTGGCAAGGGCCTCGGTTGTGTGTTGCATCAACATGGGCATGTTGTGGCGTATGCGTCTCGTCAGCTTAAGGTTCATGAGAAGAATTACCCGACGCATGATTTGGAGTTGGCTGCCGTTGTGTTTGCTCTTAAGATTTGGAGGCATTTCCTGCTGAGTGAGAAAGTGAAGATTTTCATCGATCACAAAAGCTTGAAGTATATTTTTACTCAGAAGGAGCTCAACATGCGACATCATCGATGGTTGGAGCTTATGGCAGATTATGAGATTGATTTGTAGTTTCACCCTGGCAAGGTGAATGTGGTCCCTGATGCGCTGAGTAGGCTTCCAGCGGTGATGATTTTGACCTCGCAGTGGAGATTGCAGCAGGATTTCTGCGAGTCTGGTGTTGAGATTGTCCTTCCTGGGGAGGCTTCATCGTTGATGTACATGCAATTACAGTCAACGATCGTGGATCGGATTAAGGCTGGCCAGGCTGAGGATCCGAAGCTGGTGAAGATTCGGGAGCAGGTGGAAGACGGTCTGCGGAATGACTTTTTGATTCATGATGATGGCTCGCTGAGGTTTGGAGCCAGGTTGTGTGTGCCGGCTGCAGATATTAGAGAGGAGTTGATGGTGGAGGCACATAGTTCGCCGTATTCTGTGCATCCTGGTGGCACCAAGATGTACCAGGATCTTCGTCTAAATTATTGGTGGCATGGTATGAAGAGGAGTGTGGCTCGGAGTGTAGCCAAGTGCTTGGTTTGCCAGCAAGTGAAGGCGGAGCATCAGCGTACGGCCGGGTTGCTACAACCGCTTCCGATTCCGGAGTGGAAGTGGCAACACATCACTATGGATTTCGTGACTGAACTACCTCGGAGTCCGAAGCAGAATGACACGATTTGGGTAATCGTAGATCGATTGACCAAATCTGCGCACTTTATTCCGTTCCGAGTGGGACAGTCCACTGAGGCGCTAGCGAGGAGATATATGGAGGTAAAATTCTTTTACTCTCCGTTTTATTCCATTTTCCTAGTTCGGATAGTGATGTAACGTGAATCGTGCAGGAGGTTGTGCGACTTCATGGAGTCCCCGTGAGTATCGTGTCTGACAGAGACACGAGGTTCACATCTCAGTTCTGGCAGAGTTTGCAGAAGAGCTTGGGTACGCGTCTGAGTTTCAGCACGGCGTACCATCCGCAGACGGATGGCCAGTCCGAGAGGACGATTCAGATTTTGGAAGACATGCTGAGGGCGTGCATGTTGGATTTCAAGGGTTCGTGGGAGGACCATCTACATCTGGTGGAGTTTTCTTACAACAACAGCTTCCAGGCGAGTATTGGCATGGCGCCTTTCGCCGCTCTTTATGGGAGGAAATGTCGATCGCCATTGAGTTGGGATGACGTTGGTGATCGGGAGTTGTTGGGACCTGAGATGATCGTGGAGGCCGTGGATATTGTCAGGAACATTCGGGAGAGGTTGAGAATTGCTCAAGACCGTTTTAAGCATTGGGCGGATGCTAAACGTCGTCCTTTGGAGTTTCAGCCGGGCGACCATGCGTTCTTGAGGATTTCCCCGAATCGCGGTGTGATTCGTTTTGGGAAGCGAGGGAAGTTGAGCCTGCGATACATTGGACCGTTTGACATTCTGGAGAAAGTTGGCGAGGTAGCTTATCGCTTGGCCTTGTCGCCATCTTTGGAAGGGGTTCACAATGCTTTCCATGTGTCGCAGCTTCGTCGATAAATTAGCGATCCATCTCATGCTGTGGATTTTTCGGAGATTACCGTTCGCCCCGATATGACGTATGACCAGCATCCAGTGTAGATTCTGGACAGGCGTAAGAAATCGCTTCGGAACAAGATTGTCAATCTTGTGAGGGTGATGTGGCAACACGGCTCACCTGGAGAGTCTACTTGGGAGAATGAGGATGAGATGCGAGAGCGTTTCCCACTTTTGTTTCCGGACACGTGAGTGTTTGGAAATTCCGAGGACGGAATTTTTCTTAAGTTGGGGAGGATGTAACGACTGGTTTTCATGTATCTGGATTTATTATATTATAATATATGTTTTGGTGGATTTTCTCCTCATGTGTGGTTTTCGTCTCCGTGACTTTCATTTTCGATCATTTCGTCGTGTTTTCTCGTTTCTTCCTTAGGATCGTCGGTTTCGGAGTAAGTCATTCATGAAGGGCTTCATAACGGTCATATCTTACTGTTAGATCAAGCCTAGGAGTCTTAGGAATCGATCTCGGGGCTCCGCGCTCCGTATCGGAACTTTTGGTGCTTATTAGCCGGTGTAAGAAGGGGCACCGACCGACTAGATGACGATCCAGTCGGTCGGCAATCCTTCTTGGACCGACTAGTTGGCTTTCTAAATTTCTCAGGAGTTACTGTTTATCGTTAGTCGGTCTAAGAACGTTGGTTGACCGACTAGGTTGCAAACTAGTCGGTCGGCAATGCTTCTTTAACCGACTAACTCATCATCTAAATTTTAGTATCAGTACTGTTCACTCTTAGTCGGTCTAAGAACGTTCACCGACCGACTAGATGTCAAACTAGTCGGTCAGTAGTTGTTCATCGACCGACTAAATTCAAATCCTATTTTCGTTCAGAAGTTACTGTTTACACTTAGTCGGTCTGCGTTGGTGGACCGACCGACTAGTTGCCAAACTAGTCGGTCAGTGGTTGCTCTTTGACCGACTAATCTATGTTAAAACCCTAATTTCTAGGCAGCCGCCAGCCCATCCTATTTAAACCCCTCCCAAACGTTTTCTTCTTCCTCCACTCGACCCAAAACCCTAGTTTCTCCCCCATTGAGCCCCCTTCTTCCCCAAACCCTTATTCCTTCATTCCAAGCCCAAGATCCATCATCCAAACCATCCCTCAACACATTCTGCCCCTCATCTTCCCAAAAATCTCATCAAATCCCCAAAATCCCCCAAAAACCCTAGTTCTCCAAACTTCTCCATTCGTTTCCAGATCTGGTCCCTAGGTTCTCCGGAGTGTTTCTTCCGCCTCCTCACGGTAAGAAATCGATCTCTTGATGTTTTCATAACCTATTTGTATTTTTATGAAACCCTAATGAAATGAATGTTGTTTTGATGATTGTTTCCCCATAACAGCGACCTCCCCGTAGATTAGCATCCGCGAGACGAACCTTCGTGATCGTCATCCCCGGTGCTAGGCAAGTGAAACTTGCCACTTAGGGTTTAGGCCATGTTTTAGGCCATTTGCTTGTTGTAGGCGTAAAAGAGGCTAGGCGACGAAATGATACTCGCCTAGGCGCAAATTTAGGAACTATCTTGACAACGAAGCTAGATCCGACATTTATCATGTTGCACAATCACCATGTCATGTTTAAATTCCATTAACGGTACGCAAATTAATTGTCATGTCATTGCATTCTCTAAGTGATCCCGTGATTGCGTAGCATCGCTACAATACTTGTGTTTCCTAGCTCGTGACCAGAAGCGAGCATAATGAGTTGCTAACCCCAACGCTCGATATTGAATTGTGAACTAGGAAAACAAGCTCCCGTGCGGGGCAACCTTGGCTCACTTGCTGGGCTCATGTACAGGGACCCTGGCTTGTTTACGTGTGGGATGGGGTAAGAGTTAAGCGGTCATTCAACTGGGGGTCTGCCTGATCAGCAACTGCAGTTGTAAGGCGTAAACTCTGGGGTGGGGTAGTGTTAGGCGCCAATCAGCGTGAATGCTATACCATCCAGCTGAAGGGCGTAAACATCTACAAACAACAGTGAAACGTGAATAGTGAATTGATTGAGATTGATTAGTAGCTTGGCTACTCTTGTCTTGTCCCGATAATTGTTCTCTTGTACTTTTTGTTCACCATGTCTTGCTTGTGTACTCATGTTATAACTGCCATGTCATGCATACTAAAACTGCTAGGTTGCTAGTTGCCTTACTTTTAGTTTCCTTGCCCAAGTCTTTTAGACTTGCTGACATGTGCCCCTTTACTCTTTTGGGTGACACATGTTAGATCCTGAGCCTGAGTACCTTGTTGAGGACGAGGTGTTTGCTGACGCCGAGCCCGAGCTTGTGTTTGACGGGGAGTACGTGGACACTGGGGACCAGTCCTAGTGTCTTCGTTATGATTTCCTTTTGTTTAGACTGCTGTTTTGTTGTCGGTGCGTAGCACCTATACTTTGTGACGTTGTTGCTTTTGTTGGCCTTATTCTGGGCCTTAGACTCTTTCTTTTAGCCTGGTGGCTTTTTTGGATGTTGAACTTATTTTCATGTTGGACAATTTATGAGATATGAGAATTTTATTTCTGTCTCTCCTTTTATTATTATTGTTGCTCCGTTTGTGGTTACAGGGACCTGTTTACGTTTTATTGACGCTTATCGGGTTTGGGGCTTCACAGCTCCACTCTCGTGCTGATCTCTTCACGTCTCGCCTCCATTTTAGGGAAGCGGGTCGTGACAACAAGTGCAAGGTTAAGTGGCAAACGGGTATCGAATCACAGGAAGAACTAATGACGATACTCTCCTTTAATTACTAAGCTACTTGGTGGAAAATTATTTGGGGATGGTTGGTGTCACAATCGTTCGAATATCAGTGCAAATTCAATACAATAAAAACGTACATGGCTAGGGAATCCACACAACGGATTTTCAAGTCATCATGTGAGTTATGAATTACCATGCAATTAAACTTGGTTTAAGGTGAACTTGCCGCAACTAATTGGAGAACCGGTGCACGCTGTCATGCTACACAAGTCTATAGCGACCAAAACTAAAGCCTCGCTGTGGCACAAGCCTAGTCCAGACCATTAGCATTAAGATAGGCAATTATGTCCAATCCCAACTCAAAGTCGCTATCGCACAACTTGAGTTCAGATCGAGATCATGATAGTTCGTACTCGTTCACCGTCGTGCAATGAATATGAGTATAGGAGAACAATAAAATTGCTAGCTTTGGTCGATGTCACACACCAAGTCTAGGAAATTTCGATTGTAATCCTAAATCGAACATCTAAGGCTTTCAATGGATCAAGATCTTCTGTTGAGCTCTCAAGATCCAATAGAAATCCCTATCTATCCGTAGTAAATTAATCAAGACATAACCTTTCTAACAAGCTTAATGTCATAGCAATTCATAGATCTCGCAAATCAAACATTAGATCCATATGGTTCATCCCTTTGCCCTAGAGCAAAGGAAATACTCACTAATCACATTAGAAATCAACAGGAAAGCAAGATCAATAATAGCATTTATATCAAAACTCAGATCTAGCAGGAGATATAGCATAAAAATTAAAGCTTTCAAGAGATCCAGACAAATCAATGTTGCGAAGAAGTTTCAAATAGAAAATTAAGAACAAGTCTTCAATCTCTCGCCAATATAAAAGCTTAACTAAAATTAAAACTAATGAAAAATTATTTTAAAAAGTCTCTCTGGTCTTCCCTTGGGGCTGGAGACAAAATTGGGCTTAAATACATGACCAAAAAACCAAAAAAATTCAAACCAAACTGCCCCTGCGCAGCCAGAACCCTAGTTTTCAAGACTGGCTGTCGGCGCTACTCGGTCGAGTGAGATCTCACTCGGACGAGTGCCAAATCTACAGAACAGAAAGAGATATTCTCGTTCAGGCGCTCATGCCACTCGGCCGAGCAGGATTTCTCACTCGGTCGAGTGAGAAGTATACTCGGTCGAGTAGGACAGTCTACAGACCCCTCTAAAAACAGAGAAGTCGCCTTGGATTTCTTCAGAATGTTTGCCTCCACTGGGACGAATGGAGTTCTTACTCGGTCGAGTGGAAGTTACCACTCGGCCGAGTACATTTAGGCACTCAGGCTAGAAATGATCTTCATATCAGCGTTACTCGGTCGAGTGAGCTGCTTCACTCGGGCGAGTGAGCTGTGTCACTCGGTCGAGTGGCCTGTTTCTGAACTCTTTTCTTCTCCTCCTCGCTTCATCGTCGATTCTTTAGACGTTCTTCTTCTTTCACTCATCCTCCAATGCCGCTAGCTCTCCAATATGATCATGGGCAATGCTCCGACACGCATGTGAGTACTCTAGGCTCCAAATTGCTCCAGATTGCTCTGTATGTCCTGAAATCAGACGAAAACCAAGAAATAGTGAAAAGCATCGAAATATCGTCGAATAATCGTGAAAATCACGATTTGAGCAATCTAAATGGCATGCAAATATGTAGAAATAAAGTGTAAATATGAGCCTATCAAAATCCCACAAGCTTACCTCATACTCGTCCTCGAGGAAGATGAGTAAAGAGACGAACTTGGCAAATAAAAATGAAGGAAAAGGAATGAAGGGAAAGGAAGTTGAAGAGGTGAAGGTCCTAGATCATTCTCTCAGAACTCGGAGTTGCAAACTCAAATAGCACGAACAATGAATATAAACATGCTAAAGCTTTTCACTTCGATATCATTTCATTTAGGTTTATTTGATAGAAAAACTAAGAACATCGAAAATCATATGAAATATGAAATCATTTTAGAATCAACATCTTCTAAGGCATATAAAATGATATACATAATCATAGTTCACACATTTTTCAATTGATCGCTTTCTACTTGGAGTATAAGAGATATTACGCAATTCAAGTCGATATGAATAGAAAAAGATGGGTTTCATGAATTTCATGCTAATTTTCAATTCATAGATGTTGTTATACTCTAAGTAATCTCCCTAAGTATCAAAAATTACCTAGCTTAGGTTGTCATGCACATATAGGTGGTCACTCTCTCATACGTCATTGGATCCCCTCCCCCCAAGCTTATCTATAAGCGTGGTGGCATCAAATATAAAAATACGACTTTTTCCCATATTTTTATAGCTCCAAATGAATAAGAGGAAAATGAGAAAGAAAGAGGAAAGAAGGGATTGTGTATATACAAATGGACTTCCTTTTTATTTTTCTTTTCTCTTTTTTCTCCTTTTATTCTTTTCTTTTGTTGTTGTTGTTGTTGTTTTTTATATATACACAAGAACAATCCCAAACAAGATAGAAAGATATATATCTGGCGGCGCAGCCTCTATCGGCCTCCTGACGTCTGATGCCACCCATCCCCCCCTCGTTGACAAGGGTAAGAGGATCCTTGAGGAGTCCCCTGCTCCTGATGTCGGCATGGGCTGGAAAAAAGTGGTTTATGCGAAGAAGAGGGCGGCCATTACAACGGATCTTCCGAAGGCTCCTACTCTCTCTGCCATGGCAAGATGGGGTAAGCGAGGAGGAGGGCGATCTATTGCGGGGCCACCAAAGTTGCTGCAGAAACGTCCTGTGGGTTCTGCTCAACGTGCTGATGGGAACGCCTCTCAGGTGCTTGTCAAAATTCCGCATAGACTCAAAGCTCAAATACTAATCAATCCCAATGCTGGTAAGCGATCTTGGATTGATGTGTGCTCCTCGAGGCGTAAGTATGCAGACCCCCTCACTATGTCTCTTGTCCCACCTTTGGTCGATGGCAATGGTGCCACAAAGGTTTGGGTTCCTAATTCCCTTCTGGAGACAGGGGCATCTAAATGGACAGATACTTTGGTGGGCTATGTCCTGGTGACATCCCTTTTTATGGGTAGATTAGGGCTTGGACGGAGCGCCTCTGGAATCTGAAGGGGGGTCTTCAAATTTATAGCAAAGAGAATGGTTTTTTCTATTTTCGTTTTGGGAAAGGTGAAGATTGTGAAGCCATTCTCCATGGTGGTCCATGGTTGTTTGATGGATGTCTTGTTGTCCTACAACGTTGGAGTCCGTCTCTTAAGCATGATAGGGATTTCTTAACATCCGTCCCTGTTTGGATTCAGCTCCACACCTACCCCTTCATATATGGTCTTTGGAGATATTGAACATTGTAGCAAGCGGGGTTGGCACACCACTGTGCATGGATCGTGCAACGGCAAATTTAGATCGTATCAAGTATGCAAGGTGCCTTGTTGAGGTCGATGCTTATAAACCTCTCCCAAGGACTGTTAAGATTGAGTTGGAGAATGGCTCTTCCCTCTCGATGGATGTGATGTACGAGGGGGAGCCCCCTAGGTGTAATTCTTGTTCTAGCTTTGGGCACTCCACCTCCCAGTGCTCAGTTAAGGTTGCTGACAAAGAGCCCACTTCAATCGAATGCGTTGACATATCCCCTTTGTTAGCAAAAATTACAGACACAACGGGTGCTGACTCCTCCCAGAATTTGGCTTCTACCCATGCTGAGGGCCCTGAGGATGGAGAAATTATTGAGGAATCCTTGGTTGAGGAGGGAGTCACGAACATGGTTTGCTCTCCAGTTGGGACTATGTCTGACAAGATGGTCCGGTCGGACGATGATGCAGTGCTGGATGCTAGTCAGCCCATGCCTCCAGTCTTACGCAAGGAACAGGCTGCTGTGGCTGAAGGACCTGTGTCTCATGCACAATCTGTTAACGTGACTCCGGGGGTTTTTTTGAAGTCCAACTCTTTGTCTGCGGGTGAATGCAGCAAGAATGTCAAGCCTTTGCATGATTGTGCACTTCCTGTCCCTTTGATCCCTACATCGGATGAAGGATGTCCTGAGCCAATATATCAAGGTGTTCCCATCCTAGGCGTGGGCACTATTAAGACTCCAGGCATCGAGATTGTGCATGACCCTGTCTTGTCGTCGCTGTTGCAATCTAGAGCCTGCTTTGAATCAGATCCGATTGTTGCATCCTGTTTATCTAAGCCTGCTATTATCTCCATCGAAAATCAGGAATGGATTGATGATATCATGAGCCTAAAATTGGAGGTGTCCAAAAACAAGGCTAAGCAACTTAAGCTGAAATGTAGTCCTCCCTCTTCAACATGACGGAGCTCCCGACTAGCAGGTTCTAGTGGAGTTCTGCCAACCAGTTGTTAATGTCTGTGTTCATCTGGAACACGAGAGGTCTCAATAACTCTGCGAGAAGTGGAGACCTCAAGCAAAGAATTCATATATTACAGCCTTCTATTGTGTGTTTGCCCGAAACTAAAGTGGATGAGACTAATTCGGGAAGGATTGTAATGTGCTTCCCCAAGTCCTGGAACTCTATGACAACCAGAATCATCATGTTGGTGGCCGCATTGTCCTATTTTTGGACGATTCAGTGCGGAAGTTCACCCCAATCTTAATTTCGGCCCAGCACATAACACTTAGTCTCACTAACGTGGCTGGGCTTGTTGTTGCCCTCACCGTGGTGTATGCCCTCAATTTACCTTCTCTTCGACTACCCTTGTGGAAGGAGCTCGTCTGTGATGTCGCCAAATTGCAAAATCTCCCATGGCTCATGGGGGGAGACTTTAATTGTGTGCGATTCTCCAACAAGAAGGTGGGTGGCAGGCACTTGATTCCTAAATCTGTTGATGACTTCAACCTTTGTCTGGGATGCTGTGGTCTTTTTGATTTAAAAAGTGTTGGGGCTCGCAATAATTGGAGTAATAGGCGGGTTGGTCAACGGCGCATCTCTGCTAGATTGGACAGGACCCTCTGTAGCTCTGAATGGCTCCGCATCCTCCCCAATTCGTATTATGAGTACGCCTATTCGGGTACAAGTGATCACTCCCCCATGATTATATATCTGCACCCCAAGGTACTCTCTTATCCCAAGCCCTTTAAATTTTACAATTCTTGGAGTTCTTATGTGGGCTATAGAGATCTGCTTCACACGACCTGGGCAAGCTGTGCTATGAGTCAGCCTTCACACAATTGGCAGAAGCTGGGATTATTTCCCATGAAAATCCTTGTAGACATGCTAAAATTTCTCAAGGGGGAGCTTAAAAGATTCTCTGTAGCAAACAGGAAGTTGGTGGACTCGGTACTTTGCAGGCAGGAGCTGGAAACTATCCAATCACGCAAGGACCTTGATTGCAAAATTGAAGTTCAACGGCAACAGCAGGCTGCGGCTTTTACTCTTGCACATTCTTTTGATGTGGAGGAAAGTGACTATAGGCAGAAAAGTAGACAGGAGTGGCTTCTCTTGAGAGACCGGAATACAAAGTTCTTCTACAATGCAACTAAGGCAAGAAACAGTCATAACAGCTTATGTCACCTTGTTAATGCTGATGGGACCTCACATGTGAACATTGAAAAACTTAGAGATGAGGCAGTCTCCTATTATAAGGATCTGTACAATTAGGATCACTACTGGACTGTTTTCCCAAATGTTATACCGAAACGAAAGCTTACTAATGAAGCAGCAGGGTGGATTGAGAGGAATGTCACGGATGAGGAGATTAAGGAGGCGGTCTTCCAAATGGGCAAAGACAAGGCTCCAGGTCCTGATGGGTTTAACGCTTATTTTTATCAGCATGACTGGGACATCATTGGTAAGGATGTGAGTATGGCAGTCTCTTCTTTCTTTATGTCGGGAAATATGCTCAGACAAATTAATCACACCTTCCTTGTTTTAGTCCCTAAAAATTTCAAGGCTTCTAATATGGGGGATTACATACCTATATCCTGCTGCATTGTGATATATAAGATAATCAGTAAAATCTTATGCAACAGGCTGCAACAGGTTATCAATGATTTGGTTTCAGCAAACCAGTCCGCTTTCCTGTCTGGGCGCTTACTCTCTGATTGTGCTCTTCTTGCCCACGAGCAGATTCGTGACTTCAGTAATCCAATGGGCTCCCGGGCTTGTCTTAAGCTGGACCTTCAGAAGGCATTTGACAGTGTTAATAGCGAGTTTGTGCTATTTATTCTTCATCAAATGGGGTTTCGAAGCCGATTTATAAACTGGATTTCTGAGTGCTTATGTACCCCTTCATTCTCAGTGATGGTTGAAGGGGCTCCAGCAGTTTTTTTGCTTCCAATAGAGGTCTGAGGCAAGGTGACCCTCTTTCCCCTATCTCTTCATGCTTGTTATGGAGGCATTTTCTCTACTGATGGCCAGAGCGGAGGCTACATGTTCCATCCACCCTATGCGAAGATCCGGTTCTTTCTCGCACTTGCTATTTGCAGATGATCTCCTGGTTTTCTGCCGTACAAATCCGCATTCTTTTAAAGGCCTAAGTGATTTATTGCAATCTTTCCGACTCATATCTGGGCTCCAGGTTAATTGGGCTAAAATCTCTTCTATATTTAGCAAGGGTACTCGGGATCCTGGGAATCTGGCAACTTTTCTTGGAATAAAGAAGGTATCTTCTCTCTCTGTTTATCTTGGGTTACCTCTATCTTCTAAGTATCCTAAGGCATCCATGCATGCACGTTTGGTTGATAAATGTAAAAAGAGACTACAAGGGTGGTCCTCGTCTCTTCTTTCTATATCTGGTAGGATTGAATTGGTGTGTACCGTTATTTATGGCATGGTGAGCTTTTGGATGTATGCTTTCCGAATTCCTGCCTCTATTCTACGCACCATCACCTCTGCCTGCAGGAGGTTCATTTGGGGTAATCAACATATCTGGGCCTGGAGAGACTTATGTAAGCCCAAGGAGGAGGGAGGAGTTGGTCTTAGATTACTCTCAGATAGGAATGGCAATATTGCGGGGCGGGGTGGGTATTTAACTACCCAAGCTTGCCCCGACCCATCTATAGGCCGGGGCAGGGCGGGTCGCGGGCCGGGGTGGGGCGGGTTCTTTATTACCAAAACCGGGTCGGGCCGGGTCGGGCCGGTCGGGTCAAGTTATTAATGCCATCCATATGAATCCCAAATAAAAATTTTATTTTGTGAATTGGAAGAATTTTGATTTATTTGGTAATTTGGAATTGGGAATTAGCCCAATTAGGAGAACCGTGGAATAGAGTATGAGTTATGGGTTATTCGCTGAGTGCATGGTCCGCATCAAAATAGTAAACCTCTACAGTTTACCGGGGCGGGCCGGGGCGGGCCGGGGCGGGCCGGGGCGGGCCGGGGCGCATATAAAGCCCAAGCTTGCCCCGACCCGGCTGCGGGCCGGGTCGGACCGAGTCAAAACCGGGTCGGGCCGGGTGGGTCAGGCCATTACTGCCATCCCTACTCTCAGAAATGAATGTGGCTTCAGGGGTACGGCTCACCTGGAGGCTATTAACTTCTGATGGCCCCTGGGCACAGTTTATGAGGAGGCAATATATTTCGAGGGCAGATTGCTTTTTCAGCGCTTCAGCTAAGCCTACACATTCTGGCACCTGAAAATTCTTACTCAGAAATCGTAGCCCCTCATTGAGACTAATCAAGCGGATTGTTAGAGATGGTGATTCAACTTCCTTCTGGTTTGATAACTGGTTACCTTGTGGCCCTCTTGCCCTTCTTCATTCTGTCCCAGCTGGTGAAGAAAAGAGATTGGTCAGTCATTATTGGTCCTCGAATGGTTGGTCATCGATCCCTTATATTCAACGTCTTCTTCCGCATATTGGTCACTACCGCCTCTCCCCTGGTGCGGATACCTAGGAATGGAATTCTGCCAACAGTGGCGCATTTAGGGATGCTTGGGGGAACTCACGACAGCGAGGTACTATCTTCCCTTATTATAGTGTTGTCGGGTACACCAACCACGTCCCTAAATGGTCTTTTACTCTGCTACGTGCCTTTCATGGTAAACTCTTAACTAGAGACATTTTGCATAAATGGGGGGTGGCATCTGCTCAGAGATGTGTACTCTGTGATGAAGGTTCTGTTGAGAGTATTGAGCATCTATTTTTTGAATTCGCATACAGTCGGTATATTCTTTACAGGAGCCTCCTAAAGCTCAACATTACAGGTCATGTCCCCTCCACCCTTGCTGGGGTGGGTGATCTCCTCTCTCATTATAATGAAAAGGATTGTGTGGGTATTCTAGCGAAAACTGCTCTTGCTTCCTTGGTGTGGCACATTTGGAAGCAACGAAACAGTAAGATCTTTGAAGGCAAGGGTGTGTCCAAAACCAATCTCTTTGAGGCAATTTCAACTGATATTCTTATAGCACGCTGAGGCTATGATCATGACCAGCCAGGGGCATCAATCCCTTTTACTAACTGGGGTTTCGTGGATGAGTGACACATTGTAATATATTTGTACATATTTGGCCAAAGGGTTTTCCTAGGGGGATGTTAGGGTGTAGTGGGTGATGGCTCTTGTGCCTTATCCCCACTCTCCCTATCATCTTTCTACGCCCCTTGTGGATGTTTTGTATTGTTTTGACCTTAATAAAATTACTCTCTTACTCGTCAATATATATATATATATATATATATATATATATATATATATATTTTTTTTTGAAAGGTAAGCGAGTTTATTTATTAAATATCTATACAAGAATACAAAGTTCAATGGTTAGTATGTTATCTTAGAGGGAGGATAGGGCCCAAGCGTCGTCACTCCCTACTAAAATGACTCCCAACCATAAAGGACACATACATCACAAAACCAAGTACAAAGATGAGCTAGCAGTATCATCAACCATTGTCCCTAATATCCCAGTTGGATAAAATAATTGCATCACTTTCAGTTGTTGGCTCTTCCTCATGCATAGCTATTCTAATGTCCGCGGCAATTTCTTTGAAAAGGGAGGTCCGACCCTTCTTTACATCTTCAAAAATCCGTCTATTCCTTTCAAGCCAGATATGCCACACCATGGCAGACAGACTTAGTCTAGCAAGTAAATTCGAACTCCCTTTACCTCCAAAATTTGCAAGAAAGCAGTTTCTGACCGCCAAGAGAGCAGGGGAAATCTGTGGTAGCACATTTATCTTCAACAGGGACCTGGATAAAATATATTTAGAGTAGCTGCAATCAAAGAATAAGTGGTCGATTGTTTCCACTTCATTATCATCACAAAGGACACAGTTGGCAGGAGCATTGCTTATCCATCTTATGATCTTGTCTCTGGTTAAGAGCTTCCCTTGAAAAGCTCTAAGGAGTGTTAACGCCATCTTTGGAATATGCTTGGGATACCAAACCAACCTGTGAAATGAGAATGTAGGATTCCTCCGCCGAACTCCTTCCCAAGCTTGTTTGAAGGAGAAGGACTCACCAGGCATCCACTTCCACCGATCCGGTCCCGCCCTCAAGGTGACGTTATGTAATAGATGTCGCACATGCTCCAGGTCTGGATCAGACTTCCATCCGCCCTCGTTCCAGTAGTCAGCCACCATGAAGTTTGCGGCAGCAAGAGGCACTTCAAAATGCTTTTTAAGCGGTCCACCATCTAACCAATTATCCTGCCAAAACAAAGTATCTCTCCCATCTCTAACCACCCTTTTAATTAGTGTCTGCAAAGCAATTCGGCACTTAAGAAGCCTCTTCCAACTGCCAGACTGTGTAACCTCACCTTACGCCCCATAGAAGCAAGCCGGCTTCCCATATTTTGCATGCATATGCTTAGCCCAGATTCCATTGGAAGTAAGGTACCTCCCGGTAAGCCTAATCCCAGCAGCTATATTTAGCTCCTCCAGCAACCTAATGCCCACACCTCCCTCCAATTTTGGTTTACAAATATCCTCCCAAGCCCAGGCTCTGGAGTTTCCCAGAATGAAACGCCTACAGAGACCTGTAATAGATCGCAAAACAGTTAAAGGAATGTGGAATACCTGCATCCAGAATGCCACCATGCCGTAAATAATGCTCCTGACGAGTTCAATTCGCCCAGATATGGAAAGTTTCGAGGTTGCCCAACCTCCCAACCTCTTCTTACATTTATCAATAAGCCTCTGGTAATTTGGGGATGTAGGATACTTCAAGGAAAGAGGTAGACCCAGATAAGTGGTGATTGTTGTAGCAATTTTGATTCCAAGCAAATCTGCCAGAGCTTCTTTATTTTTCGCCCCTTTACTAAATAGTCCAGCACTCTTGTCCCAGTTGACATGGAGCCCAGTATAGATGGAAAATTCATCCAATAAAGTCTTGATGCCTAAGAAGGATCTCATATTGGCACGGGAGAATACTAGAAGATCATCAGCAAACAAAAGGTGGGAGATGGATCCGTGGCGTCTCATAGGGAGAATTTTACGTGACATGAGAGATTTATCAATAAGGAGTGAGAAACTCTCCATAAAAATAACAAAGAGGAAAGGGGAGAGTGGGTCACCTTGGCGGAGCCCCCTGTTACTACCGAAATATCCACAAGGTGAACCATGTATCATAACCGAGAAAGTGGGTGTAGTAATGCATTCACGGACCCAGGAAATGAGTGTGTCAGGGAAGTGAAGCTGCTGCATGAAGAAGAATATAAATTCACGGTTCACACTATCAAAAGCCTTTCTAATGTCCAGTTTCAAGCATGCTCTCCCCCCCATAGGGTTACTGAAGTCCCTAATCTGCTCGTGGGCTAAAAGCGTGCAATCAGAAAGGAGCCTCCATTTGAGGAATGCAGCTTGGTTGGGAGAAACCAATTCATGAATGACCATCTTTAGTCGATTGCAAATGATTTTGCTGATGAATTTGTATAGGACATTACAACAGGCAATAGGCCTGTAGTCTCCTAAACTTGATGCATTGGCGTTCTTGGGGACAAGAGTGAGGAAAGTGTGATTGACTTGCTTCAGTAGGGACCCAGATCTAAAGAAAGATTTAATTGCATCAGTTACCTCACCTCCAATAATATCCCAATTTTGCTGGTAGAAGAATCCATTAAATCCATCCGGTCCTGGAGCTTTATCAGGCCCGATTTGGAATACTGCTGCTTTTATCTCCTCAGTAGAAACCCTTCTGCTCAACCAAGCCGAAGAATCATTTGTTAAGATCCACTTAGGAACAATTTTAGGAAAAGACTCCAAGTAGTGAGATTTGTTATATAACTCCTTATAATATGCTGGAGCCTCCACCTTCAAGTCATCGAAATGCCTGTTGCGAGCTCCGTTAAAATCCACGAGGTGACTCAAGTTGTTTCTGCTAGATCTTGCTTTCATTGTGGTGTAGAAAAATTTTGTATTCCTATCACCAAGAGAAATCTGGTCTTGTCTACTCTTCTGTTTAAACATATCCTCTTCAAGTTTCATGGCCTGTGAAAGGTCCTTAGTGAGAAGAGCTTCCGCATTTTGGAGGGAGGAATCACAGTGTATTTTCGGATTATTCCAAATATCTTCCAATTTCCGCCTGCAATTTTCCACAACATTGGAGGCTAGGTAATCTTTCGCCCAAGATTTAAGAACAGGCTTCATCCTCTGTAGTTTTTTAGCAAGTCGGAACATAGGAGTGCCGCAATCATCATTAACATCCCAGTGTGATATAATCAGGTCCTTGAATCCTGGGCATTTGGACCAATAGTTAAAGAATTTGAAGGGAGTAGGGGTAACAGGTACCTGATTGTGGAAGTGTACCACCAATGGAGAATGGACGCTTGTTAAAGATTCCAGATATGAAACATAAGATTGTGGTAACTTATAAAGCCAAGCAGAGTTGACGAAGATTCTATCTAATTGAGCGCTAATCCGTCCATCCCCCACCCTGTTGTTGCACCAGCTCATTCTATTCCCTGTACTTTTAAGCTCCTGGAGCGCGCACCCATTGATGCAATCAGAGAAATCCCGTAAGGTAACATCATCTAGTTTTCGACCTCCCATCTTATCGCAAGTATACAAAACACTGTTGAAGTCTCCCCCTACCAACCAAGGTGTGTTCTGTACAAGAGAGCAATCTGCCTGAATGTTGTCCCATAATTCTTTCCTCTCCGAGATCGTATTTCGACCATAAACTCATGTAATAATGCAAGAAAATCCTCCCAAGTTGGTGCACTTGACTGTAAGATGCTGAGCTGTATTGGATAAGGGGGTAGCCGTCCAGACAGTAGGGTCAAAGCACATAAGAATGCGTCCTCCTAATACCACATCAAAATTGTTAATAAAAATCATGTGTGTGTGTGTGTGTGTGTGTGTGTGTGTGTGTGTGTGTGTGTGTGTGTGTGTGTGTGTGTGTATGTATGTATGTATGTATCTATATTATAAAAGAGGGATGTTATCAAGAGAAATTGGATAAGAGATATTGGACAAGAGAAATTGGACAAGAGATATCTATATTATAAAAGAGGGATGTTATCAAGAGAAATTGGATAAGAGATATCTATATTATAAAAGAGGGATGTCATCAAGAGAAATTGGATAAGAGATATTGGACAAGAGAAATTGGATAAGAGATATCTATATTATAAAAGAGGGATGTTATCAAGAGAAATTGGATAAGAGATATTGGACAAGAGAAATTGGATAAGAGATATCTATATTATAAAAGATGAGGGATGTTATCAAGAGAAATTGGACAAGAGAAATCGGATAAGAGATATCTTTATTATAAAAGAGGGATGTTATCAAGAGAAATTGGACAAGAGATATTGGACAAGAGATATTGGATAAGGGATATCTATATTATAAAAGAGGGATGTTATCAAGAGAAATTGGACAAGAGATATTGGACAAGAGAAATTGGATAAGAGATATCTATATTATAAAAGAGGGATGTTATCAAGAGATATCTATATTATAAAAGAGGGATGTTATCAAGAGAAATTGGATAAGAGATATTGGACAAGAGAAATTGGATAAGAGATATCTATATTATAAAAGAGGGATGTTATCAAGAGAAATTGGAAAAGAGATATTGGACAAGAGAAATTGGATAAGAGATATCTATATTATAAAAGAGGGATGTTATCAAGAGATATTGGACAAGAGATATCTATATTATAAAAGAGGGATGTTATCAAGAGAAATTGGATAAGAGATATTGGACAAGAGAAATTGGATAAGAGATATCTATATTATAAAAGAGGGATGTTATCAAGAGAAATTGGATAAGAGATATTGGACAAGAGAGATTGGATAAGAGATATCTATATTATTAAAGAGGGATGTTATCAAGAGAAATTGGATAAGAGATATTGGACAAGAGAAATTTGATAAGAGATATCTATATTATAAAAGAGGGATGTTATCAAGAGAAATTGGATAAGAGATATTAGACAAGAGAAATGGATAAGAGATATCTATATACAAAAGAGGGATGTTATCAAGTGAAATTGGATAAGAAAAATTGGACAAGAGAAATTGGACAAGAGATGAGATTTTGAGTGATATCTATTATATAATGCATGACCTTTGTCCTATATGGCAGTTTTGTCCTACGTGTCTCAATTTTGACCTACGTGTCTCCAAAATTATGACTAGGATAATCTACTCACACACAATTATTTAAAACTGAGTTTTGAAAAAAAAACGGTTCTAACTTTGGATCCTACGACTGTTTTGAAAAGGAACGGTTCTAAAAAATAAAAACCTGTTGTCTTCAATTCCCGTGCCCTCATTTACAAGTTCTCAACAATTCCCAACAACAACCTGTTGTCTTCAATTCCCACTAACAAACTGTTCTCTTCATCCTTCAACCTTCATCCCACAAACGTAACTCATCTGCGACGTCCTCGATTCAAGACGTCCTCTGGTACTCTCCTCTCTGTCTCTCTTTCTCTCACAATTTCATTCATTAATTTCTGATCCCTAGGGTTTCGGTTAATTTTTGACATTTTTTGGTTAATTTTTGACATTTGAAATCAATGTTTGGCATTTTTTTTCATGTTCGAAATCAACGCTTTCTTAAAGTGACTGACCTTTTGAGTGTTTGGGTTTCATTTTTTGGCATTTGTCTGTTTAGGTGAATTACTCTACATTTTTTGGGTAGAGGAAATTTCATTTTTATGTAGCTCCCCAGTAGTTCCCCAGTTAATTTCATTCTTAAAGTTACTGACCTTATTTAGGACCGTGCCAATGAATTATTTGAAACTTTTTACTAGTTTAGCATTAATTTAATAAGCACCGGTTCAGCATTAATTAATTTAATAAGCACTTTATTTATGATGGCTCCTCAGCATTAATTTAATTATTTGAATCATTTATGATGGTCCTCATTGAATTATTCACTGTGTTGATTTGCATGGTCCTCATTTAATAATGCTAATGAAAAGTGCCCTTTGATTACCAGTTTAGCATTATTCGTTTAGGACCGTGCAAATGAACACGATCCAATTATTTTTTTAGGATTAGCCCAGGTGAACACGGTCTAATTTGTTAACCAGTTTAGCATTATCATTATCATTATCATTATAATAAACTGTTTAGGATTAGCAGCTTACCATTATCATTAGCATTATGACTGTGCATGGGTTACCCTATCTAAAGTACACAGACTTCGACAAATTGAGTTTCAATAGGCAGATTGAGTTTCAAATTTTTGATGATTGAGTTCCAAAGGGCACTTTTCATTTAACTGATTGAGTTCCAACTGATTTTGTTCCAAAGTGAACTGTTCCAAAGGGATTAAAATCAACTAAACATAAAAAATTTCCATTTCATGTCAACTAAACATAAAAATGCGACAAAAAACTTCTTGTTGGAGGTTATTTTTAATTGATAGAGATTGTGACAGACTGCTCACACTTATATCCAGATTAGACATGCAACCAAGAACAAAGATAATTCAACAAGCTTGATGCCAAAGAGGACACAATTCTTTCCAATTCTAATTGGGAGTTGTGAGTGGGGATATCGCTCAATTTTTTTGATTGTGAGTTGTGCGTGGGGATTTCACATTATTCTAATTCTAATTGATGCCAAACATGCCACGATTTGATATCGCTCAATTAAGAGGACACACGCTTAATTGATATAATTTCTTTCCAATCCTGTTTTAATGGTAATTTACAGTAAACGTTGGGCGGAAACATACAGATATCAACACAATTCCCTAAGGTTAGATTTTCTTTGATATGGTTGTATAGGAAAGACAACAAGCTACCTTTCTGAATGCCAAAAATAATGATCTCCCATTTGAAAAAAAATGTCTTAATTGGAGGAATAAAAATGCATTTGGGAGATGATTATCATGTCACCATTTCACCCGTGCACTGACTGTCCTCCTCGGTTTCGCACTTGGGAGACGACCTTCGACGTGCCCTATGGGCACGGGTTATGACTAGTATATATATATATTTCTTTGAGATTTTGGGAATCATGGAGCTTCTTTTTAGCATGGGGAAGATGGAAATATAGGATTCACTAAGGAGAGATTCACCAATGACAATAAGTATAGAAATGACGTTCAAGATATGTGGAGAAAGAAATATATATATATAATGCTCGGTTCACTCCTTTTGTATGTGCAAAACAACTTCAGTAGGGTAATGTAATCTACTCAGTTTGATAACAACAAGTAAACTAATCTAATCATATCAAATGGCAATCATTCATTAAACCTGGAAGTTCAATACACATTTCATGCAAAAAAAGAAGTGATAATAGATATGCAAAGCAGTACTCCAAGTATAGGCAATCAATGCGTGAAGCTTGGTGTGTTTTCTACGAAGAGTATACAATAATAATTCCCAGACTCAGTTAACGCTAAAATTTCATTCATAAGCACATAATAAATGATGGAGGTTCTTTTTCTCAAATGCATAACAATATATCGCATATGATATCAGAAATAAAAACGATAGCATGGCAAGAGAATACGTGCATAAGAGCAAGGTAAACTCCAAGATATAGTCATCATAGGGAATTCATCTCTAGCAAAGAAAGTAAAATAAATAAGGATGAAAATAAAAACTAACTATACATATGCAAGTCACTCCAAAAGTAAGAAAACGTGATGCATGACAATAAAAAAATGAAAAAGGGAGTGAAAATAGGTGAAAAATAAAGAAATGTGAAAAACAAAGGTAAAAATGAAAAAAAATATAGTGTGCGTGTATACACTCACTCCCCCAAGTTAAACTACACATTGTCCTCAATGTGCGACGTGTGGCACTAGGACGTATAAGATAGGGGTGGGTGGGTGAGGATGCATGGATGATGCAAAATAAAAGGAAAATAAAGAAAGCGAAATATGGATGGAATATGCAAATGGTAAATGCAACAAGCATGCAAATGGTGGATGCAAAATGAATTATATACTGATGCAACATGGTGGATATATACATATGGTGCAAAATCGGTTCCTCTCCAAGCTGTGTGGGAGCAGGGCCCCAAAATATAAGGGGGTGGACACAGGAACAATAGTCATCAAGCAGGAGCGCCACCCTTTGGGGGTGGTGAGGGATCCTGATGCAGAGGACCACGAGGAGGGTCAGGTGCTGGTGTGACTGGAGGTTGACGCTAGCGCCTAAGAGATCGAGAATGACAGGTAGGTCCTGCTCAACTGACTGTTGAGTGGTCCCGCCTCCCTGACCTATGAGGTGGAGCATATCGACGGATTGGTCTTCCTGATTGTTATTCTTGAAGACGACAGGAATAACAATTGTTCCTCTGGCGGGGGGGTGGAAGTAATAGATAGGATGGAAGAGCGGTAGTGGGAGCTGGGAGTGTAGGATGTGGCTCGCTAGGAGGCAAGAAGTCCACTCTAGCGAAAGAAGGACCGGGGCCATCAGTTCTCTGCCGCCTGGCAACAGGCTGCTGAGCGTTAGACCTAGTGCGAAGTGGGATGCATAGAGGCATGGGTGTGCCGTGAGACGTGCAAAAATCACAATGTGCTTGTAATAAATATGGAAAGAGTGTGCCCAACACGATGCAACTCCACGCTAGCAATGTGATCGAAAGGCGCCTCCCTTAAAGTTCTAAATAAGTGCAAGATCTCCTCCAAGCTATCCTAAAACATAGAATCAAAGATTAGCAATGAATATCATAAAATCAAGGGCTGATCAAGAGAAATTGGTGAAAATAAGGTTTGATTTGAGAATGTGGGTGGATTTAGGTTGATTGGGGCTTACAAATAGGGTAGGAGATGAAAGGGGGTGAAATATGGCAGTAGGGGGACGGAGCGGTCGCCGGAGGTCGGCCTGGGTAGCGCTGAAGCTGCTGCCAGGGCACGGTGGGCGACAGTGCTCGGGCGCGGCGGCGTCGGTCGGGCGAGTGGGAGGGAAGAGGGGAGGTCTTTGTGATTTGGGGATTTCTCCCCCCGAGCCGTAAGAAATTGAGATTTTATAGGGCTAAATTCGCGTAAGTCGCTCGGAGTGACGTGAGTCACTCGGTCAAGTAGCTCGATGAAATTTTAAAAAATTTTATAGTCGACTGTGTCGATGACTCGGAAGAGTAGTTCTAGTCACTCGGTCTAGTGATAAGTTCCACTCGGTCGAGTGGCAATTAGAAACATAGTATGGGTTTTTGAATATTCTACTACAGTCTCCTACTCTGCCGAGTAGGAATAGTCACTCGGTTGAGTGGACTAAGCTACTCGGCCGAGTAAATATGCCTCACCAGAGCAATTTTAGAGCAATATAGTATCAAATTCACTCGGTCGAGTGACAAAGTCACTCGATCGAGTGGTAGATAATTTCCAGAGAGTGGGTTTTTCAAGACGCCCATGTCAGTGAGTCACTCGGGCAAGTGGCTTCTTCACTCGACCGAGTGACTATATCACTCGGTCGAGTAGGCTGTATGCTTCAACTCCCTACTCTCTGTTTTCTTTCCGCTGCTGTTTCTTTCTCTCTCGTCAGTTTCTTCCTTCCTTAGACATTCAAGCACGTCCATGGAACTACTCTTCATTGCCATGGCTACCCTCCATTCATATGGACTTCTCTTATCTTCTTCCTGTAATGAAAAATGTAGCCCGTTGTCAGGATTTTCCTAAAACTTCTGACTCTCTAAACTAATAAAGATCTAAAACAAAAATTCAAATTCAAATTCAACTAAGATAAAACCGTCGGGTTGCCTCCTGATAAGTGCTCGTTTAAGGTATTGAGCTCGACAGCTTAAGATTTAGCGATTAGTGCGTGATGTTCGATGCATAGGAGATGAGCATGTCAAACTTCCCGGGGAGACCTCTTGGGTTCAGATGTAGCGTTTGTTCTTCTTTGGCCTCCTAGTGTGTGCCTCCTCTCTAATGGTGTTGAGAGATGACTCCCCTAAGCTTGTGTTCTTGGTATCTTTCTTCTTTTCCGGTGATTGAGGTGTGTTTGCCGGTGGAGCTTTCTTTTTGTGCTTCACCATAGAGAGCTTGCTGAGCTATCTAACCCTCATGACGTCAGTGTCGTTCTTCTCTTCCTCGGTGAGAGGATCCAATGGGTCTCCAATTGGGGTGCCGTCCTCGGTATTTAGGACTCCATCAAGGCTCTCTGTGTGCAAGGCTCCAGCGACATAAGGCATGGCTTTATCTATGACCTCATTAAGGAGGTCCACGTCGGCCAAGGTCTTTGATTCATTGCCCGTGGAAGTTGGAATTCAACTGCTATGTTACCAATGTTGAAATACAACATTCCCTCCCTTACATCTACTATGACTCCGATGGTAGCTAGGAAGGGGAACCCATGTATAAGCGATGTATCACCCTCTTCTTTTATGTCTGTGACGACAAAGTCGCATGGCACACAAAGACCTCCCGGTATTTCAAGTTGCACGTTCTCGGAAATCCCTACCGACCTAGTAATTCACCCATCAACGAGTTAGATCTTCATATCGGTGGCTTTGAGGTCGGTCCCCGTGTTGAGCTTCTTGAACATAGTGAGGGGCATGAGGCTCATGCTCGCTCCTAAGTCCACCAAAGCCTTTTGCAGAGGGACTTCGCCAAGTGTGCATGGAATCCGAAAGTTTCCGGGGTCTTTCATCTTCATAGGTAACTTCTCCTTGTTGATGAACGAGTGCCTTGCTCGGCTAGCATTATCTTCTCCGTCCGCTTCCTTCCCGTGATCAAGTCTTTTTAGAAACTTGTCATATGTCAGGATTTCGATTATTACGTCCAAGAACGAGATGTTCAAGCTAATCCCTCGCAAGTACTCCAGAAATTTGGCGAATTTCTTCTGCATTTTAGCCTTTGCCAACCGTTGTGGAAATGGTACATGTGACACATATGTTCGCACCTTTTGCGGTTTATCTGCTTCAGATTTTTTTTCATTAATTGTCGTTTTGGGGCTCTCTTCTTCATTATTTACCTATATCTCAACTGGAATTTCCTCCCTTGGGCTTTTAGCTTGAAGCATAGCATGAGTAGTATCGTTCCCGCCCCCTCGTAGTCACTACCACTACCACATTGATATGGCCGATGTTGCTCCTCAGGTTTTGCTCCGGTTGAGTCGGCAATTGTTGTTGAGCCTTGTTGAGTAAAGTGATCTGCTCCGCCCATTGCGCCACAATAGCGTTGAGAGAATCATGGCCCGCCGTCAATTTTGTGTTGATCTTCTTTTGATCAGCCATGAACTCCTCAACTCTAGCTTCATGATCGGATCTTGGTGGTGCCAGTGGAGGGTTTTGTGGCCTCCATCCATGGTTATAACCGGGGGGGTCTATAAGGCCCCACTTGTTTCCTTGGTTGATATTGTTGTTGTTGGGGCGGCCTTTGTTCATATGGTTGTTATTGTTGAGGAGATCGGTCTTGTTGTTGTTGAGATGGTGGTTGTTGATGAGGAGGAGTCAAGGCTCCCTCATTGTTGGCATAAGAAAATCTGGGATGACCCTTAGTAGCAGGGTTTACCCAATAACCTTGTTACCGGCAACATATTGTACTTGCTCCATGGCTCTTTCAATTTGCTCACCTCCAATGAACATAACTTGGCTTTGGTCTTACCCATCGCTCACGCTTGCTCCGGATGTCGATGCGTTGGGCCCTCTATATGGCTCGCACATCCTCTTCTCAATCGTCTCCACTACCTTGAGAGAGAGTCAAACTTCGTGGTCAACTCCGCCACTACATTTGCTTCATAGATACTTGCCAGCTTCGATGATGATGATGATGATTGGCCCCTCTCATCAGCTCATTATTGATTGTTGGAGGCCATCTCATCTATCAAAGCTGTAGCATCATCCAGTGTTTTTGATAATATAGCTCCATTGGCTGTGGTGTTAATTATCATCTTTGTGTCTGGCCGTAATCCATCATAGAAACTATGCACAAGCTCCTAATCGTTGATGTTGTGGTGGGGGCATTGATGTTAGAGATCTTTAAATTGCTCCCACACTTCATATAAAGACTCTTGGGACCCTTGCTTGAAGGATTCCAAAGAGTTTCTTATCTTCACGGTCTTGGATGTCGGGTAAAATTTGTTGACGAATGTACTCGCTAGCTCGGCCCAAGTAGTGAATATCCCATGAGCTTGCGTCCTTAGCCAATATAAAGCTTTGTCACGAAGAGTGAAAGGGAAGAGACACAATCGGATAGCATCCACCGGTACATTCGTCATCTGAAAAGTGGCGTACTTCGCCAAGAACAATTTTAAATGATAATGCAGGTTCTCTTGAGAATTTTCATGGAAGGGATCTTGTTGCATCAGCACAATAAGCCCCGTCTTCAATTCAAAGTTCTTGTCAGCCACCAACTCTGGAATAAGTATGGAAGATGTAGTAGCCAAATTGTTCGGGGTAAGCCTATCCCAGATGGAGACAAGCCTAGCGGTCCGCCGTAATCGATCATCTCTAGTTTCCTCTGCCATTTGGGTCTCCTCTAGAATTGATCTCTTTTCTGGTCTCAGTTTCTTTGTCGTGCGCTCGATCTCAGGATCAGATAATATATCTTTGTCATATGCCCTCGATCTCGTGTACATGCACAAAAGAGGAGAAACTAGAAGGATTTGTTAGTGCAATAGAGGAATAAAAGAGAAATAAATATAAAAATAAAATAAGGAAAGAAAAATAGCTAAGTAAAAAAATAAAATACCGTCACCTCCCTGACAACGACGCCAAAAACTTGATCGCTCCCGGATATACACCCGAAAAACAATGTAGCTTTACCGTAAGTGCACGGTTAAGTGGCAAGTGGGCATCAAAAAACATGGATGACTAATGACGGTACTAATTACTAAGCTACTTGGTGGAAAATTGTTTCGGGATGGTTGGTGTCACAATCGTTCGAATATCAGTGCAAATTCAATATGATAAAAACTTCTAGGGCTAGGGAATCCCCACAACGGATTTTCAAGTCATCAAAGTGAGTTATGAATTACCATGCAATTAAACTTGGTTTAAGGTGAACTTGCAACAACTAATTGGAGAACAGGTGCATGCTGTCGCGCTACGCAAGTCTATAGCGATCTAAAATAGAGCCTCACTATCGTGCAAGCCTAGTCCTGACCACTAGCATTAAGATCGTCAATTATGTCCAATCCCAACTCAAGCTCACTGTCACGCAACTTGAGTTCGGATCTAGATCGTGATAGCTCGCACTTTTTCACCATCGTGCAATGAATATGAGTATATGATAACAATAAAAATGCTAGTTTTGGTCGATGTCGGGTACCAAGTCTAGAAAATTTCGATTGTAACCATAAATCGAATATCTAGGGCATTCCTTGGATCAAGATTCTCTGTCAAGCTCTTAAGATCCAAGAGAAATCTATATCTATCTGTAGTAAATTAATCAAGACCTAACCTTTCTAACAAGCCTAATGTTATAGAAATTCATAGATCTCACAAATCAAACATTAGATCCATATGGTTCATCCCTTTGCCCTAGGGCAAAGGAACTACTCACAAATCATATTAGAAATCAACAGGAAAGCAAGATCAACAATACCATTTATATCAAAACTCAGATCTAGTAGGAGATATAGCATAAAAATTAAAGCTTTCAAGAGATCCAGACAAATCAATGTTGCGAAGAAGCTTCAAATAGAAAATTAAGAACAAGTCTTCAATCTCTCGCCAATACAAAAGCTTAACTAAAATTAAAACTAAAGACAATTATTCTAAGAAGTCTCTCTTGTCTCCCCTTGGGGCTGGAGACAAAACTGTGCTAACATACATGCCCAAAAAAACCAAAAAAATCCAGACCAAACTGCTCCTGTACAGCCAGAAACCCTAGTTTTCAAGACTGGCTGTCGGTACTACTCGACCGAGTGAGAATTTTACTCGGCTGAGTGCCAAATCTGCAAAATAGACAGAGATATTCATGTTCAGGCACTCATGCCACTCGATCGAGTAGGATTTCTTACTCGGTCGAGTGAGAAGTATACTCGGTCGAGTAGGACAGTCTGCAGATCCCTCCAAAAACAGAGAAGTCCCCTTGGATTTCTTCAGAATCTTTGCCTCCACTCGGGTGAGTGGAGTTCTTACTTGACCGAGTGGAATTTACCACTCGGTCGAGTGCTTAAAACCCACTCGGTCGAGTACATTTAAGCACTCAGGCTGGAAATGATCTTTGTATCAGCGTTACTCGGCCGAGTAAGCTGCTTCACTCGGGCGAGTGGCCTGTTTCTGAACTCTTTTCTTCTCCTCCTCGCTTCCTCATCGATTCTTTCGATGTTCTTCAGCTTCCACTCATCCTCTAGCATCGTTAGCTCTCTGATATGATCATGGACGATGCTCTGGCATGCGTGTGAGTACTCTCGGTTCCAAATTGCTCCCGATTGCTCCATATCTCCTGAAATCAGGCGAAAACCAAGAAATAGTGAAAAGCATCGAAATATCGTCGAATAATTGTGAAAATCACGATATTAGAAATCTAAATGTTATGCAAATATGTAGAAATAAAGTGTAAAATATGAGCCTATCACATTTCGTAACCATCTAAGGCCAAGAGTCCCTACATTGCATAAGCAACTCCAAGAGCATCTCCTTCCTCCTCCTTTGCTGCAAGGGACCATGGATCTATCCCTATATTGCACAAGCACCAAGGGCTCTTCATCTTCATTGCACACTCATCAAGGATTCGTCATCTACAAGGCTGCAAGCAAAGGAGCTTCATTCTCTCACATTGCATAACATCCAAAGGGGGCATCATTCACACTACGCAACATCCAAGCAAGCTACCTCTTCAAGGCCATGACATCCAAGCCAAGAGTAGCATCCTCTATTGTGCAAGACATCAAGGTCCGAAGAGCTTCAACCTCTAAGGCCATAACATCAACCAAGCTTCAACAAAACTCCAAGGCCGCAACTTTCAGGGGTGTTCTCATCCATTGCCGCAAGCTTCAAAGCCAAAGAAGGGGACCGCAATATCTTTGGGGTGCCACGAATTGAGATAGACGACTACATCCTATCAGATCTAATCTGATCTGAGTTGATTGACAGAGACGACTACATAGACACGAACTGAACTTTTCTAAACTCTTATTACTTTATATTCGTGTACATGGTGTATCGATCTTTGTAGGTTACTTATTCATTCTTTTGGGGTCTTGTCTAGTTGGGTCTAGACAAGAAGGTCTTAACGAGTTGGGGCTTGTCAAGAGAGAGCATTTACTAGATTGATAGTGTTTAGTACTTTGGGGAGTGCGGTACGAACTAGGTGAGAGTTGAGTTGGGGCTCGTAGCTCATTGGAGTTATATCCAGTAACATATTAATGCTAGTATCTGCTTTCTAGAGTAGGTCGTTGGGGCAACCAAATTAGGGTAAATTTGCTGTGCACTCTGTGATTGCTTTTATATTTACTCTGCATTTGATTATAACTGCCTGTGGTTTCTTGTGTGTTCACGAGAATTTTTATTAGCCTATTCAACCCCTCTAGGCTTAGATCCTGATCCAACATATATTCCATAGGATTCTAGACCTAGAAATCATTGTTAAAGACTGTGATTCCAAAATCCTTTAAATCCTAAGCAAAATATTATTTTTTTTCAAGTGTTATTAGTCAATTAACTATTATTATTAGTGATGGACACATATCAGAACTTAAAACCAAAACCTTGTAAGCATAAATTAAACTTTGTAAGCATAAATTGACTAACCCCTTTCATTAGTCGATTAATGCAAAACATTACTTCCCTTCAATTGAACTATTGTCAACTAACATGACAGATAGTCAACTAACACAAAGTGTTTTCTGAGCCAACGACGATTAGTTGACTAAATACGTTTCTAGTCAACTAATGATCATTTGTGTAAGTTTAGTTTTGGTCATAAGTCGCCAATCTCCATATTAGTAGACTAACGGTAAATTTGTATAAATCCTAATTTTTTCCATTAGTTGACTAATGGCTCTCCTAATCAATTAATGTAGATAAAGTTTATCTTTTGAGTTGAACTATTAGTCAAATAATGTTCATGCTAGTCGCTAATAGTCCTATTTTCTACTTGTAACTGTTCATGATATATCCAATTGATTAGTTACAACAAGCAAACTTTTGAATGTCTGTGAATGTTGGGATATTTCTTTATATAAAGGGAATGGCCCTCTTCATGGTCATATGCGTTGGCCCTTTGCAAAAATATTTTTCTCTTGTTTTCTAGCCAAAGTTCCATCTATTCTCTCTTGTAGTTATGTTCAACCAAAAGTCAATCCTTTTGAATAGAACAAACTCCATCTTTTGCCACAAAATTTGTTCCACACATTCATAAATCAAGGCATACGAGATTGTACAATTTTAATTTCAACAAAGATTCTCTCAAGTTGTTTGAAAAATGTATTTAGTTCTTGACACTGGTGTTCGTGTTGTGTGAGAAGTTACAAAATACCACAAGCGTATGGTGTCATATACAGTGGGTGTCAAAAATAGGGAGGCTATTGCTTAATCAAGGACTAGTGTCAAGTTCGTGTAGCTGCGGGATCGACGTCTCGAGAGTGGGCAATTGAATTAGGGGGAGAAATCAATTATGGGAAAAGCATAAGGGCTAGCATATCACTGCTATTGTAGGTTTTAAGCGAGGTAGAACTAGCTTCTCAATCCAAGGATTGTAGTTATTGATGATGTCTGAGCCTTAATCCTTGTCCTATCGACATCTAACCATTGAGAGAGGACTCGAAGAATAGGTTGGACCCCTATCGAAGCATCTTTGGTTTGTCGGTCACTACGACATACGTGGTTCTAGTGAGTGTGCCTGATGGTTTGTTGGTGCCTAGAACTAAATAGTCAACCCTCCACTAAAGGCATCAAATCAAAACCCCGATGTGTCATCGGTAATTGAGATTGTGTAGCTCAATAATGGGGTGATTTGAATTAGGCTCTTATCCAACCCATTCCTATACTATAATCTACTTGGATCGATATTTGTGGCGATCCATCTTGCTCAATCTTTACAATAAGGCTCTACAAGGTCCTAGCCTAAGGGACTACTCACTAATCATAGGATTAATAGATGACATCATCCTAAAGTTATGCATTGAGGATAAAAATGGGAAGGTAAATTAAGAGCAATAATATAGACTAGCACAATAACAATAGAATTAAAAGCAGTAAGATCCAATAAAAGAAGTTAAGAGATTCTTACAATACCTCAATAGGAAAGAAACAAGAAGCCCTTCAAGAACAACCCCCAATTTTGCCCTACAATAGATTCCTCCAAACTCAAAAATTGCTCCCAATTGTTTAGAACACTTTTCTTTTACACCGTAGCGTATGCACAGCCGTGTTGGGATGCGACATGGCTGTGCTGCTCCTAGGAAGTTATAGTGTAGATAAGTTGTCTTGTGCACGGCCGTGCCATAAATCGACATACCGTGTCATCGATCTCCAAAGCCCCCAGGCGGCTCCAGGTTAGCTTCAAGCACACAGCCGTGTCGCAAGCTCCAAGCACATGGCTGTGTAACACGGCGTGCTTACAGATTGTGTTCTGTTTTAACTCTGACATGGATGTGTCGCATGACCATGTCTGCAGTCATCGCTCTGTTATAATTTTGACACGGTCGTATTGTGAAGATGCACAACCTTATCTTCTGAGAGCATGCAAGCACCCTTCTGTATGAATTCGGCATGGTCGTGTGGTGTAGCTGCACGGTCATGTCGCTGAAGCAGCACATTGAGCCTCCCCACTGACATATTGACATGACCATTCTTGCATATGCACGTCCATGTTGCCCATAAAATTTGCCCTTCTCTGATCCATATTGCTTCAAACCTCCGTCATTGCTCGCCATCTTCTTACCCTTGTTTCTTTCATTTCCACTAAGCTTCATTTTGTGTGCTTTATTCTAAAATGTACAAAATACATCCCGAGAGCGTAAAGTGGACAAAAGTGGATAGAAATGGACAAAAAGGATGAGAAGGACATATAATAAGAGTGATAAGTACAGGGTGAATGTGTGGAAATTAGTGCATAAAATATGCCTAAAAAGTTTCCCTAAGCTAAACCCTTGCTCGTCTCCAAGCAAGACAAGAAATGAAAAATGTGGGGAAACTTGCCAAGGGGTTGTGGGTTATCCTATCACATAAGGCATTCATGCGAGATTCTCACGTGAAAAAGTTAGGTTCCAATTCGAGCACGCGCAACTCTAATGGTCCAACCTAGCACATGACTCAAGGATATTAGTATCCGACACAGTTTCAAATTCAACTCATGTTTAAGTGAAAAGTTCAAGGTTTGTAGGGGATTCCTCTACAAAGGGTTGGATCGGTGAAAGTTCAACCGTCGTCCTACACTTATGAAGGCTATAACTCAATTGCGAATCATAAGATTGTGACTCCTTAGGGGTGGCTAGGATAGAACTAGTCTTCCTTAAGCCATGGTGAGGGATATGCTCAGCGTATTCATTCTTTATATGCGGGGAAACTAGGCAACCCATGTAACGAGATTTCGACCAATGACTTCCGATCCGGGCAGACCTAGGGTATAAGGTCAAGATGGGCCTCTTGTGTCTACTTTCTCGAATCGCCTAGGTCCTATTATAGTTGTTTAGTTCACTCCCCCAAACCTGATCTTTTGGCACTAATCTCTAATTCTTCTTGAGGCACATAGACTCGGCTACTCATTAGGATAGGGAGAACGGTGCACTTATTTCACGTCTCTTTTTGTGTTCATTCATCATCATCATCTCTCTCTCTTTTTGAGCATATCCAAATTGATCACACATGTCTTAGATGGAACTAAATCATGTCCATATCCAAGTCCTATTGAGTTGAGACCCTCTCGGCACAATTGGTGAAGGCTAGACTTGTGCTTTATAATGGTTGAATTAATCCCTCAATCTAATCCTAATAAAAGTGTGGGGATGGAGATTTATGCTTCTTCACAGGAATGAGTTCAAGAATGGATCCACGAGGGTATGAGAGAATCATGCCATGGGGGAATCCAGAGCATGCGTGAAGAATTTTACGGCTAACATATGCATAGATGGAATTCGCAAGCTAAAATGCGGTGTAATGTGGTAGTGACCTACCCCAGACAGGATCAAAATTCTCCCCTAAGGTAGAAATAAGCATTGTTCTTAATGCACTAGATACTAGTGTGTAAGGAGGAAGGTCTGAGGTAGGAGAGAGGAACGGTTGTACCTAATTCATATGGGAGCATGCTATAGATGTCCAAGTATGGCATTTAGGGTCGGTATCCTGCATTGTTGGGGTATGTACAACTAGAAAAGGGGAGATTGTTAGATTTAGTAAAGCGGGAAAATACAAAATGTTAGGAAAAATGATAAATAAGCAGATAGGATTGTGTTGCCTCCCAAGAAGCGCTTGTTTAACGTCGTTAGCTCGATGACCTATATAGGTTATGCGTTCTGCATGATAGGGTTTGGTGACTTCTCCATTACGTATCCCTTCTGCTGAAATGGTGGGATGTAGACTTGCTTGGGCAGCGGTGAGGTGGTGAGCCTATAGGATGTATCTTCCACGATAGATCGTTGGTGATATAGTGTTTTAGGCAGTGGCTGTTCACTTTGAAGTTTCCTCGCTCTCCTAGTAGCTTAATGGCACCGTAAGGTAAACTCTATGTCATCGTGAATGGTCCCATCCAATGATAGCGTAGCTTTACTGGAAAGAGCTTCAGTCTCGAGTTATATGGCAAAACTAGATCCCCCTCGTGAAACTTTCTCTTCAAGATTTGCTTCTCATACCATTTTTTGTCTTTTCCTTATAGATGCAGGCATTTCATAGGCATTCAGTCGAAACTTGTCCAACTCATTCAGTTGGAGAAGACGGCGCTCCCCTGCGCTGGTGTAGTGCGTGAAGCTTGGGGAGAAAGAAAGGAAAAAAGAAAAATAAAGAAAAGAGTTAAGAAAGTGAAGGAGGTGATAGAATAGATGGGTATTTACAAGTTTGCCATTCTTCCTGATAATCCATGCCCACTATTAAAGCCCAAACAACAGTAACTAACAATAATCCAAGCCCATATCTAGCTACCAAAATTAACTAAGGCCTCATAATAGTAATGACAATATTAATCAACACCACCAATAAGAAAAATACTAATACCAAAAATAATACCAACATCACCCAAAAATAACAACCAAACATCAATAATAATAATGTCATTCATCAATAATTATCTCAGCATCACCAATTATCATTAACATACCATTTCACTATGCACACACACCAACGAAAATCGCTAAGTACGCTATTAAGCACTAATCGCATGCTAACAATAATATCAATTTATTTCCAACCACACGCATTCACTTATATATCCAAAGCATATCATAGTCTCCTTATAACTATACGTGTAGGATCTTACTATACACACAACAAAATTACTATACACACACACACACACACAGTATTTTACATATACGGGCATTACAATCTACCCACCTTAAAAATAAAGTTCGTCCTCGAACTTTCTAACTTAAGATAGCTGAGGGTAAATAGAGATATATAGGGTCACCCTACCCCATCATATAGATAAAGCACAGTCATATGCCAACACTTTTACTAGTTGAAATACACACAAGTATAACTTTTCAAACATACCCACATGCTCTGCCATCCTGAGACGTACAACCACCTATGTCACCATGTACACATTTAAACATATACACACTTGTTATACATAGAGTCTTACACATCAACATCCATACACCCAGATATCACTATATCTATCCTAACACCGGTATAAGCGCCCCCGCTTACAACCAAACATGCAACCGCATACATCTTACATATATACATATATCACACACACACAATTCTAATACACCGAGGTCATGACCACTCATACCTGAGCGAAACACAAGGATCCATACAAATAACACATCATATCTATAGACGGCCTAGAGATCAATCAATTATATAATATCATGACACACATTACTCATAACACATGCACCTCTAAACCCAGACATACAATCATGTATGTCTCTTAATATCCATCCAACATTCGCACATTCATCATCACATGGAGTCTTACATATCAACCATGCACACCCACTCATAAAAATATTACTATCAAAACATGTCCACACATACATGGGTGGAGCTAAGGGATCCACTCATGCAGTTGTACACTCTACATATGCATACATGCTACTCATACATAAACCACTTGTTAACACATGCACTGTAAATACAATCACATAGCCATATAATCATTCGTATATATATCATAGTCATATGCACACGAGTATATCATCTCAATATACTCGACAAGCCATATTCAATGCTCATAGAACTATAGATGCACATGCATACATATCTACTAACATAAATATGCACATACATTTATACAGAATCAATTCTTAAATATCAAACCTCAGGGTGCATGCTTCAAGTTCCTGCAATCCGGTCCCATCCTAAGGCTGGACTATACCCACCTTGGGTCTAAACTCCCCTAAGAACACTACACGCACTACCCTTACACAGCCGCAGTGTAATGACCTGCATGGGCCACCAAATGTAACGCCCCACTCCCCGGGATACCCAATAAGTACGAATCCGTATTAGGAATTCCCAAAGAGGAGGGTGCTATTAAAGAAAAAACAAACAACACACCAGGCAGGTCCACTGCGCACTGCTGGGATAGTACCTGTAGAATTCCAGATATCACAGAAACACAAAAGAGACGACAATCCAAACATTGATATAAATATACATATATATATACATACATACATATATATATATATATATATATACATACATACATACACACACAAACTGTTTATACAACGTCTCTATACGAGTCTCATATACAATATAACAACCCACATCCCGCCAAAGAACAAAATACACACCTCCAGTCCTCTCATACACTCACACCACTCTCTACTCCAACCTACTGGACTAGTGGGCCTTCAACTCCACGATCTAACACCTGAAAAATATCAACGGGGACACGTCACAGCGTGACCCAGTAGGATGTCCAAACCCAAGTCACATGGTGCACAAAAATGCAATGCCCTAAGTAACAAACTAGAAACTAACTCATGGCATGTCACAACAATGGCATACGAAAATGTAAATGGTGTCATTAACAAAACATGTACCTGCGGCAAGAGGATAGCCTACAAAACAAAGTGAGTAGGACATATAGAGAAGTGAACCGCAATATTAAGACACTGAAACCAAGCTTTGGCCTAGATGGCATGTAGTACTAGAAAGGTGCCATCTTTGGGCCCAACATGGTTTGCTACTCAAACAAGATACTAACTTCAAATTAGTTCTTATTTCAAAATTTGCATCTTGCTAAGGGCAAGTGATAAGTATATCTACAACACTATGAAAACTCAGTCTTTTCATGTTCCATAATAAAAATGGCGACTTTCATTTTAGTGTCATTACTACAAACACATGGCAAGCATGATAACCAATCCTTAATTTAATAGAATTCAACATGAAATCAAAAGCAAGGCAACAACTAGCAAGATGTCATCATGAAGATATATTGGTCTACTTCATAGTATAAAAATAAATGCCTACCATTAATTAAGATTTGTCTCTTTAACATTCTTGGAAGAATTGTAGAAATAATAAACCATATGAAGAGGGGTTCCTACACTCTCTAAAGCTTCCAACTTGCAAGTTATCAAAAACCCTCTTACTAAATTTTCTTTTATAATCTTGATAAATACATTTCCTTTAAACATGGAAATTTTGAGAGAATTAGCAAGTAGAATTCGTGTAGTATTCCTAGCTTAAGTTTCTAATACTTCAGATGTTGTGGAAATGCTTATAAAAATTTCGGCAGAGTTTCTCTTGTATTTATCAAAATTTTATTAAGTACAACATAAGTAGTATTAGAAGAGAAACATGCTATAACCAAAAGAAATTATAACCTTGCTCAATAATTATAGGAGAAGTGACATAAATGGTCTTAGCAACAATAAGCCAACATGATCATAAGTGCAACACTATCAAGTCTCCATTCAAGATTTAGACACAAGCTTAAACGACGGTACATAAAGAATGCATTATTAAAAGCTACTAACATTAACTTGACTTCAAACTTAAAACTACCAACAGTAAGATGCAATAATGAGACTATAACTTTCATCACAAATTACTCCCAACATTAAGTCTTACAATAAGAATCCATTATTTGATGCAAACTTATTCCCACATTAAAAGTTACTGGCTTTAATCAAATTGCACAAATGCAACCAAATACCAACTTGACCGTTCCTAATTTGGCACATCACGTAGGAAAAGCGCTCACTACTTAATAATTTCACAAGTTCCCTATCATGTAATCCCGGTACAAGTGCTAATTTTGTTAAAGAGTCGTGGAAGGCATCACCTTTCACACTTATAAGACATTATAACTAAAAAGGTGTAGCTTTCATTTGGAATTCAAGTAATACTACAACCTTTCCCACTAATTAATGCTATAACTAATCCTACAATCCAACTTAACATTTATCTATACATTGGGATCCTACTACAAGTATTACCATAACCCCTACACTAATACTTTCTAAAATGAGTAGTGTTTCCTACAAACAAGTTATGGCAAGCAACTTGAATAAATTGCTACTTTTGCCAGAATTTACTTATGGAGCTTGTTGTATTTTTGAGGAAATTACTCAAGGAGCTTAAATAAATACGCAAGATTTAATGGCCACATATAACTTGAAAGAGTCACTTAAGCATTAGAATGAAAGATTTAATCCTAAAATTAGATATGGAAAAGGGAGGGGATTGCAATGGCCCATCCTTTTTCCTTTCATTTCATGAATTCTATCATTAACAAAATTTTAACATCTTCACTTTAGAGTTGCTACATGAATCCACCAAGCCCCCCAATTGGAAATTAATGCACACGATGGAATCCACAAACAACACCACCAATAACTACTACTACAACAACACCACTAACAACATCAACAACAACAACAACAAAGATAATAATATTTGCTAACAACTAACAACCGCACTTACCAACATACCATCACTCAATCACCAAATACATCCATGGCAACATTCATTCTTAAAAGTTAACCATCACACACATACAACCACGAATCACCCAAAAATGCTAAATAATGCCATGACGCCTTTGATGCACAAGTAATGCGATGCAATGCAATGCAAGGGGATCCCATGAATAAGCTGGCATGCACGTGCAAGTGAATCTACTCCATTATCACGTGGAGCCACCTAATGGTATCAAGAGGTTGCCCACGGCGACTTCACCCACCTCCTACCATGGCAACTTTGTCCATGCCCGTGCACTTCACCGTTCGTGTCCTAATAACATCAAACACATCATTCCACATTCTACGTGTATCCAACACCACACCGCCAATTTCCCATCTCATTTCATTGTTCACACGTTTCACTTTTTATACAAATCAAAGTGAATAAATAACTCTCAACATCCCAAAATGGAAGCGATTTCTGATAATCAATGTAATACGATGGGAACAATTTCATTTAGGCAATATAACCAAAAGAGAGCAATTTCATCTAATTAAATCAACAATCTTCCAATTGCATCATGAATCTAAATCATGGCATCACATTGCACAACTCATTTCATTGTAACTTAATTCACATTTTCTTTCTTATACAAATGAAATTGAATAGCTAGTCTTTCAACATTCCAAACATAATTAATGAAATAAGGCCATCAAGACAACATGAATCAATTTCATGGCATGAAATCACTCCACACAACATATGAAACCATATCTGATTGCACATCTCAATTCAATGTCACAAATTCATACTTTCTATACGAAGAGAATTAACTAATGAAGCTTCCAACATTTCAAATGAGAGCTTCCAACTAATTGAGAGTTAAAATGTACTAATGAGGCTTCCAACATTCAAAATTAACATAACTTCCAACATCCCAATATTTCATACAAACTTCCAACTTCCAACATTTCACGTGAAAGCAATTTTACATAATGAGAGCAATTTCTCATGAATCACAAGATTAAATTAACAAAGCTTTCAATTACATCATGAATCATTATCATGGCATCAATTTAACTCAACATCTCATATAACTTCAACACGACATGAATATTGGCTATTAAAACTTCCAACAATTCCAATTGGGGGAAATTTCACGAAATTGGTGAATCAAGACAATCAGAGCAATATGAATTATCAACATAGCATCATATAATTCATTTCATCATATAAATTCTATCTTGAATGCACTATGTCAATGGGGTCTCCACAAACCCTAAAATGCAAATTTTCATCATCCAACTACAATGAATTGAAACATGAGAGCGGGGCTTGGACTCCTACCTCACCCAAGATGCAAAATCCTCTTTCAATTTCAAGCTCAAGCCCTAATTCTCTTTCAATTTCATGAAGCTCCTCCATCTCCATCAAGCTCCCAAGAAATCCCAAACCCTAGCTTTCTCCTCTTCTCTTCCTCCTTCCTCTTACTAATTCTCTTCCAATCTCTCCCTTCTTCTTTCTTGGCCGGTGTAAATTTGGCCAACCATGGGGCTTGGGGAAATTTCAGCCAGCCATGGGGCTTGGGGAAAAGTGGAGAAGACTAATAAGAGGAAGAGGAAGAAGGAAGCAAGGAGATGTCTTCTCCTTCCTCCCTTCGTTTTTCTTGCTTGGGAATTTCGGCCTGGCCAAGGGGATTTTCGGCCTGGCCATGGGGATTTTCGGCCAGCTGTTGGGGATTCGGCCTGTGCGCGAAGCTTGGGGAGAAAGAAAGTGTCACGCCCCGCTTCCCTAAAATGGAGGCGAGACGTGAGAAGGTCCGCACGAGAGTGGAGCTGCGAAGCCCCAAACCCGATAAGCGTCAATTTAGTATAAGCAGGTCCCTGTAATCGCAAAAGGAACAACAACAATAATAATAATAATGAGACGGATATAAAATACCAATCCCAAAGTTCGTCCACAAACTATTCAACCTCACAGAAAATCCACCAGGCTAACAGAAAAGAGTCTAAGGCCCAGAACAAGGCCAACAAAACAACACAAACATAACAGAGTATCGAACTAGGTGCCACACACCGACAACTAAGCAGTCCAACAAAAGTAGTTAAACGACGACACTAAGACTGATCCCCAGTGTCAACGTAGTCCTCGATCAACGCGGGTCCTGACTCAGCGTCAACTAACACCAAGTCCTCAGCAAGTAACTCAGGCTCGGGCTCTAACATGTGTCACCCAAAAGAGAAAAGGGGCACATGTCAGCAAGTCGAAAGACTTGTGCAAGGAAACGGGAATAAAGGTAAACTAGCAACCTAGCAGTTAAAACATGGTGCATGGTAAGTAAAGTAAGGTGGTAGCAAGTAAAGTAAAGGAGAGTACAAGTGGCAAGTGGTTGCTGTGACAAGTAGTGTCAAGTAATAAGTACAAGTACAAGGGATCACTCAACGAGTGCCCTATGCCCTCAGGCGGTGTTCAAGTGTCAAGTACAAGGGATCACTCAACGAGTGCCCTATGCCCTCAGGCTGTGATGCGCTCGTCTTCTGGAACACGAGCCAGAAAGTGTATTTAACAAGTATGGCGTAGGGGTGCACCTAGCCGGAACAAGTAGCACTAGTATGTAGCGATGCTACGTAATCACGATGAGTAATCAAGTATGCAATGACATGAGCAGATATTCGTGTACCTTTAATAGAAATTAAACGTGACAGGCAGAATGCAATGACATGAACATATTCGCGTACCGTTAATTAAATTAAACGTGACAGTTAAAATGCAATAGCAGGTAAGGATGCATGGATGACATGAACAGTTAATACGCGTACCGTTTAGGGAAATTAAACGTGACATACAAGCATGATGAGGGTGACGGACCAAGCTTCGTTGTCAAGCTAGGTCAATGGCGTCTAGACGGCTATCCTTTCACCGTCTAGTCTCTTTTACGCTAAAGCAAGGTAAATGGCCTAAAAATGGCCTAAATCAAGAGATGCAAGTTTCACTTGCCTGATACCGGGATTGACGAGCAATGAAGATCGTCACACAAGCTAACTACGGAATGGATCACTGTTATGGCAAAACAATTATTAGCACAATGATCCTAAATAAGTTTCTTATTAGAACCCTAATCATCTAATCAATCCATTTTATTAGGGTTTCACAATGTCAATGTGGGTTATGCTAAAATTAAAGGAATCGAGTATTACCGCGTAGGGAACGGAAGAATAACGCCGAGCAACCACGGCGACGGAAGAAACGCTCCGGGGAACCTAGGGTTCAGATCTGGAAATGATTGGAGAAGTTTGGAGAAATAGGGTTTTGGGGGATTTTGGGGGTTTGATGGAGATTTGGGGAAGATGAGAGGTGGAAAGAGTGGAGGGAGGGTTTGGATGATGGAGGATGAGCTTGGATGAAGGAAATAGGGTTTTGGGGAAGATGGGGGCTCAAAGGGGAAGAAATTAGGGTTTTGGGTCGTGAGGGAGGAGAAGAAAACGTTTGGAGGGGTATTTATAGAGTTTGGTGGCGGCTAGGGCAAAACTAGGGTTTCCTGAACTGCTTAGTCGGTCAAAGACCAACTGCTGACCGACTAGTTTGAGAACTAGTCGGTCGGTTGACCAACGCAGACCGACTAAGTGTAAACAGTAGCTCCAGTCGAAAACCTGAACTAAGAGTTAGTCGGTCCAAGAACAACTACTGACCGACTAGTTTGAGATCTAGTCGGTCAATGAACGTTCTTAGACAGACTAAGAGTAAACAGTAACTAGTGTCAAAAATAGTTGATGAGTTAGTCGGTTAAAGAAGCATTGTCGACCGACTAGTTTGCAACCTAGTCGGTCAACCAACGTTCTTAGACCGACTAACGATAAACAGTAACTCCTGAATAATTTAGGAGGCCAACTAGTCGGTCCTAGAAGGATTGCCGACGGACTGGATCGTCATCTAGTCGGTCGGTGGCCCTTCTTACACCGGCTAATTAGCACGAAAAGTTCCGATACGGAGCGCGGAGCTCCGGGATCGATTCCTAAGACTCCTAGGCTTGATCTAATAGTAAGATACGACCGTTATGAAGTCCGTCACGAATGACATACTTCGAAATCGACGATCCTAAGGAAGAAACGAGAAAATACGACGAATCGATCGAAAATGAAAGCTACGGAGACGAAAACCACACACAGAGGAGGAAATCCACCAAAACATATATTATATTATAATAAATCCAGATACATGTAAAGCAGTCGTTACATCCTCCCCAACTTAAGAAAAATTCCGTCCTGGGAATTTCCGAATACTCACGAGTCCGGAAACAAAAGTGGGAAACGCTCTCGCATCTCATCCTCATTCTCCCAAGTAGATTCTCCAGGTGAGCCGTGTCGCCACATCACCCTCACAAGATTGACAATCTTGTTCCGAAGCGATTTCTGACGCATGTCCAGAATCTGCACTGGATGCTGGTCATACGTCATATCGGGGCGAACGGAAATCTCCGAAAAATCCACAGCATGAGATGGATCGCTAATGTATCGATGAAGCTGTGACACATGGAAAACATTGTGAACTCCTTCCAAAGATGGCGGCAAGGCCAAGCGATAAGCTACCTCGCCAACCCTCTCCAAAACGTCAAACGGTCCAATGTATCGCGGGCTCAACTTCCCACGCTTCCCGAAACGAATCACACCACGATTCGGGGAAATCTTCAAGAACACATGGTCGCCCGGCTGAAACTCCAAAGGACGACGTTCAGCATCCGCCCAATGCTTAAAACGGTCCTGAGCAATTCTCAACCTCTCCCGAACATTCCTGACGATATCCACGGCCTCCACGATCATCTCAGGTCCCAACAACTCCCGATCACCAACGTCATCCCAACTCAATGGCGATCGACATTTCCTCCCATAAAGAGCGGCGAAAGGCGCCATGCCAATACTTGCCTGGAAGCTGTTGTTGTAAGAGAACTCCACCAAATGTAGATGGTCCTCCCACGAATCCTTGAAATCCAACATGCACGCCCTCAGCATGTCTTCCAAAATCTGAATCGTCCTCTCGGACTGGCCATCCGTCTGTGGATGGTACGCCGTGCTGAAACTCAGACGCGTACCCAAGCTCTTCTGCAAACTCTGCCAGAACTGAGATGTGAACCTCGTGTCTCTGTCAGACACGATACTCACGGGGACTCCATGAAGTCGCACAACCTCCTGTACGATTCACGTTACATCACTATCCGAACTAGGAAAAGGGAATAAAACGAAGAGTAAAAGAATTTTACCTCCATATATCTCCTCGCTAGCGCCTCAGTGTTGAATATTGGACTCCCCGGATTTGGTTTTGGATGATGAGCAAACATAAATAATTCATGATCTAACAATTTGTGAGCGCAGTATTGGAGATCGTCGCCAATTTCACGTGAACATTCAAAGCGACATCTCAACACTTTCCAAAGCTCATTTTCATGCCTAAAGCTTCGTTGAAGCTCTTGCGACGCTTTGGAAGTAATGAAGATTCAATCGAAGCTCTCAAAGACCGTTTATTAAGGTTTTATTTATAGTCTTTTAGTTTCGATTGATAGAATGTTAAGCCTTGAGTATATCTTACGTTTCTATCTTCATTACGCTCATTTCATAGCTCTAGGATTCTTGCACAAGTTCACTCTAACTTCCTCGAAGCGTCGCGCTTCGATTCGGACTTTGTTGTGCATGTTAGTTGGTACAAGAACAAGTACTGACCGACTAGATGGTGATCTAGTCGGTCGGCCACTGTTCTTGGACCGACTAGTTTCTGTCAGTTAATTCTTAGCTCTTTACTGTTTACAGTTAGTCGGTCTATGTTGACTCACCGACCGACTAGTTTGTGAACTAGTCGGTCAGTGATGCTTCTTTGACCGACTAGTTGAGACTGACTGTTCACTCTAAAATTCTCCTAAGCTACTGTTTACCGTTAGTCGGTCTAAGAACGTTTGATGACCGACTAGTTGACAATCTAGTCGGTCAACTTTTGTTCTTGGACCGACTAAGTCAACTTGCCTTCAGACTATGTTGTTTTGCCTCTTAGTCGGTCTACGTTCATTGGATGACCGACTAGTTGTGAAACTAGTCGGTCAGACAGTGTTCTTGGACCGACTAGTTTTCTAGGTCTGAAATTCTATCTCTTCTCAGATCTGCTCTTAGTCGGTCCATGCTTTGTGACTGACCGACTAGTTGATGAACTAGTCGGTCAGTGAGTGTTCTTTGACCGACTAGATCTCACAGATTTCTTTCCGTTGGAGATTGACGTAACTTGTTTTTATGGGACCCTATAAATATGAACCTAGGTCATTTCTATCTTCAATAGAGCTGTCATTAAGAGATTCATTGAGTTCTAAAGAGATAGCTATTCTCCCTCAAATCTAAAGCTCTCTTCCTCACAAGAAACCCATTCTCTCTCATTTCTAGATCTAGAGAGAAGCTTGTTCTTGGTGAGCTCTTCAAGCTATTGCTTGATTCAAGTTTCCAAATCTTCCCTAGGCACCCATTGCTGCTCATTTCCTTGGTGCTAGGGTTTGGTAACTTCATCTTCCTCAAATCCTTCATTCCACCTTTTGGGTAAGAAAAACTCAAGGTATAGGATTTTGTGGTAAGAGTATTTATTTCATATTAAACTCTTTTATATTGCTTATTGGCTCTCTCGGTTGTGAGAGAAGTTTGTGATCCCGGGTTGTGGGATTCACTTTGCCATTGCATGTATGATTTGATCTTGTGAAGGTTTTTCACAAGATATTCATAGTGGAAATCTTGAGTTAGGGTTTCTAACTCAAGTATCCGGAAGGGATCCGGGTGGTTGGGACGTAGGATCACCGGGAACAAGTCGGGGAGACTTGGGTGGATCCGAACCCATTAACTTCATTTGTTAGCATTGTTAATTTCATTGTTGTCATTCAATTTAAGCTTCCGCAAATTGACTTGGTAGTTGTGTGCAATTTAATTTGGAATAATACGCCTTATTATTTTAAAGTACTATTCACCCCCCCTCTAGTATTTGTGCAGTAGCTGGTAGGGCATTACATTTGGTATCAGAGCCAGATACTCAGCTATGTCTGCCAACGACAACAAGAACGTGCCTCCACCTTCCAACTACGACACCTTCAGGAACCGTGAAGGAGCGTCATCGGTGATGGAAGGACATTCCTCTACAAGGCCTCCATTCTTCAACGGTACCAACTACGGGTACTGGAAATGTCGGATGGAAACCTTCCTCCGAAGTGCATCTTTATGGAGGACTACAATGAAGGAGTACAACGAGCCCGAAGAAGAAGATTTTGAGAAATGGACTACCGCGGAGGTCGCCGCGGAGGTAAGCAATGCCAAGGCAATGAACGCCTTGCAATGCGCATTGGAGCCCGAGGATTTCAATAAGATATGCACATGTAAGAGTGCATATCAAATTTGGAACTCTCTCCTCATACTACATGAAGGGACGAGTCGGGTAAGAGACTCTAAACTCGTTGTCGTAACCAAAGATTACGAAATGTTTCACATGCAACAGGGCGAGAAGATGAAAGAATATTACGCTCGCTTCGTTGACATAATAAACGAGTTAGAGGCCCTCGGCAAGATCTACACTCAAAAGGAGAAGTGCTTAAAGCTTATTGAAGGACTTCCCTCTTCTTGGGAAAAACGTACCTTCGCCATCGAGGAAGGTAATGACATGAACAAATATACCGTAGTTCAACTAATGGGTACTTTGATGTCATACGAGGTACGCAAAGATAGCAAGGTGAAGCTACAAGAAAAGATGAAGTCATATTTGAACCTAGATGCGCCTAAGAAAAAGGCGATTGCATTCAAGGCGGCTTCATCCACATCTTCCGATGATGAAGACTCGGAAAACGAGTTGGACTTGGAGTCCATGGCACTCATGGCCAAGAAGTTCAACCATTTCTTCCGGAAAGGTAACTTCAGGACCAAAGGTAAATTTGGTTCTTCTAACGCCTCTTCCTCTCCTTTGTGTTTCAAGTGCAATAAGCCAGGACACATGAAAGCGGAGTGTCCTCTCAACAAACAAAAGGAGAAGTGGAAGGCGCCAAAATTCGATAAGTCCAAGAAATACAAGAAGGGGTACAAGAAAGGACTTGTCGGAGCAACATTCACCGACTCCGAGGATTCCTCAAGCGGAGAGTCGGATGATGAGAAAGTGGAGCAAGCACATATGTGCTTCATGGCAAGAGAGGAGAACGATCAAGGATCCTCCTCTTCCGATGATAGTAATGACGAAAGCGATGAGGTAACGATGGATGATCTTAGAAATGCTAACTCTCAACTTTGGTCAAAATACACTAAGTTAGTAAATAGATATACTAAGGTAAAAGATGACCTAGCTAGCATTCAAACATCGCCTAAGAATATCATCACCAACAACGACACCGTTGTTGAAGAGTTAAGAAATGAGATTGTGAATCTCAAATCTAAACTTGAACATGTTAGCATTGAGGATGCGGAAGAACATGAGATAGCGGATTTAACTTCTCAAAACTCGACTTTGAGTATTGAGAACGAGAATCTTAAATCTCGTGTTTATGTGCTCACATCGCAAATATCCTCTTTAGATACTTCTTTGCGTTCTCTCAAAGAGAAATATGAGGACACATTGGGCCGAATCAACAAATTCAACAAGGGTAAGGGCCATTTGGATAATATCCTAAAAGATTTACTTCCGGCCAAACACCACATTGGCTTGGGGTATATGATGGGAAATTCATCTAAGTCGGTCACTACTTTTGTTAGGCCAACTTCCGAAGCCTCAACGAGTGGGAGCAAACACTCTATTGGTAGTTCATCTACCAATGGTGCTTCCACCTCGTCCACACCCTCTTTCGGAAAGAAACCCACTTTGGGTGGACCTCCAAAGAAGGGGCATGCCTACATGTACACTAATAACATGCCACGTAGGAACACACGTCCTACTCCACCGTCTCACACTTATGATGATTTTTATGCAACACATTCCCGGGCACGTGCACACCAAGTGAGACACCCTCACGCACGTGTTTCCACACATGCATATGTACACCCACCTCATCATATGAATAATTCTTTTCGTGCACCATTCCATCATGTCCCGTATGCCTATCCACAACATGCATCACATAGAAATCAACGTAGCATGCATGCACCCAATAGGATGATGGCTCCCAAAATTTTCACTATTTGGAGCCCAAAGGACACAAGCATGGACGAAAAACAAATGTACATGAATGCTTATTTTTCGGATGTTGTGCATAGTAAGAATTATGTGGGGAAGTCTAAGTCCACTTGGACTTGGCTTCCAAAGGTCTAATCCCTTGGACCCAATGACCTTGGGTACCATGATATGAAAGTGTCTATCTTTAGGTACTCAAGGAAAAGAAAAAGAAAAGGAGCATCAAATTTAAATTTAGCTCCAAAGGGAATTGGATACTCGATAGCGGGTGCTCCAAACACATGACGGGTGACGCTCGTTTGCTCTCCGGAGTGGTTCCCATTGCGAATGGAAACCGCGTCGTATTTGGAGGCAACGAGAGCGGAACCATCATAGGTGTTGGTAAAGTCGGTAACCCTTCTAAACCATTAATTAGTGACGTTTATCTTGTTAGTGGTTTAAATCATAATCTTATTTCAATAAGTCAACTTTGTGACAAAGGTTACAAAGTTAGCTTTGCGAAAGGATTGTGTCACATTTTAAGAAAGGATAATGAAAAATTATTATTTTCCGGAACTCGTCGTAAAGACATCTATATTTTGGATCTTTCGAAGTCATATGAACAATGTCTCGTTGCCAACACAAGTGAACAACACTTATGGCATCGACGCTTTGGACATGTGAACTTTGGAACACTATATAAGCTTTCAAAATTGAATTCTATTAAAGGTTTTCCGAAGCTTGTTTTTGAAAAGAAAAGTTTTTGTGATTGTTGTCAACGCGGCAAGCTTCCTAAATCTTCATTTAAACCTAAGAAAAGCATCTCTACTAAACGGCCACTAGAGCTATTACATCTAGATTTATTTGGGCCAACTAGAGTAGCTTCCTTAGGAAATGCAAGGTACGGACTTGTCATCGTAGATGACTATTCAAGATTTACTTGGGTATTTTCATTGTGTAATAAAAATGAAGCTTTTGAAAACTTCACAATTTTTGTTAAGAAAGTACAAAATCTCTTAGGAACCACCATTGTCACTATTCGTAGTGATCATGGAGGTGAATTTGATAATGAGTCTTTTGAGACATTTTGTGATGAAGTTGGTATTACTCACACCTTCTCTTTCCCTCGTGCACCTCCTCAAAATGGTGTAGTTGAGAGAAAGAATAGGACGCTAGTGGAGTGTGCTCGCACTATGCTTGATGATAGCCAACTTGGCCATCAATTTTGGGCGGAAGCGGTACACACCGCTTGCTATGTGTTTAATAGAATACTTTTGAGGCCCGGCACTAAACAAACTTGTTATGAATTGTTGTTTGGTAGGTTGCCTCAAGTTAAACATTTTCGTGTTTTTGGTTCGAAATGTTTTATTAAGAACACATATGGTAGTTTGGACAAATTCGATCCGAGATCCGATGAGGGGATTTTTGTTGGATATTCTACGCGTAGCAAAGCCTACCGGATATTCAACAAACGAACCTCAACGATCGAGGAATCGCTTCATGTCTCATTTAATGAAGGATTTGTTCCAACTAGAATTTCAAATGATAATGATTCTATGGATGTTTTATGTGATTCGTTTGAAAATTCTAAGTCTAATGATTCTATTGATTCTATTGAGACTAACCCAACTAATGAAGTTGTTGAGAATGTTCCAAGTGATCAAGGTATTCCCAAACGGCTTCATTCGGTTCGTGACCATCCCCATGAGCAAGTCATTGGCAATATCTATGATAGTGTCAAGACGAGATCCCAAGTTCACCGCTTCGCAAATTGTGCCTTTGCCTCATCGATAGAGCCAAAGAATATTAATGAAGCATGCGAAGATAGCGCTTGGATCTTAGCCATGGAGGAGGAGCTCATTCAATTCGAGAGGAATGAAGTTTGGGAGCTTGTTCCATTGCCATCGAAGAACCACACCGTCATAGGGACAAAGTGGATCTTCAAGAACAAAACCGACGAAAACCAAGTCGTCGTCCGGAACAAAGCTCGGTTAGTAGCTCAAGGCTATCGTCAAGAGGAAGGTATCGATTTCGAAGAATCTTTCGCTCTGGTAGCTAGATTAGAATCAATTAGATTACTTTTGTCTTTTGCATGCCATAAGAATTTTAAATTATTTCAAATGGATGTTAAAAGTGCATTTTTAAACGGAGATGTCGTTGAGGAAGTTTACGTTTCTCAACCTCCGGGCTTCGTAAATGAAAAATTTCCAAATCACGTTTTTAAACTAAAGAAAGCTCTTTATGGTTTGAGACAAGCTCCTCGAGCTTGGTATGATCGCCTAAAGAATTTTCTTTTGGATTTGAATTTTAAAATGGGCGAAGCCGATTCAACACTTTTTATTAAGCATGCGAATAATGATATTTTATTAGTTCAAATTTATGTTGATGATATCATTTTCGGTGCTACTAACTTCGCTCTTTGCGAATAGTTTTCTAATGTGATGAAGGAACAATTTGAGATGAGCCACATGGGCGAACTCAAATATTTCTTAGGTCTCCAAATTCGCCAAATGAACGATGCAATCTTCATCCACCAAACGAAGTACACGGTGGAGTTGCTAAAGCGATTTGGAATGGAGAATGCCTCCGGGAAAAAGACTCCAATGAGCACGACTACGCATCTTGACAAGGATACGGGCGGTAAGGATGTAGACATTCGTCTATATCGAGGTATGATAGGTAGTTTGCTTTATCTTACCGCAAGTAGGCCCGATATTATGTTTGCCGTATGTATATGTGCTCGTTATCAGTCTCAACCTAAGGAGTCTCACTTAGTAGCGGTAAAGCGTATTTTTCGCTATCTAAGTTACACATTAGATTTTGGATTACTTTATCCGAGATCTAGCACATATGAGTTAGTCTCATATAGTGACGCTGATTATGCGGGATGCAAATCCGACAGGAAAAGTACTAGTGGCACTTGCCATTTTATAGGAAATTCTCTTGTCTCTTGGTTTTCCAAGAAGCAAAATTCCGTATCACTTTCAACCACCGAGGCGGAATATATTGCCGCCGGTGCCGCGTGTGCTCAAGTTCTTTGGATGAGACACACACTTAAAGACTTTGGTATAAATTGTGATACTTGCCCTATCATGGTTGACAACCAAAGTGCAATATGTCTTTCCAAGAACCCGGTACATCATTCCCGTTCGAAACACATAGATGTCCGACACCACTTTTTAGATGATCATGTTGCTAAAAAGGACATCATTCTAGTGTACGTTGAAACCCAAAAGCAAATCGCCGATATTTTCACGAAACCCCTAAAGGAGGACTCCTTTGTGCGGTTGCGTCGAGAATTGGGGATTATGGGTGAATCCGAGATATAGGATTCATGTTTCATTCAATAATTTTGCATGCTATTATTTTTGGCAATATCTCATTCATGCTAGAATTATTGGATTTTTCGGGAATTTTATGTGATATCTTGATTTTTCGTTCGATTTGTGCGTAATCGTCAAATTTCTGCTTTTCGATGATTAATGGGGTAGTTTCGATGTTTATTGAGAGTTTTGAGATTTATCGTCCAAGCGTATTATGGAGAGAACTTGATTTTCAAGTTTTTGACTCTTTAGTCGGTTCATGTTCAGTGACCGACCGACTAGATTGAGATCTAGTCGATCAGTACTTGAACGCAGACCGACTAAATCTTGTCAGTAATTCTTGGATTCAGCCACTGTTTGCAACTAGTCGGTTCAAGCTCATTGACCGACCGACTAGATCGTGATCTAGTCGGTCAGTGCTTGAACTGTGACCGACTAGTTGTGCCAGGGGCTGTTTGGTCATTTGAGAAATCGACCGACTTAAACTCAGTTTAGTCGATCGATTTTCATTCTAATCGATCGAAATCTCTTCTCTCTCCGCTCAAAACCCCGACCTCCCTCGAAACCCTTCGACTTCCGATCGATCTCCGGCCATTTTTCCGGCCATCTCCGTCGATCTCCTCCGTCGGCCCCTCGTTCTAGGTGATCTCCTCTCCTCCTAGGGTTAGATTTCATTTCCTAGAGCTAGGGCTTGCTCGGTTTCTAGGGTTCTTAGGGTTTATCTTTTTTTTCGGCTAGGGCTTCTTCGTTTGATCTCCTTGTCCCGTGTCTTGCTTCGACTATGGCAAGAACACGCATTCCGATCACTCCCTCTAGCCCCTCTCCGATGACCGTTGATCCAATCTCTTCGGATCCCGAGCATCCAACCCCTCCGAAGCGTAGAGCCAAGACCACCCATCCTTCGTCGTCTTCGCCTCCTCTCAAGAAGAAGAGGACGACGACCGCTCAACCTAGAGGTCAACCGAAACCCAAACCCAAGCCTAAGCCAAAGGCCAAAATTCTTGCTTCTCAATCTTCGTTCCATACTCCTACCGATTCCGATACGGAGTATAACCCCGAGACCGAGACTCATAGGGAACCCACTCCTCCTATTCATCCCGAGTCTAGCACCCACCCTCGTACGTCTACCCGTAAGCCTAAGGGAAAGGGTCCGATGCCGGTGGGCGGTGTCGATATTTCCTTATGTCGCGATGACCCTTTGTGTCTCGCGGCATATAACCGTATCGAACAGTGCCCGCTGCTTCTGGAGCATTTCGTCCAGTTTAGCGACTTCATAGGGTTAGCTGATCTTCTGTCGTCGTCGGGTCTTCTCGATTACCTTCGATATGACCCGAAGGCGAATCCTCACCCCTACCCTAGATTAGTGAAGCTTTTCTATGCTAATAGGATCCGGGGTCAGTACGATCAGACCCACTCTGTTGAGACGACCGTTTTGGGGACTCCTATAGTCCTCACTGCGGAAATCTTAGGAGAGATTTTGGGTATCTCTTCGTCTGGCCTTCTTCCTTCTGATATCTCGGTAGATGATATTTCTTCTCTTGATCAGACCATCCTTTCAGAGATTTTCCATCAGATTCCTCCTGCCATGATTGGCATGCCATCTAAATCTTTCAAGCCAAATGCATGGGTCCTAAATCTGATTCTGAAGTCGTGCTTGCTTCCCAAGTACGGCTCCTCTTCTTTACCATCCCAGCCATTTTTGAAGCTTATCTATGCGATCTTTATGGGGAGCTCGATTAATTGGGCTCGAATTATACTCGATAAGATTGATTCTTTCGAGTGTATTCGAAAGTCCAATAAATCGGCTCATATCCCATTTCCTTGCATGTTGACCCTCGTGTTTCGTCATTTTCGTGTCACATTGCCTCGTGACGATGAGCGTCCCCTTGGTCCTCCCCTGAATGCGACGGCCGTCAAGAAATCTCTTGCGGCGCTTCGTCACGTTCAGAGGACGACACCTTCTGCGTCTGTCCCTGCCTCTGCCAGTGCCTCTGCTACTCCCGTTGCCACCCTTGATGATGTCCTACGGATACTTCGTCGTCACGAGTCCCGCTTGGCTCGTACCGAGGAGGTAGTCTGCCGTATGGCTCGTCGGATGGGTGTTGAGCTTCCTCCTTCCGTGTCTGAGGATGAGGAGTTTGATGATATGGCTGAGGAGGACATTGAGGAGCTCTGTCGTGCTTCGACTCGTGCCCCCGAGGGCACTTCTGCTGGTACTGCTGCTGCTGGTACTTCCACTTCTGCTCCTGGAGTTGCCACCTCTTCCGGTGTTCCAGAGCCATCTGCTGCAGCTCTTCAGCCTTCTGAGCCTGCTGCTGACCCAGTTTCTGAGCCCGCTCATGTATCTGCTGCTGCTGCTTCTGTCGAGACTCATGCTGCTGTTGAGCCTGTTGCTGAGATCTCAACTCCTGCCCCGACGATTCCATCTGTTGAGACACCTCTTCTCCCTGCAGAGCCTGAGTCCACTCCGTCGACTGGACCCACGGACGCTGCAGATCCAGCCTCCTCCTCGTGATCGTTGTTCCGAGGACTCTCCATATACGCTTTGGATGATATATTCTAGTGAGAGTGTCTTGGGTTAGGATGGGGTTGAGAGATGCTTTGATGTATTTTTTTGTGCTTTCTGGTTGTCGGTGTTGGATTTTATGATGATGATGATGTATTTCTTTTTGATGATATGTAGCGCTTGATATGATGTATCTCATATATTCGATGTGATATTTTTTGGATGTACTCATGTTGTCTCTATATATATATATGTTCATCATCGTTCACTTTATCTTTTATTCATCGTGCAAATTTTAATATTCGTTGAATATATTTGAAATGTGATATCGAATCGACGCATAAAAAGTTGGTTAAATGGATTTAAATTCTGTAATTTTATAGAATTGTTCTCCGTGCACAAAATTAACCAAGAAAATTGAATATTGAAGAGTATGTTTCTTTATTCAAGAAATGAATAATGATTTGGTGTTTTTGATGATTTTGATTTTATTTGATAATGGAAAATTTGGCACACCTTGTTTTGATTTCCACAATTTTTCCCTTGGTGTCAAGTTGGTCCATTGCCTTTGTCTACGACTCCCGATGTTGGATTTTACATTTCCTAATTGTTGTCGTTGTATGCCCCCCATTTTTGGGATAATGCCAAAGGGGGAGAGATAATGATAATAAATAGCGCAAATGAAAATTTAACTCAATTTCCAAGAATCTAGTTTGATATGCTAGATTCAGGGGGAGTTAAGATACATATAAGGATTTTCAAAATCCGATATTTCAAAAATCAATTCACTTTATTTATCTTACTTGTCTGCTTGATGCAATTCATTTATATTCATTTTGGAATTAACGTGTCATCAATGCAGGGGGAGTAAGTATTTTACATTTGAATTATTATCTTTGATTATTATTTATGTTGGTTTGTCATCACCAAAAAGGGGGAGAATGTTGAATATTGGACTCCCCGGATTTGGTTTTGGATGATGAGCAAACATAAATAATTCATGATCTAACAATTTGTGAGCGCAGTATTGGAGATCGTCGCCAATTTCACGTGAACATTCAAAGCGACATCTCAACACTTTCCAAAGCTCATTTTCATGCCTAAAGCTTCGTTGAAGCTCTTGCGACGCTTTGGAAGTAATGAAGATTCAATCGAAGCTCTCAAAGACCGTTTATTAAGGTTTTATTTATAGTCTTTTAGTTTCGATTGATAGAATGTTAAGCCTTGAGTATATCTTACGTTTCTATCTTCATTACGCTCATTTCGTAGCTCTAGGATTCTTGCACAAGTTCACTCTAACTTCCTCGAAGCGTCGCGCTTCGATTCGGACTTTGTTGTGCATGTTAGTTGGTACAAGAACAAGTACTGACCGACTAGATGGTGATCTAGTCGGTCGGCCACTGTTCTTGGACCAACTAGTTTCTGTCAGTTAATTCTTAGCTCTTTACTGTTTACAGTTAGTCGGTCTATGTTGACTCACCGACCGACTAGTTTGTGAACTAGTCGGTCAGTGATGCTTCTTTGACCGACTAGTTGAGACTGACTGTTCACTCTAAAATTCTCCTAAGCTACTGTTTACCGTTAGTCGGTCTAAGAACGTTTGATGACCGACTAGTTGACAATCTAGTCGGTCAACTTTTGTTCTTGGACCGACTAAGTCAACTTGCCTTCAGACTATGTTGTTTTGCCTCTTAGTCGGTCTACGTTCATTGGATGACCGACTAGTTGTGAAACTAGTCGGTCAGACAGTGTTCTTGGACCGACTAGTTTTCTAGGTCTGAAATTCTATCTCTTCTCAGATCTGCTCTTAGTCGGTCCATGCTTTGTGACTGACCGACTAGTTGATGAACTAGTCGGTCAGTGAGTGTTCTTTGACCGACTAGATCTCACAGATTTCTTTCCGTTGGAGATTGACCTAACTTGTTTTTATGGGACCCTATAAATACGAACCTAGGTCATTTCTATCTTCAATAGAGCTGTCATTAAGAGATTCATTGAGTTCTAAAGAGATAGCTATTCTCCCTCAAATCTAAAGCTCTCTTCCTCACAAGAAACCCATTCTCTCTCATTTCTAGATCTAGAGAGAAGCTTGTTCTTGGTGAGCTCTTCAAGCTATTGCTTGATTCAAGTTTCCAAATCTTCCCTAGGCACCCATTGCTGCTCATTTCCTTGGTGCTAGGGTTTGGTAACTTCATCTTCCTCAAATCCTTCATTCCACCTTTTGGGTAAGAAAAACTCAAGGTATAGGATTTTGTGGTAAGAGTATTTATTTCATATTAAACTCTTTTATATTGCTTATTGGCTCTCTCGGTTGTGAGAGAAGTTTGTGATCCCGGGTTGTGGGATTCACTTTGCCATTGCATGTATGATTTGATCTTGTGAAGGTTTTTCACAAGATATTCATAGTGGAAATCTTGAGTTAGGGTTTCTAACTCAAGTATCCGGAAGGGATCCGGGTGGTTGGGACGTAGGATCACCGGGAACAAGTCGGGGAGACTTGGGTGGATCCGAACCCATTAACTTCATTTGTTAGCATTGTTAATTTCATTGTTGTCATTCAATTTAAGCTTCCGCAAATTGACTTGGTAGTTGTGTGCAATTTAATTTGGAATAATACGCCTTATTATTTTAAAGTACTATTCACCCCCCCCTCTAGTACTTGTGCAGTAGCTGGTAGGGCATTACACTCAGTGGACTGTCCCACTCGGAATGGAATAAAGTGCGCGGATTTGGTCAATCGATCCACGATCACCCAAATCGCGTCATTCTGCTTCGGACTCCGAGGTAGTCCAGTCGTGAAATCCATAGTGATGTGTTGCCATTTCCACTTCGGAATCGGAAGCGGTTGTAGCAACCCGACCGTACGCTGATGCTCCGCCTTCACTTGCTGACAAACCAAGCACTTGGCTACACTTTGAGCCACGCTTCTCTTCATGCCATGCCACCAATAATTCAGACGAAGATCCTGGTACATCTTGGTGCCACCAGGATGCACAGAATACGGCGAAATGTGTGCCTCCACCAACAACTCCTCTCTAATATCCCCAGCTGGCACACACAACCTGGCTCCAAACCTCAGCGAGCCATCCTCATGAATCAAAAAGTCAGTCCGCAGACCGGCGTCCACCTGCTCCCGAACCTTCACCAGCTTCGGATCCTCAGCCTGGCCAGCCTTAATCCGATCCACGATCGTCGACTGTACCTGCATGTACATCAACGACGAATCCTTCCCAAGAAGGACAATCTCCATACCAGACTCGCAAAAATCCTGCTGCAATCTCCACTGCGAGGTCAACATCATCACCGCGGGAAGCCTACTCAAAGCATCCGGAACCACATTCACCTTGCCAGGGTGAAACTGCAAATCAATCTCATAATCCGCCATAAGCTCCAACAATCGACGCTGTCGCATGTTGAGCTCCTTCTGAGTGAAAATGTACTTCAAGCTTTTGTGATCGGTGAAAATCTTCACTTTCTCACTCAGCAGGAAGTGCCTCCAAATCTTAAGAGCAAACACAACGGCAGCCAACTCCAAATCATGCGTCGGGTAATTCTTCTCATGAACCTTAAGCTGACAAGACGCATAAGCCACAACATGCCCGTGCTGATGCAACACACAACCGAGACCCTTGCCAGAAGCATCGCAAAAGATCTCGAATCCACCGCTGCGATCAGGCACAACAAGAATAGGGGTAGTCGTCAGACGCTCTCTCAGAACACCAAAAGCACTCTCATAATCACCCGACCAAACAAAAGCAACATCCTTCCGCGTCAACCTGGTCATCGGCTCAGCAATACGAGAAAAGTCCTTAATGAAACACCGATAGTAACCAGCAAGTCCAAGGAAACTCCGAATCTCAGACACAGACGACGGAACAGGCCACTCCCTGATGGCCCTAATCTTCTCGGGATCCACTGAAATACCATCTCCAGTCACCACATGCCCCAGAAAAGCAACTCTGTCCAGCCAAAACTCGTATTTCGAAAACTTAGCATACAACCGATGCTTCCTCAAAATCTCCAACACCGTCCTTAAGTGCGAGGCATGCTCTTCCTCCGACTTCGAATAGATCAGAATGTCGTCAATGAAGATAACGACAAACTTATCCAAAAAGTCGTAGAAAATCAGGTTCATCAGATTCATGAAAAATGCGGGCGCGTTAGTTACGCCGAAAGGCATAACCACGAACTCATAGTGTCCATACTTCGTCCTGAACGCTGTCTTCGAAACATCTCCCTTCTTCACCTTCAACTGATGGTAACCACTCCTCAAATCCAATTTAGAAAAGACCCTCGAACCTCCAAGCTGATCAAAAATATCATCGATGCGAGGTAACGGGTATTTATTCTTAATGGTCACCGCATTCAACTCCCGATAGTCCACGCACATGCGACGCGAACCATCCTTCTTCTTTACCAGCAACACCGGTGCTCCCCACGGAGACACACTAGGATTAATATAACCCTTCTGCAAGAGCTCATCCAACTGCTTCCTTAACTCTTCCAATTCAGCGGGTGCCATACGATATGGTGCCTTCAAAATGGGCTGCGCACCTGGGATAAGATCAATAGAAAACTCCAAAGCTCGATCAGGCGGCAATCCAGACATCTCCTTGGGGAAGACGTCACCAAAATCTCGCACCACATCTAGCCACTCCAGCTCCATCTGCATAGCCACAGCCTCCACTGGCCTGGCCCGAAATCTGACAGGACCAAGCGAACTGTCACCACGACTGAACTCAAATACTGGATGTCCGGGAATCTCGAACACCACCTTCTTTCTCCAACAGTCGATCGTAGCATAGAAGCTCGCAAGCTAGTCCATCCCAAGAACCGCATCATAGTTGATGATGTCGTGGACAATGAAATCAGCGAAAAGCTCATGTCCACAGACCACCAACGAGCAAGAATTGCAACCACGATGCACCGAGACCACGCCATTCCCTGTAACGATATTCCAACTCTTGGGAAGAGGGGACGTCGACAAGGAATGCTTCTCCACGAAGCTCCGAGAAATAATGCACATCGATGCACTAGAGTCAAAGAGGACTCGTGCAGGAAATGTGCAAACCAAAACCACACCTAACAAGCAATTAACAATCAAATCCTAGTCTAGCAGCGATCATGAGCAAGCAACCAACATAATCAAAGATCAAACTACTAAGGAAGATAAATAGCTAGAATGAGCGTTACCTGCAATAACTTCATCCACGGCCATGCTCTCCTCCTCAGTCATTAGAAAGGCCTGCCCTCTCGGCGGAACAGCCTGCCGAAAGGCCTGTCTCTGTGGAACAAGGGGCGCTCCACGTCCAACGGGCACAGGAGCTCGCTGCTGCAACGGCTGTGCTGCAATAGGAGCCCGCCAAGGCTGCCTCGACTTCGGACACTCCCGGATGGTGTGGGCAGGATCTCCGCAGACAATGCACTGCCCCAGAAACCTCCTACACTGATCCTTGAGGTGTCCAGTCTTGCCACAGAAATGGCAAGTCTTCAGAATAGGCCCTCCTGGCCTCTTGAACTGCACCGGATGATTAGGCTTGAAACCAGGCCTAACCACCGCCCTGGCCTGCTCCATAGGCCTCTTCCCAGCTCCGGAAACATGTCCCTTCCTCTGATTCAAATTCAACTCTTGCCGCCTCGCAGCAATCAGAACCTTCTGATATGTCTCCAAGTCAGAAGAGGTCACAAAGCTCTGAAGCTCCAAGGCAAGTCCCTGAGGAAATCGCTGAGCTTTCTCATCGGCATCTTGCACCATCTTAGGTGCAAACCGACCGAGCCTCGTGAACTCTTGGTGGTACTGATCCACCGACAAGCTCCCCTGCTTCAGATCTATAAAGCGCTGCAGCATCACCTGCCTAGCAGCCTTCGGGAAGAACTCTCCATCAAATCTGGACTTGAAGGTAGCCCAGACGAGCGGCTCCACCAGCATCTTCTCTTCCGCATCCCACCAATTCCTTGCGTTGTCCTTCAGCTGCCTCTTAGTCAAATCAACCCATCCAGCCGGGTTAATCTTTGCCATCGCCAGGTTATCCTCAATGTTCCTTATCCACTCGTCGGCAGCCAGAGGACCCTCAGATCCATCAAAATATGCGGGAACCAGCTCCTGAAATTGCTTCGCTCCCGGCTCAGAGCGAGGGGCATCCGGAAGGGCCCGGGCAGCTCGAGCAAGTGGTGCATTCTGGACGTGCAGGAGCACGCCCTGCTGCACTTGCATCATCTGGATCATCATCCGCATCATCTCACCGTTGGTGGGTTCCCGCTCAGGCTCCTCATCATGAGGAGGCGCACCACTACCTCCACCACGGGTGAATCGCCTTCCTGCCATCTAGTGACACAGAAAACGAAGCAGATTAGACTCATAGCTTATGACTCGGATATCGAATTTATTTGTTGGACAATCTTATATTATTATTGTTATCCCTGATAATTACAGTTACAGAGTGACCTGCATGGGCCACCACTAAAACCTGTCACGCCCCGCTTCCCTAAAATGGGGGCGAGACGTGAGAAGGTCCGCACGAGAGTGGAGCTGCGAAGCCCCAAACCCGATAAGCGTCAATTTAGTATAAGCAGGTCCCTGTAATCGCAAAAGGAACAACAACAATAATAATAATAATGAGACGTGTTACGCCTATTTGACCGAGACCCATAAAGCACGAGCCCAAGAGCCCACCTGCATCCTGAAAGCCCATTCGACAAAGGCCCTACAAGGGACCTTCTCGAAACGTCGATCAGACCCGGCCCCCATAACCCGTTGGTCGTTCGCCCACTCCTGCGAAAACCGCTCCCCCGGACACGCGACCACTAAATGGCGATAATGGGGAGGTGCTGGCATGGCGGAGAGGGCGGCGGCGAGGGGGGACGGATGGGGCACGATCGATGGCGGGCGTGGGACGTGGGCCAGAGCCAATCACGCTGGGAGCTCTACAAAAGGGTCAGGAAGACGACGAAGAAAGGGACCGCATCTCAGGTAACAAAACCTAAGGTACTCCATCAACGACCTCGTTCCCCCAATTCATCTCCTTCCTCCCCCGCTCGCGTCGAGAGACGCCGTCACGATCTCCTCACGAGTCGGACCGTCTCCGCCGGGCCTCCTTTCTCAGATCTCTATCTGACTTAGGCATCGGAGGGGATTTGGCCGGAACCAAGGTCCGGCCCCCTGACGAGCGTTCTCGTCTACGCAGGTGGACAACAGACCAACGGGCCGAGGCTACCCCTCGCCCCTCTCCGACCACTCGATCAACCGAACAGTGAGGCTTCCGCTCACCGTCAGCCTTCCGTGGCCGAGCACGCCCTACCGAGGCCGAGTGTCCTAATCGGGTCTGAGACTCACCCTCGCCACCCGACGGCCGTGCATCTACCCGGGCGACTGAGGCTACCCCTCGTCCCCCTTCCAGCCGAGGCCGAGCACGTCTGTCCGAGGCCGAGCACGTCTGTCCGAGGCCGAGCGTCTCAACCAGGGCCGAGGCTTCCCCTCGTCCCTTCTGCACCGATTCGAAGCCCCCGAGGGACCCAAAGCAGGCCCCTTGACCACGTTGACCGGGTTCTCCACGGTCAACGCATTGTAGTGAGAAAACACTCTGAAACATCTGGCGTCGTCTGTGGGAACGAAAACTGTCCCACGAAGAAACAAACCACATCTGCGATGACGCGGCCCCCCTCCTCTCGGCGAAAGAAGGGAGAGGCCCCGACGCGGGGCGACAGGCCCCGCCATCGTTGCCAAGAATGGGCACGGGACCGACGCGAGGAGAGTCGTGAGGAAAGGGCCGGGGTGCCCTCCCCTTCCCCACCGGTTGGGAGACTGAGTGCGCCCGTAACGGCACGCAGCTCGGACGTGGCTTTGGTGGTATCAGTGGTCATAGACACTACCTTAGTGCGACGACTGCTTGTCGACACCGGCAGCTCCTGTGACGTCCTATTTATGTCAACCCTGGAGAAGATGGGCCGGCAGAAAGGAGACTTGCGACCTCGTTCGGGTCCCGTGGTCGTATTCACGGGTCACTCCACCCCCATCATCGGCACTATCCATCTCCCGGTAACGCTCGGAAACACACCAGACTCTGTGACCCTAGCGATGGAATTCATCGTATTGGGGATCGGGTCGGAATACAATGGGATCATCGGCCGACCCCTACTCAACGCCGTCGGCGCGATGGTCTCGACCCTCCATCAGACCATTAAGTTCCAAACGCCGGGGGGGGATGGGGCAAGTCGAAGGCGACGCGGGGAGACCGAATACCTGCTATCAACTGGCGGAGGAAGGTCCCGAGGATCGTCTAGCTGACCGGATGGCCGCGCTCGACTTAAGGAGTGGGCCTAGGCCCACCCCTGCGGAGGAGCAGGAGCAAATCCCGGTCACGGACATCGAGGGCCGGTTCGTCTCGATCGGGAGAGGGCTGAGCCCGGACCTAAGGGACCAGCTGATCGAATGCCTGGAGGCGAACCTGGACATCTTCGCCTGGTCACCTGAAGACATGCCCGGCGTGGACCCCCAGGTGATCGTCCACCAGATCAACGCCGACCCCAACTTCAAACCGGTTAGGCAGAAGAAGCGTAACCTGGGCGGCGAGAAGATGAAGGCAGCCTCCGAGGAAGTGGAGCGTCTCCTCGATGCCGGCTTCATACGAGAAGTCTGGTACCCGGAGTGGCTGTCGAACGTGGTGATGGTCAAAAAACCCAACGGGAAGTGGCGAATGTGCGTGGACTTCAGTGACCTCAACAAGGCCTGCCCCAAGGATAGCTACCCCCTGCCGCGCATCGACCACCTGTTGGACAACGCCTCGGGATACGAGATGCTAAGCTTCATGGATGCTTACTCCGGGTACAATCAAGTCCAGATGGACCCCCGGGACGAAGAGATGACAGCCTTCACGACGGACCGGGGAACCTACTGCTACAAGAAGATGCACTTTGGCTTGAAGAACGCAGGGGCCACCTACCAGAGAATGGTCAACAAGGTGTTCAGCTCCCAGATCGGGAGGAACCTAGAAGTCTACGTCGACGACATGCTTGTCAAGTCAAGGCGACCGGAAGACCACATCGCCGACTTGCAGGAGACCTTCGAGCGGTTGCGGCGACACCACATTCGGCTCAACCCCGCGAAATGCACGTTCGGGGTAAGATCTGGCAAATTCTTGGGATTTATGATAACTAATCGTGGTATTGAAGCTAATCCCGACAAGATCGAGGCGCTGGTTAACATGCGCGAGCCGACGACGATCAAGGAGCTACAGAGGCTGAACGGGCGCATCGCAGCCCTGGGGCGATTCCTTTCCAAATCAGCGGAAAGATCGCTTCCCTTCTTCAAGGTCCTGAGGAAAGCAATCGCGGAACCTCCGAACAATAGGAAGACGATACTCTGGGACGAAGACTGCTCCCGGGCGTTCAGGGACCTCAAAGAGTATCTCCGCAGCCCCCCTCTCCTGTCCAAACCCCGGGAAGGGGAGTCGATGAGCCTTTACCTGGCGTGCGCAGAGGAAGCTGTGAGTTCGGTGCTGATCCGGGAGGACAGCGGGGTGCAATGGCCAGTATATTACACGAGCTGGATCTTGAAGGGGGCGGAGGTGCGATACTCGCCCATGGAGAAACTGGCGTACGCCCTCGTCCTCTCAGCGCGAAGGCTCCGACCCTATTTCCAGGCCAACACCATACTAATCCTGACCGACTCACAGCTAGAACAGAACCTCAAGAGATTAGATCGAATATGAAGGATGCTAAACTGGGGAGTGGAGCTGAGCGAGTTCGACCTCCGATTCAAACTGCGCACGGCCATCAAGGGACAGGCCCTAGCCGACTTCATCGTCGAATGCACGACGGAAGGAAATGGCCCCCAGAGGGAGAAGGCCCGGGGACGGTAACTGCTCAACCCTTGCCCTTTCTTTCGGCTGACCACTTTCAGCCAGAAGATCCAAGAGCGTGGATAGTTCATGTGGACGGGTCGGCCACGCAGTCAGGAGGAGGGGCCGGGATTGCGATCCGATCTCCGGAGGGGAACATCGCGGAATACGCGTTGCGGTTCGAGTTCCCGGCCACGAACAACGTGGCGGAATACGAAGCTGTGATCAACGGCCTGAGGCTGGCCCTGGAGCTCGGGGCCGAGTCCGTCCGCCTCCTCAGCGACTCGAAGCTCATTGTCAACCAACTCTTAGGGAGTTACGAGGCACGGGAGGAGGCGATGCAGAGATATCTCCCAGTCGCCAGAGCGGCGATGTCCAAATTCAAGGACGTGGAGGTCTTACACCTCCCACGATCAGAGAATGCGCGGGCCGATGCGTTATCAAAACTGGTCTCGTCCTCGCCAAAGGAGCTGGGCCGCACCATCTACGTAGAGAACCTGCCGTCCCCCAGCACGATGGAGCACGAGGTGATGGCGATCGACCAAGAGCCCACCTGGATGGACCCGATCATCCGATACCTCACCCACGGAGAGGTGCCGGCCGATGGGGATGAGCGCCGAACCCTGGAGAGAAAAGCACTCCGATACGTGATCCATGAGGGGACGCTCTACCGGAGACGCTGGACCAAGACGGACGTCCTCCCATACCTGAAGTGCATCGGACCGCAAGAAGCTGACTACGTCCTACAGGAGGTTCACGACGGGATCTGCGGGAATCACCACGGGGGCAAGATAGTCGCGCAGAAGATCTTAAGGCAGGGGTACTACTGGCCGACCTTGGCCAAAGATGCTACAAGCTACGTGCAGAAATGCCAAGAATGCCAGAGGTACGCCCACCACATCTCGACTCCTCCGTCAGAGCTCATCCCCATCGTGAGCCCCCTCCCCTTTGCGAAATGGGGGCTCGACATCCTCGGACCGTTCAAGCCAGGACGAGGGCAGCGGAAGCACCTGATCGTGGCAGTGGACTACTTCACCAAGTGGATCGAGGCCGAGCCGTTGGCGACCATCACGTGGAAGAAAGCGAAAAGCTTCGTGTGGAATTCCATCATCTCCCGATTCGGAGTACCACGGGCCATCGTCACAGACAACGGGAAGCAGTTCGATTCAGCAGGGTTTAAAGATTTTTGCGAGGAATGGGGAATCAAGCCCCTCTTTGCCTCGGTGGCACACCCCCAAACCAACGGGATGGCAGAGGCAGCCAACAAGTGTATCATAGAGCCCCTCCGAAAGAAAGTAAAGGACGCCGAAGGGAACTGGCCGGAAGAGCTCCCCGGGATACTCTGGTCATACCGGACGACCCACAAGGAGGCTACTGGCGAGACCCCCTTCATGCTCACCTACGGGACCGAGGCGGTGGTACCGGTCGAATTGGGGGAAGAATCTCTTCGCCTCAAATACTTTGACGAAGACCGGAACTCGCAGGGCCAAGGGCTCAGCCTGGAGCTCCTTGACGAGCGACGGGAGCAGTCACTGGCCACCATCGTCCGCCAAAAGCAGAAGGTGGCCCGATACTACAACGCTCGGGTGCGAGGGAGAAGCTTCCACCTCGGGGACCTGGTCCTCCGGAAAGCGGGCTTCACCACCGATACCGCTCGCAAAGGGAAGCTCGCGGCTAGATGGGAGGGACCCTACAAAGTCGTCGAGGTCCTCGGACCCGCAGCCTACCGACTAGCCGACATGGAAGGGAGAGTTCTCACTCACACTTGGAATGCGGAATATTTACGCAAATACTTTCAATAGATGTATCACTTCCTATGAAATAAATTTGTTTTAAATTCACTCCTTTCCAGATAAAGCGAAAAGGCATACAGAGGGATACGCGAAGAGGTCGAGGGGCATTCCCCTCCCTCATTCTTCTCCGGGGGCACCGGTGGAGCCACAAGCTGGCAGCTCACTAGGGTCTCCCCCCTTGCTCTGTTCGGCGTCAGGGTACATCCGAAGTTTCTCGAAGTCAATCCCCGAGAGCGGGAACTTCTTTTGGATCTCGGACTGGCACCGGGCGAAGCCCTTCTCGTACGACGTCGCCAAGGCGGTCTCCACAAAGGAGGTGGCATACTCCGCCACGGCATCCCGAGCGATCCGGGCCGGATCCACCTCCTCGAGCCCACGCAGCTGGGCCTCTAGGGTCTCTACCTGGCGTTGGTGCTCCGCCCTCTCCTTCTCGATCTCCCGGGATTTCTCTCCTAGTTGGGCAGCAAGGGCCCTCGCCTGCTCCTCCGCCGCATCCAGACGATCGGAGAGCTCCGAGGCGTCGGGGGCAGCAGCCGGGGCGGGGATCTGCTTGACTCCTCCAGACGCGTCGACGTCTTTTAAAAGAGAGGCGAGCCGCGTCTCGGCCTCGGACTTCGCGACCAGAGCCACGGCTCTCTCGCGATCCGCCGCCTCCAGGGCAGAGGACAGCTCAGTTATGTGGGAGTTCAGGGATTGGACCCGCGCTTCCTCCAACTGACCAGCTTCCTCCTCTTCCTCGCCAGGGACCTCAGGGCCTAGCCCAGCCATGGATTTGGCTTTGGGAAGAGCCGCGAATTGGCGCCTCATCGAGAGGCCCACCGAGGACAACTGTGCCAAAGCAACGAAGGTAAGAGGGCAAAAGCGGCTGGAGAACGGGGGGACAAGCAGAGACGCACTACCTGTTGACCAGCCTGGTTCACGAAGGTAGCCAAGCAATCACCTCTGACTCTGTCCAACACCGCCTGGTCGGGAGGGAGACAACAGTTCTCGGCCACTCGAGCGGCGGCTCCACGGCTCGAGAACACCGACTCCTTCTCACCCACTGGAAAGCGTGGACAAAGAAGACCCTCCCCTGACGAAGGGAACTCGCCAGGAGCGGAGTGGAACGCCCCCAGATACCGACTGTAAGCATCAGGGAGAAAGCCGTCCGGAAGAGGTGAAGGGCCGGCCCACGGCCAAGCAACCTCAACGGGAGCGGGATGAGGTCGGTCAGCAGTCGGCTGAACGTCAGCCCCCTCGACCCCCCCACGGAGCCTCTCAGGAGATCCTTGCCAGGGAGAGAGGGAGACGACATCTTCTTTCGCTTCGAGCCTCCGGATACGGTCACAACCCGCTGCTTCTTCCGGACCGCCAACACATGGTCCCTTCTGCGCGGATCCGGGTTTGAAGCCTGCACGAGAGCGCTGGCAGGAGAAGGACCGAGAGGGAACCCACCGGCACTCAAAGGACAAATGAGAGACAGAGCAGAACCTGGGCGATCTCGAGGGGCGAACGCTCGGAGCAGCTTACCTAGGGGCCACACCGTCTTACGTAAATTAAAGTCACTAAAGAGGAAGTCGATCGAGCACTCCCTCGGAGGAATCGCCAACATGTCCCTCGCCGTCTGCTGCTCAGCGACCGTCGGCTCACCCAGATTAAGAACAACGGCACCGGCCGCCACCCACCGTGTCGGGAAGTGTACGCTCGAGGGGAATGTGACGAACACGTATTCCCCCTTCCAGCGTTTCAGAGAACTCGGCAACCCCAGCACCAGGGACATCTTCAGGCGGGCGCTGATGTAAATCCACGCCCCCGATTGGTGGAGGCTCAAGCGGTAGAACTGGTCAAAGAGGCGGAGAGAGGGCACCACACCCTTCAGCATGCAGACGACAACGAACCCGACGAGGATCCCGACGGCGTTGGGACAGAATTGACACAAGCACACATTGTGGGCCTGAAGGAACTCAACGATAAAAGGATGAAGCGGGAAACGGAGCCCGAAGTGGAAGCACTTCTCATATATTCCGACCTCATTAGGACCAGGAGAGCAGATCCGCTCGTCAGCCCCAGGGGCACGAGCCGAGTAGGGCGGGAGCAGGTAGGAGGAGCGCATGCTCCCGATGGCGGTGGCACAGATCGACGAAGGCCACGCCAAGACCTCAGAAGGAACCCCTGAAAGATCATCCCCGTGCTGACTGATCGCCGAAGGAGTGCCACCCGCCAGACCCGGAGCCGCATCGCGCTCCGACCGAACCGAGCCCGTAGCAGAGGAAGACGACATGGGGGAAAGCTCAGACAGAAGGGGGATCAGCGCAAAGAAGAAAGACAATGGGATGGCGGCTCACGAATCCCTCGGCTTCTCCACTTAAGACGACTCCACGAGCGACAGGGATAAGCTTGCCGCTACACGTGGCAACATCTGAAGGCCGACGGCGCTTCGGAACCCGCGCCTTAAAAACATCGAACGGGCTAACTCATGATGACGACTAATAAATGAGTCGGCATCGACTGGAGAGCCTGTCAAAATCGGCAGAGGTCACATCGGCCGAGCCGAACCGGCCGAGGCCGATCAACCCGACCGATGGGGGCAATTGTTACGCCTATTTGACCGAGACCCATAAAGCACGAGCCCAAGAGCCCACCTGCATCCTGAAAGCCCATTCGACAAAGGCCCTACAAGGGACCTTCTCGAAACGTCGATCAGACCCGGCCCCCATAACCCGTTGGTCGTTCGCCCACTCCTGCGAAAACCTCTCCCCCGGACACGCGACCACTAAATGGCGATAATGGGGAGGTGCTGGCATGGCGGAGAGGGCGGCGGCGAGGGGGGACGGATGGGGCATGATCGATGGCGGGCGTGGGACGTGGGCCAGAGCCAATCACGCTGGGAGCTCTACAAAAGGGTCAGGAAGACGACGAAGAAAGTGACCGCATCTCAGGTAACAAAACCTAAGGTACTCCATCAACAACCTCGTTCCCCCAATTCATCTCCTTCCTCCCCCGCTCGCGCCGAGAGACGCCGTCACGATCTCCTCACGAGTCGGACCGTCTCCGCCGGGCCTCCTTTCTCAGATCTCTATCTGACTTAGGCATCGGAGGGGATTTGGCCGGAACCAAGGTCCGGCCCCCGGACGAGCGTTCTCGTCTACGCAGGTGGACAACAGACCAACGGGCCGAGGCTACCCCTCGCCCCTCTCCGACCACTCGATCAACCGAACAGTGAGGCTTCCGCTCACCGTCAGCCTTCCGTGGCCGAGCACGCCCTACCGAGGCCGAGTGTCCTAATCGGGTCTGAGACTCACCCTCGCCACCCGACGGCCGTGCATCTACCCGGGCGACTGAGGCTACCCCTCGTCCCCCTTCCAGCCGAGGCCGAGCACGTCTGTCCGAGGCCGAGCGTCTCAACCAGGGCCGAGGCTTCCCCTCGTCCCTTCTGCACCGATTCGAAGCCCCCGAGGGACCTAAAGCGGGCCCCTTGACCACGTTGACCGGGTTCTCCACGGTCAACGCATTGTAGTGAGAAAACACTCTGAAACAAGACGGATATAAAATACCAATCCTAAAGTTCGTCCACAAAATATTCAACCTCACAGAAAAGCCACCAGGCTAACAGAAAAGAGTCTAAGGCCCAGAACAAGGCCAACAAAACAACACAAACATAACAGAGTATCGAACTAGGTGCCACGCACCGACAACTAAGCAGTCCAACAAAAGTAATTAAACGACGACACTAAGACTGATCCCCAGTGTCAACGTAGTCCTCGATCAACGCGGGTCCTGACTCAGCGTCAGCGAACACCACGTCCTCAGCAAGTAACTCAGGCTCGGGCTCTAACATGTGTCACCCAAAAGAGAAAAGGGGCACATGTCAGCAAGTCGAAAGACTTGTGCAAGGAAACGGGAATAAAGGTAAACTAGCAACCTAGCAGTTAAAACATGGTGCATGGCAAGTAAAGTAAGGTGGTAGCAAGTAAAGTAAAGGAGAGTACAAGTGGCAAGTGGTTGCTGTGACAAGTAGTGTCAAGTAATAAGTACAAGTACAAGGGATCACTCAACGAGTGCCCTATGCCCTCAGGCGGTGTTCAAGTGTCAAGTACAAGGGATCACTCAACGAGTGCCCTATGCCCTCAGGCTGTGATGCGCTCGTCTTCTGGAACACGAGCCAGAAAGTGTATTTAACAAGTATGGCGTAGGGGTGCACCTAGCCGGAACAAGTAGCACTAGTATGTAGCGATGCTACGCAATCACGATGAGTAATCAAGTATGCAATGACATGAGCAGATATTCGCGTACCGTTAATAGAAATTAAACGTGACAGGCAGAATGTAATGACATGAACATATTCGCGTACCGTTAATTAAATTAAACGTGACAGTTAAAATGCAATAGCAGGTAAGGATGCATGGATGAAATGAACAGTTAATACGCGTACCGTTTAGGGAAATTAAACGTGACATACAAGCATGATGAGGGTGACGGACCAAGCTTCGTTGTCAAGATAGGTCAATGGCGTCTAGACGGCTATCCTTTCACCGTCTAGTCTCTTTTACGCTAAAGCAAGGTAAATGGCCTAAAACATGGCCTAAATCAAGAGATGCAAGTTTCACTTGCCTGATACCGGGATTGACGAGCAATGAAGATCGTCACACAAGCTAACTACGGAATGGATCACTGTTATGGCAAAAAAATTATTAGCACAATGATCCTAAATAAGTTTCTTATTAGAACCCTAATCATCTAATCAATCCATTTTATTAGGGTTTCACAATGTCAATGTGGGTTATGCTAAAATTAAAGGAATCGAGTATTACCGCGTAGGGAACAGAAGAATAACGCCGAGCAACCACGGCGACAGAAGAAACGCTCCGGGGAACCTAGGGTTCAGATCTGGAAATGATTGGAGAAGTTTGGAGAAATAGGGTTTTAGGGGATTTTGGGGGTTTGATGGAGATTTGGGGAAGATGAGAGGTGGAAAGAGTGGAGGGAGGGTTTGGATGATGGAGGATGAGCTTGGATGAAGGAAATAGGGTTTTGGGGAAGATGGGGGCTCAAAGGGGAAGAAATTAGGGTTTTGGGTCGTGAGGGAGGAGAAGAAAACGTTTGGAGGGGTATTTATAGAGTTTGGTGGCGGCTAGGGCAAAACTAGGGTTTCCTGCACTGCTTAGTCGGTCAAAGACCAACTGCTGACCGACTAGTTTGAGAACTAGTCGGTCGGTTGACCAACGCAGACCGACTAAGTGTAAACAGTAGCTCCAGTCGAAAACCTGAACTAAGAGTTAGTCGGTCCAAGAACAACTACTGACCAAATAGTTTGAGATCTAGTCGGTCGATGAACGTTCTTAGACCGACTAAGAGTAAACAGTAACTAGTGTCAAAAATAGTTGATGAGTTAGTCGGTTAAAGAAGCATTGTCGACCGACTAGTTTGCAACCTTGTCGGTCAACCAACGTTCTTAGACCGACTAACGATAAACAGTAACTCCTGAATAATTTAGGAAGCCAACTAGTCGGTCCTAGAAGGATTACCGACCGACTGGATCGTCATCTAGTCGGTCGGTGGCCCTTCTTACACCGGCTAATTAGCACGAAAAGTTCCGATACGGAGCGCGGAGCTCCGGGATCGATTCCTAAGACTCCTAGGCTTGATCTAATAGTAAGATACGACCGTTATGAAGTCCGTCACGAATGACATACTTCGAAATCGACGATCCTAAGGAAGAAACGAGAAAATACGACGAATCGATCGAAAATGAAAGCTACGGAGACGAAAACCACACACAGAGGAGGAAATCCACCAAAACATATATTATATTATAATAAATCCAGATACATGAAAAGCAGTCGTTACAGAAAGGGGGAAAAGAAAAATAAAGAAAAGAGTTAAGAAAGTGAAGGAGGTGATAGAATAGATGGGTATTTACAAGTTCTCCATTCTTCCTAATAATCCAAGCTCACTATTAAAGCCCAAACAACGGTAACTAACAATAATTAAAGCCCATCTCTAGCTACCAAAATTAACTAAGGCCTTCACAATAGTAATGACAATATTAATCAACACCACTAATAAGAAAAATACTAATACCAAAAATAATACCAACATCACCCAAAAATAATAACCAAACATCAATAATAATAATAATGTCATTCATTAATAATTATCTCAGCATAAACATACCGTTTTACTATGCACACACGCCAACAAAAATCGCTAAGTACGCTATTAAGCACTAATCGCATGTTAACAATAATATCAATTTACGCCCAACCACACGCATTCACTTATATATCCAAAGAATATCATAGTCTCCTTATAGCTATACATGTAGGATCTAACTATACACACAATCAAATTACTATACGCACACACGCAAACAGTATTTTACATATACGGGCATTACATCATGCCCTAACCAAACCTCTTCTTAAGAATCCCAAATCACTTTCTTTGTGGATTCCTAAGAATGTTTCTAGGCTTGATAGGAATGCGTATATAGATTCATATGTGCATAATGTTATATTTTCATATGACTATATACGGAAACCAAACTCCACTTTTGTTTGGTTTCCACCTTGCTAGCTCACTCACATTATTATTCATTGCTTGGGTACCATGCTTATATGTTTACATTTTGTACACACATTTTTGTGAGTGTGTCCATTACTCCCATGTTTGCATGTTTTGTATGATTATGTGGGAGTATGGAATTTTTGCTTGCTAACATTATTTTTCCATTCATACGTCACATTGAATTTCATTCACTTTATGGTTGTTCATATGAGATGGTTATTTCTCTTGCCTTGGTTTTCTATTTGGCTATTACCCATCTTTTTGATATGCCAATTGGGGAGAGAAATAGGTTATGTAAAATATACCTTATGCTTGTTACTGCATTATTATCAATTGGTATGTTTTTGCATAACAACCATCAATATGATTTGTGCTTTATATGTCTTTATTTTGTGCACATTTGCATATTGATTGGGGGAGTTTGTTAGCACACATTGTTTATTTCAATGTTTATTATATTTTGACATAATGGATTGTCATCATCAAAAAGGGGGAGATTGTTAGTTCTTGGGTTCAAGACTAACGTTGTTTTGATGATGATCAATACATTATATTAGTGTGCTAATCAATCTTATGTTTTAGTCTCAGTTTATCTTAATGATTATATGTTGATGAGACAAAGCATAATTCTTGGAGGATATTACAAGGAATATCTTAAAGACCTCCAAGAGTGATGGTGTGCTCGAGCTTGGATGAAGTCATGAAGATCATCTAATGAAGCCAAAGCTTGGAGCTTGATGAAGGGAAGCTCATCAAGGAGTGCCAAAGCTTGGAGATGATAGGGAGCATCAAGGTATCGTGAGCTTGAAGACTTAGACTTTAGGAGATGCAATTTGTAATCCATGTAATTTCATTTACTTGCATTTCTCTTTTTGAGTCTAGGACTATTGTAATGACTTGATAGATGGTCATACTCTCATGCATTTGCATTTCACCATCTTAGTGAGCCTTAGGATTATCATAGAATCCAATCCAATAGGTTCATCTAGCCCAAAGACTCAATTGGAGTCTCTGGCTCTCCTACAGTCGCCTGATGAAGGTTTTACAGTTGATTGTGTCATTTCCAGTCGCCTGTCGAGCCTTCTACAGTTGACTGTGATGCATAGCTCAAGTCAACTTTTCTATTGACTCATCTTGAGCTTTTTGTATCAGTCGACTGATGTTCAATTTACAGTCGCATGTATTCTTACAGTCGCCTGTGAATTGGTCGACTGTCGACTGTAAGCTTCTTGCATTTCCTGGGCTTCATCCCAAATTGCAAGACAGTCGCATGTTGCTGTTTTTACAGTCGCATATATATTTACAGTCGCCGTGAAATGGTCTTCAGTCGTCTGAAAGGCGTAAGTGCAAATTATGCATCTCTCTCTGTTTTTCTTCCATCTCTGCAGAAGTTGACTGATGAAGGAAATACAGTCGCATGTCTATTTTACAGTCAACTGTACTTTGGTCATCAGTCACCTGTATGCATACTGGAAGCAAGTTGCATCTCTCTGTTTTTCTTCCATCCTTGCAGCAGTCACCTGATGAAGGTTATACAGTCGACTGTATGTTTTACAGTCGCATGTGGTCTTCTACAGTCGACTGTCCTGGCTCAGATTATAGCCGTTAGGATTTTTCTAGCCGTTGAACAGTCGACTGTCATTTGTTCGTCAGTCGACTATCTGGACCATAAACTGCCAAAATCTAGCCGTTGTAGATTTCTTCCCTTTGGGTTTTTGGCTGGTTTTATGGGTTCCTTTGGGCTTCCTATATATAGAAGTTGGCTTAGTTCATTTAGAACTCTTGGTTAATATTGAATATCTTATAGAATCAATAGCCACTCCTAATCTCTCCCATTTCCCTCTCATGAGCATATTTCTCTTCATGCATTGAAGCTATCTCATAGGAAAATTCTCCAAGGGATCTAATTCTCATTCCTTTCTTGGAGAACATCTTTCTTCTCTTCATTTCATACACTCAAGTAAGAAGTGTTAGGATTCATTCCTAGAAGAGAGAAAGATCATCAAGTGCAATCAAAGCCTCATCTCAAGCACTTGAGTTTCACTTGCATGCCTTCTTCATTGTATTGGTAAGATCATATCAAGGCATAGGTAAGTGTTGTTTCGTTTTGTTTTATGTTCGAAACACTAATTCTCTTTGTGGGAATTAGTCTCTCTCTTTGTGGTAGAATTTATCTTTGTGGGATTAGGATATTCTCTTTGTGGGAATAACTCTCTTTGTGGGAGTAACTCTCTTTGTGGGAGTTTGGTGTCCTAGTGTAGGGCTAACCCTAATTCTCTGAGTGGGAGTTAGTAATTCTCTTGGTGGGAGTTTGACCCCTGTGTAGGGTTGGTTGGGTCCTTGTGTAGGGAAAAATCCTTTTGGTGAGTTTTCTCTCTTTGTGGGAGTGTATCTCTTTGTGGGATTTGTATTCACTTCTTTTTGTGGGAATATAGTGAATATTGGTGTGGCTGGACGTATCCAAGTTTTGGGGAAACAGGGTAAAATCATTGTGTTTGCGATTGTTGTTGTTGAGCACTCTGTTTATTTTCCGCTGCTTATTGTGCTTTAATTTTAGTAACTTTTAATTAAGCACTTTGCTTGCTATTACACTATTCACCCCCCTCTAGTGTGTGTAGCCCCGCAGGGTCCCTTACAGATAAAATCCTTGTGTTTGCGATTGTTGTTGTTGAGCATACTCTTTAATTTCCACTGCTTATTGTGCTTTAATTTTAGTAACTTTTAATTAAACACTTTGCTTTCCATTACATTATTTCCACACCCCCCGTGTGTGTAGCCCGCAGGGTCCCTTACAATTGGTTTCAAAGCCTTGGTTTGGTTGCTTGTGCAAGCATGAATTTTTTGTCTCCACAACATCATCCTAAGTTCGATCCAGTGAATTATACTCAATGGAGGAGCAAAATGATCAATCACCTCAAGAAGAACAATCTCTTGGACGATATGACTTCGGATCTCTCAGAGTCAAACTTCGTAATGGATGCCCATGCCAAAAGAGCTTTGTGCATCTCCATGTGGGACCATGAAAATGAAGAAGTTGGATGCATGGAGACGGCACATGAAATGTGGAGATTTCTTGAGACCAAGTACACCGGAGGTGATGATTCAGTCAAGCGACAATGAGGTATCTAAAACTCAATCCTTTTATGAGCATGTTAGTGTAAGTTCTAAAACTTTATTAAATGCTCATAAGTGTAGTGCATGTTCTCTTCATGATAACACACATGATTGCACTACTTTGCATGCTACTCATAATTCTTTAATTGAATATTTGCATGCTGAGAAAGAATGATTTCTTTTTCTAATTCATGAGTTACGTAATGAGAATGCTTCACTTAAACGTACTCACATTTTAGATTGTGACTCCGTCATTCTTGAGAGAGATTCTAAAATTGACGCTTTGAGAAATGAGACATCTGCTCTCAATTCTCAATGTCTTGAGCTTAGCTCACGTCTATCCGCTAGGGAAAACGACATTTCTTCACTTTTGAAGAAATGTAAGTTATTGTATTCTCAACTTTTGAGTAAAGACAAGGTTGTGGGTTCCTCTAATTTGAGAGTGACCAAACCAAGCTCTTCCTCTAAAAGCACCCAAAACAAATTTGTGGGGGAGCCTTCTAAGGGGTTAGTCATATTCAAGTCTTCTTTTGACCAAAAATCAACTTTGAATATTAAGCCAAATAAGAATCATGCATATATGTACACCTCATTGCAAAAGATGTCTATTCAAAAACCTATTGGTGTGAATGCTTCTTCATTTGTTGATATGCATGATAAATCTACCATAGGAGTAACTTACTTTGCTTGCAAGCTAGAATTGATGATAAACCTTTGCTTGCTTCACTTGTTCCTATGCATGGTATAATTGCTTGTGTGAATGCTTTTAATGCTAAATTGCATATTTCACACACTGGACACGCCAATGTTTATGTTCCACCTCATAAGCATGCACCTTCACCTCCTACTCATGCCTTAACATACCTCTTCTTAAGAATCTCAAATCACTTTCTTTGTGGATTCCTAAGAATGTTTCTAGGCTTGATAGGAATGCGTATATAGAATTATATGTTCGTCATGTTATATTTTCATATGACTATATAAGGAAACCAAACTCCACTTTTGTTTGGTTTCCACCTTGCTAGCTCACTCACATTATTATTCATTGCTTGGGTACCTTGCTTATATGTTTATATTTTGTACCCATATTTATGTGAGTATGTCCATTACTCCCATGTTTTCATATTTTGTATGATTATGGGGGAGTATGCAACTTTTTCTTGCTAGCATTATTTTTTCATTCAAATGTCACATTGAATGTCATTCACATTATATTTGTGCATATGGGATGGTGATTTCTCTTGCCCTTGGTTTTCTTAGTTGACTATTACACATCTTTTTGATATGCCAATGGGGAGAGAAATAGGTTATGTAAAAATATACCTTGTTCTTTTTGTGCATTATTATCAATTGGTATGTTTTTGCATAACATCCATCAATATGATTTATGCTTTGCATGTTTATATTTTGTGCACATTTGCATATTGATTGGGGGGTTTGTTAGCACACATTGTTCATTTCCATGTTTATTATGTTTTGACATAATGAATTCTCATCATCAAAAGAGAGAGATTGTTAGTTCTTGGGTTCAAGACTGACATTGTTTTGATGATGATCAATACATTATATTAGTGTGCTAATCAATCTTATGTTTTAGTCTCAGTTTATCTTAATGATTATATGTTGATGAGACAAAGCATAATACTTAGAGGATGATACAATGGTTATATTAAAGGCCTCCAAGAGTGATGGAGTGCTCAAGCATGGATGAAGTCATGTAGATCATCTAATAAAGCCAAAGCATGGAGCATGATGATGGATGGACATCAAGAGGAGCAATGCCAAAGCTTGGAGCTTAATGAAGGGAAGCTAATCAAGGGGTACCAAAGCTTCGAGATGATTGGAAGCATCTAGGTATCATGAGCTTGAAGACTTAGACTCCATGAGATGCAATATATAATCCATGTAATTTCATTTACTTGCATTTCTCTTTTTGAGTCTAGGATTATTGTAATGCCTTGATAGATGGTCATACTCTCATGCATATGCATTTAACCATCTTAATGAGCCTTAGGATTATCATAGATCTCATCACATTAGGTTCACCATGTCTTAAACTCTTACTGGAGTTTTTGACTCTCCCACAGTCGACTGATGAATGCACAACAGGCGAATGGATGCCCTTCATGTGCCTGGCCAGCCTTCTACAGCTGACTGGTATGCACAGCTTAAGTCAACCTTTTTATTGACTCTTACTTAAGCTTTTGGAACAGTCGACTGAAGTTCAATTTACAGTCGCATGTCTTCCAACATGTGCCTGGGAATTGTTCTACAGTCGTCTATGCATAACTTGTACTTTCTGGGTTTCATCCCACTTTGCAAGTCAGTCGACTGATGACGAGATTTTAGTTGCCTGACAAATTATAGGCGCCTGTGTTTTTTTTTTCATCTATCGTCTAAAGGTGCTCGTGCAAAAGTTGTATTTTCCAGCTCCATTTTCATCCCATGTGACAGTCGCCTGCTGAAAGATATTCAGGCTCCTGCTCCTTGTACAGGTGCTTGTGTATTCTTCTACAGTCACCTATCCTGTCTCAGATTATAGCCATTGGGTATTTTATAGCCGTTGACCAGTCGACTGTCAGTTGATCATCAATCGACTGTCTGTGCCGTAAACTGCCAAAATCTAGCTGTTGTAGATTTCTTTCATTTGGGTTTTTAGCTGGTTTTATGGGCATTTCGTGGCTTCCTATATATATGAGATGGCATAGTTCATTTAGAACTCTTTGTTAATATTGAATATCTTTGAGAACAATAGCAACCCTAATCTCTCTCATTTCCCTCTCATCAGCACATTCCTCTTCATGCATTGAAGCTAGCTCATAGGAAAATTCTCCAATGGATCTAATTCTTATTCCTTTCTTGGAGATCATCTTTCTTCTCTTCATTTCATACACTCAAGTGAAAAGAGTTAGGATTCATTCCTAGAATAGAGAAAGATCATCAAGTGCAATCAAAGCTAATCTCAAGCACTTGGTCATTCACTTGCATGACTTCTTCATCACATTGGTAAGATCATATCAAGGCATAGGTAAGTATTATTTCGTTTCATCTTTTGTGATACCCCTAATTCTCTTTGTGGAAATTAGTTACTCTCTTTGTGGGAGTTTGGTGTCCTAGTGTAAGACTAACCCTAATTCTTTGTGTAGGAGTTAGTAATTCTCTGTGTGGAAGTTTGACCCTTGTGTAGGGTTGGTTGGGTTCTTGTGTAGGACAAAATCCTCTGTGTAAGGTATCTCTTTGTGAGATTGTATTCACTTCTCTTTGTGGGAATTATAGTGAATATTGGTGTGGTTGGACATACCCAAGTTTTTGAAGAACCAGTGTAAAATTCTTGTGTTTGTGATTGTTGTTGTTCAGCATACTCTTTAATTTTCGCTGCTTATTGTGCTATAATTTAATTTTAGTAACTTTTAATTAAGCACTTTGCTTGCCATTACACTATTACCCCCCACCCCCTTGTATGTGTAGCCCCGCAGGGTCCCTTACAAGGGCTACCTCTCCTTTTTCCTCATCAGAGTCATCGCTACTTGTATCATCGCTTGAATCATCACATGTTCCCACTAGTCCCTTCTTCTTTTTGTTTCCTTTGTACACATCTCCCTTTTTGTACTTGAGAGCTTTCCATTTCTGCTTGTTCTTCAGCAAGGGGCAATCCATCTTAATGTGCCTTGGCTTATTACAATGAAAACACAAAGAAGAATTATTAGTAGAAACAAATTTGTTTCTCGGTTTGAAATTACCTCTTCGGTAGAACCGTTGGAACTTCCTTGCCAATAATGCCATGGATTCCATGTCCATTTCTTCGTCGGAGTCATCATTCTCTGAAGTGGCTTTGAAAGTAATGGATTTATTCTTAGGTTCGGGTATAGCTCTTAGTGCATTCCTTTCATTTCTATCCACCTTCCTAACCTCATAAGACATAAGGTTTTCTGTGAAGACCTCAACCGTGTATGTCTCCATGTTATTGCCTTCCTTAATGGCCATTGTCTTCTTTTCCCACTCCTGGGCGACAGCCATGATGAGTTTCCTTACCTTTTCTACTTGAGTGTATTCTTTCCCAAGAGCTTCAAGCTCATTCACAATATACGTGAATCTTGCGTACTTGCTTGAGATGGTTTCCTTTTCCTGCATTTGAAATATCTCAAATCGTTGTACAAATACATGAAGCTTTGATAACTTTACATGGGTTGTGCAATTCAACACTTTGTTGAATTAGGTTGCATTCAATGCGCATATAAGCGAGTTCATCGCTTTTCCATTGTTTTTTTCCGCGAGCACTTGAATCTGTGTCTATTTTGAGTAGTATTTCTCAAGCGGTTCAACATATTCCTTTTTAACCATACGCCATAGATAAGCACTGTTAAGAAAGATGATCATATTGGCTTTCCAATACCCATGTGTGGAGGTCGAATCATGTATTGACCATGATAGAGGATGCACCATCATGATTGTTGTTGTTGCTTGTGGTTGCCATAGTTTGAAAACCTTGCTCTGATACCAATTGTAGGATCTGAAACTATAAGGAGAAAACACTAGAGGGGGTGAATAGTGCTTTATAACAATAATATGGAAATTACGCCAAATTAAAGATATCTTATGCAACCTTAGTATGGAATAGAAAGAGAGAGCAACAAACACAGAAAAGCAAATGCAAACAAAGGATTTACCCTGGTTTGGATTCACCGAGTCTCCCTGACTCTTATTCTTTCTGACTCCTTTGATTCCTACTCCAGCAACCCACTAGCAAACCCACCAGTGATTTGTGATCCATTAATACCCACTTGCCAAAACCTGACAAGTGAAACTAATACACATTTTCTTCCACTTCCCACAACCTGGGAATTACAGAAGGATATTTGAACCAGCCCAGTCTTATCGTGACGGGCCGACCCAGTCCGATTTTCTTAAAGGACCGGGCCGGCTCGGTCCAATAAGACTTCAGGCCATTCCGATGAGGCCTAGGCAAAGTCTGATAAAAATTCGGGCCGTCCGGCCCGGTCCAATAGGGTTAAAAGAATTATTGGGCTCTGTTATTTATTAGATTTCCACACCCTCTCTGTTAATGATGTATTTTTAAATGCTACTAGAATTTAATTTAGAATGCAACCTACATGCAAATTCTAGAGCAAATTGATAGTTCAGCATATGAGCTTTTTTTGCGGAGTAAATTCTTGTGTAATGAATTTTCAGAATATGAACTCAAGCTATCCATAAGATGTCCATCTAATTTATTTTTTGTCTACAAGTTTGAATCGAGCTACTTTGTTTTGTGATAATTGTATGGATCAAATATTGGTTTATGATCAAGCTACTTTGTTATGTAAATCGAGCTCCTTTGTTTAAATCAAGCAAACTCAAAAGGATTACGTGCCATGCTGTGCCACCCAATGGGCTGAATAGTATGGCCCGGGCCCGACACGAAAATGAACCGGGACGTGTCGGCCCAGCCCGATAAGGATTTCGAGCCAAAAATTACCGGGCCAAGCACGACCTTATCATGTCGTACTCATGTCATGCTATCGTGTCGAGCTAAAAATTGTCACCCTACTGGGAATGGACTACTCTCATAACCAAGAGGGCCTTCTCAAATATTAAAGAGAGAAATAGAACCGAAATATGAAACAGTTTACACAACATATGCCTTGAATAATACTTTTTAGAATGAGGCAATAAGGTGTGTGTGTGTGTTGTGCTCTAAATGATGAGAGTAAGAGCGCTTACTACTTGTCTCAAGATGTGTAGCAATGAATGCTAGAAGCTTGATCTTAAAAGCTTTGGAGACAAGTTTGAACGTAGAGCTTGAGCGCTAATGGCTTTGAATGCTCTTGAATGATCTAGTAAAAAATACTGACTTGAGATCACTTGAGAGTGTATTGAATGAAGTCTTAGATCTTTTGCTAACCTCTCAAATCAAGACAATAAATCTTTATAAATAACCTACCGAAATCTGCTTAAAATAAGATAAAAATCACAAGCATTAAATGCAGGAAATTGCTATTAACCGGCAGAAATCCTAGTCAACAATCGCCTGAAGTAGAACGACCAAGTGGCCGATGTAGTGTTTTGACTGGGTAATAAATGCAGTCTGACGAACACATAGCAGACTTCTGAAGAAGACTTCCCAGCTGTCTGGTCCACTGCTCATTTGTTTGGTTCAAAGGCATTAGATGTCTGATTATATAGACAGTGAGTGACAGAGTCACTGGAATTACTTGGTCCAAATACCCAGGCATCTGATGTTCATCATCCAGACGTCTGGTCAACTGTATAGACTTCTGATAATACAACTTCAGATGCCTGATCTTGATTGACTGTAAAGTTTGAGATACTGGAAATATTATGCACTTAAATCACCAGGAGTCTGATGTATATCATCCAGGCACATATTTTCCATCAGTCAGCATAAGCTGAATTACAAGAGTTTCGGCTAGAATTAATCAGACGTCTGGAGTTCATCATCCAGTCATTTAATGCATTTGGTAGGGTTTTTGAGAACTAGATGCATATGAGTACTCGGTGTCTAGAGACCAAACATTAGGCGTCTGGGTAGGTTGGAAAACTCTTCTTTGAGTTTATACAAGTTATAATCCTATAACACTCAATGATATATGACCAAAAGTGATGTGAGTGTTATGGATGATATTCTATTGAGTCTATGTAGGATCCTGCCAAAACAGAGTTAGGATCGATTATTAAAGTTGAGACTTACGCTAGCGTATGCGGAACGGTAGTCTCGGAACTTTGCCTTCGGATTCGCCACGACGGATCGAGTCTTCTCACGAACGGAGTAAGGCTACTAATCCACAATCTAAATCTCTATTTTAGATTAAGAACTTGGATAGAGGAAGAGAAAGGATTTCTGCAGAGCTTCGCTAGGAAGAAGATGCATGCATGAATTTCATGCAAAAGGTGTAAGAAATGGCTTACCCTTGGGTCTTATTTATAGCCCCCAAGGTAGTTATTTTAGGGTAAGTTGTTCCTTTGGAACAACTTAATTAAGGTGTACCATGATACATGGCACATTATAAGCTTAAGTTGTACCATATGCATGGTACAACATAAGCTTAAGATATTCCCCCTTTATTAGCCATATGTCGCATGCACTTATGCATATATAATGCGACTTTCCCACTCATCCAGAGATCCTCTCCGCAAGGGAACAGATTCCCTTTGTACACGACTTCGTGTACGTGACGTTCGAGGTCCGTATTCCCTCGTACATCCCCCACAAGGGTGTACAAACGTCTTCCATATCCAACATCTCCCACTCACACTTGAGGGGATTGTAAGAGAACGTCTTTCCCTTAGTTCTTTCATCTATCATACCGAGAAATAGACCGTGCGACCGTCATGCGCGTAGAGTCTGTTGTTGTGCACTTGTTAGAGATACACAACGACCTCGAAGGTGCAAAGTTGAGTAGTTCAACGCATGCTTTACCCTAGATTATTTCTTCGCATTTCTTATACTTTATATTCAACAATTGAATCCCATCTGGATTACAATTGGCTGGCCAGCTTTGAATCATTAAAGTCTAAATGCGAATATGAAATCAATCTTCCTCTTCTTGTGAACCTTCTGATCTTGACTTGATTCGCTTTTCTAACGTGCCCCGCCGAGCCGAATTACCATAGCCCATTAGTAACACGCTAAGATAGCGATCATCTCGTCAAATCTAAAGGAACCAATTGGAGTCCTTGAGGGTAAGAGTTAAGACCCGTATGGCCTTTGAGTCTCACATAGTAGCAAACACTATTGCTACTAACTCAGTGGTCGAAATACATACGTGGTATGAACACGTATTACAACATCACTCCTTTCCCAGGGAGAGTATGTCTTAATGATGTTGTACGGATGAAAAGATCAGACACCACTGTGCCTATCTTTTTGAGTCCCCTTACTACTCGTGAAATATTCACGGACTCTCATCCTGCATAAGACAGATAGGATTTAAAATCCTACGAGATCTCTTTCAAATATCCTTGTGATACAGATCTCAGATCTTTTGTAAGCATCCGTATGATGCAGATCTTTTATTCGACTATCTTGTTTAAGTCACGACTCTAAATCATTTGTCGAATGATTTTGACTTTAAACTTAGTCTCATCTCTATCTTATCCATCTGATAAGATAAGGCGGTTGCTCATGTGAGAGAGCCAACCTTAATCTGTCCGACATACACACAATAAAATAGCTGAGACTTAAACACAAATGTATATAAAATCATTTGTAAGAAACTTATATGCAAATTAAATTTTGATCTTCTATAGACATGGGAAATATTACATGATACAGCTCAGCACCTACGCATTCCCATAGATGATAAGTGTTTGAAAAACACATCTCTGGGGATCGCCTTGCTAAGGGGATCCGCTATCATCTCATGCGTGGATATGTATCCTATGTCTACTTCCTTCCGTTTGTCATAATCCTTCGCAAACTTGAATCGAATGTCAATGTGTTTGGTCTTACAATGAAATTTAGGATCTTTGACATAGGCAATCGAAGCTTGACTATCACTGTATATAGGAACAGTGCCCGAGTCAGAGGCATTCGTCAGCCTGTCTAAGAATTTCCTAAGCCAAACAGCTTCTTGGACCGCCATGCTGAATGCTACGAATTCGGCTTCCATGGTTGATAAGGCGATGCAGGTTTGCTTTTTGCTGCTCCAGGATATTGCACCATTCCCGAGCAAGTAAACAAAACCTGAGGTAGATCTTCGCTCGTCGAGATCACCCGCCCAATCAGCATCGGTATAGCCTTCGAGTCTCAAGGTATTGCCTTGATAGCATAACGCATAGTCTGCAGTCCCTTTGAGGTATCTTAATATCCTCTTCACCGCTTTCCAGTGTGCTTGTCCTGGGTTGGATTGGTAACGGCTTACCATACCAACAGCATAGCAAATGTCCGGTCTGGTACACATCATGGCGTACATCAGACTCCCGACAGCACTGGAGTATGGAACTTTTTTCATAGCTTTCTTTTCTTTTGGATCTTTGGGACACATCTCCAAACATAGACCCTCGCCTTTGCTTATTGGAGTATCAATTGGCTTGCAGTCCTGCATATTAAACCGTTCTAAAACTTTCTTTATATATGTCTCTTGAGAGAGAGAAAGAAGTTTCTTGGAACGATTCCTTGAGATCTTAACCCCAAGGATATATGCAGCTTCACCCATGTCTTTCATCTCAAAGACGGATGAAAGCCAAGCTTTGATATCCAATATAAGACGCTTATCATTTCCGGCTATAAGTATGTCATCTACATAAAGAGACATAATTACATACTTGTTTTTAATCCTCTTAATATATACGCAGTTGTCTTCGTCGAGCATGGAGAAACCATACGACAAAACGACTTCTTGAAAGCGCATATACCACTGCCTTGAGGATTGTTTAAGACCATATATGGATTTACGAAGTTTACAAACCTTATGTTTGTTTTCTTCTTGTACGAACCCGTTTGGTTGTTCCATGTAGATCTCCTCATCTGGTTCTCCGTTAAGAAAAGCAGTCTTTACATCCATCTGATGTAATTCGAGGTCCAAACAAGCCACCATTGCCAGAATTAAGCGAATGGAGGTAAAACGCACGACAGGAGAGAAAGTCTCTTCGTAGTCTATTCCTTCCTGTTGCGTGAAACCTTTCGCAACAAGGCGAGCTTTATATTTCTCGATGGAGCCATCAGCCTTATGCTTGATTTTGAGAACCCACTTGTTCCCAATGGCTCTACGTCCCTTAGGTAAATCAACCAAGTCCCAGACTTGGTTTGTTTTCATGGATTGAAGTTCTTCTTCCATTGCCGCTATCCATTTATCTTTAGCAGGGCATGTGACGGCCTGTTTGAAATTTGCAGGTTCGTCATCATCTTGTAGTAATGTCATGAATGTTTGAGGAAATTCATCCTCAAATCTTAGAGGTGTTAGCCTCGTTCGATTACTACGTCTTGTTTGAGTTTGATCACTCCCACTTGGAATGACATCACTCCCACTTGGAATAATATCACTCCCACTCGGAATAGGATTGGTATCGTTCGTATCATCCATTGGTGAAGTTTGAAACGTATTTTCTTCTTCACCAAGAATTCTCCCACTCGAACGTTCCGATCTTTCTTGATCCCAAGTCTCAAACAAGGATAAGTCTTGACTTATCTCACCCTGTCTTGGAAACTCATTTTCCAAGAAGACAACATCCCTCGATTCGAATTCTATAAGACCTCCATTGTCCTCTTGACCGACGAAAGCATATCCTTTGGAGTTTTCAGCGTATCGGATGAAGATACACTTCGTCCCACGTGGCCCAAGTTTGCCATATTTGTGAGAGGATAAATGTGCATAAGAGGCACAACCCCAAGGTTTTAGAATGCTTAAGTCTGGAGTTCTATTGTTCCACAACTCATAAGGAGTAGAACTTACCGACTTCGAGGGTACACGGTTTAAGATGAACGCTGCCGTCAATAATGCATCACCCCAAAAGGTGATAGGCAAATTTTCCTGTGACATCATTGATCGGACCATTTCCATCAATGTCCTATTTCTTCTTTCCGCAACACCATTTTGTTGTGGAGTATAAGGCATAGTTATTTGATGAACTATGCCTTTTTCATCACAGAGTTCCTTAAAACTCGTTGATTGATATTCTCCACCCCGATCGGTTCGCAAGACCTTTATCTTGCGATCTAGTTGATTTTCCACTAAACTCATATAGTTTTTGAAGCAAGTTAAAGCTTCATGTTTGTGGGAAATCAAATAAATGTGACCGAAACGGGTGAAGTCATCAATGAAAGTGATGAAATAGGACTTCCCGCGTCTTGTCTTAACATTCATTGGACCGCAAATGTCCGAATGGATAAGCTGTAATGGAACTTCGGCCCTTGTGCCAGTTCCAAACGGCTTGCGACAAGTTTTCCCTACAAGACAATGTTCGCAAGTTGACATTTCAACTTTTGAAACATTAGATAGCAAGCCACTTTTGGCAAGTCTATCCATTCTAGTTGGTCCAATATGACCAAGTCTTGCATGCCAACAAATGATCTTAGACTCAGAGTTAGAAGCATTTGTCAAATGAAAACTTTCATTAATGGAAGAAGAATCATCATACATTGTGTTTAATACAATTAATCCATTACAAACATTACCAGAACCAATCAAAGAATTATTACAAACAAGGTCAACAGATTGTTTATAGAACCTCCACTCATAATCTAAAGACATTAACATGACCACGGATACGATATTTCTTCTAATATCTGGAGCAAAGAGGACGTCGTGCAATAATAAAGTCCGGCCGTTGTCGAGAACGAGCTTGCATGTTCTGACACCTTTGACTTCAACACGAGTGTTGTTGTTGACGTATATCCACTTTGTTCCTTGAGTTATCCTTCGATACTCTACGAAGAACCTTCTGTCCTTCGCAACGTGGTCTGTGGCCCCTGAATCAATCAACCAAAAATAGTTAGATTCAGCAAGAAACATGGAACTAGAAACACATATGTAACTAGCCCTACAAGTTACCTTATCACTTCCATCCGTACATGTACGGGCGAAGTGACCGTACTTGTTGCACTTAAAGCACTTGATCTTCTTCAAGTTTTTCTTCTTTGAGTGCACATTCTTTTGCCACTTTTTGTTCTTAGTCTTCTTTGAGGTTTCCGGTTCTTGCTTTCATTCGTTCACAAACCTTAAGCGTTTATTCTTCCGCTTATTTCCCCCATGTGAGGAACTAGTGGCCACGTGCACTTCTGCACTTGGTTTTGCGGCTTGAATCCGCTCTTCCTCGAGTTCGAGGTGTTTCGATACATCGCTTAAAGTTTTAATGCACTCATTATGAGTGAGATGCATTTTCATGTTATCCCAGCTATCTGGGAGTGAACGAATGACTGCTTGGATCTGCTGTTCGTCAGACAGCGTAACACCCGCATCCTTTAATTCAGATATAAGATTCGCCATGTGGCGGAGATGCTTCTTCATAGAATGATCTCGCCGCATCTTGTACGAATCAAATTGAATATTCAAGGAGCGGAGTTTGGTAACCGAAGTTCCACCAAACTTTACTTCTAGCTCAGACCATATGTCTTTGGCTAGATCAAATTCCCGAAATAGACGCATTATGTCATTGTCCATCGCGGACAGTAACGTAATGCGTGCTATTTTGTTCTTTCGAGTCCAAGTATCATAAGCTTCCCGGTCCCTCTTGTGTTGGGCCGTATTGCCCAACTCAGGTTCTACCATTATGTTTTGGAGTGTCTCGAGCACATCTTGCTCCTCCAAAACATATTGGATCTTTATTGACCAAAGTTTATAATTGTCGCCGTTGAGCTTTTCACCTTTGTTAAGCTCTGCGACAATGTTCTTAGAAGCGGTAGACATATTCGATTCAAAAAACTGCAAAGAGAATGAAAAACACGATCAAAATTCTATGCATAAAGTTTCGATTCTTTAAACACTTGATAGGTTCCTTGGATGCGTTGAAATGTTACTCTAGAATCGAGAAGTTCACTACGTTCCCAACTACCATCTAGAAGTAACTTTCAAAGTATCCCTCTTACTTATCTTTAAGTAAAAAGAAATCAGAAATACCCGTATGGTATTAGCAGCGGAAATTTACTTTGAAAAACATATCTTCCAAAATAGAATAGGTGAGAATTAGCGCAAAGAATTTTAACGCAACAATTGCCAAGCCACGAGACCTGTTCTACACACCCATGGGTTAGATAACCATGGCCGGATCGTGGTAGGACTTGGAATTCTAAATTGCGCTATCCCGATTTAAGGACGGGACATAACCTATTTGAAAAACATATTTTTCAAAAAATTTGAAAGCACGTTGGCTAGTCTCTGTAGAGTAGAGCACAACGTCACAAGTACATTGGCTAATCTCCGTAGAGTGGAGCACAATGACATGGCTAATCTCGCATGAAGTAGAGCACTATGGCTAATCTTCAAGGAGTAGAGCCCAAATGAAAAACTTCATTAAAAACGTTAGTTCCGTATGAACTAGTCGGCACTATGGTTAGCCCCGTATGGGCAAATCTGCACATTCGAGTTTGGCCAATGCCTTTTGTCACCCCGTATGGGTCAGTTGGCAAGTTTGCAGTCGACCCAGACCTTCTGCCAGATTGGTCGACCAAAAACTCCAAATTGGTCGACCAATTTTTCGAAAGCAACTTCTTCCCGGCCAGGGCCTCTGCCCTGGCCGGCCAGGGGCCCTGGCCCCCTCGGCCAGGGCCGGCCAGGCCCTGGCCTCTGCCAGGGCCGGCCGGCCAGGCCACTGGCCGGGGCCAGGGCTCCTGCCATGGCCTCGGCCAGGCCCTGGCCTGAGGCCAGGGCGCCGCCCTGGCCTCTGCCAGGGCGGCCTGGCCGCTGGCCGGGGCCAGGGCGCCGCCCTGGCCTCTGCCAGGGCGGCCTGGCCGCTGGCCGGGGCCAGGGCTCCTGCCCTGGCCTCGGCCAGGCCCTGGCCTGAGGCCAGGGCGCCGGCCCTGGCCTCTGCCAGGGCCGGCCTGGCCCTCGCAGTGGCCAGGGCGCCGGCCCTGGCCTCTGCCAGGGCCGGCCTGGCCCTCGCAGTGGCCAGGGCCGGCAGGCCGGCCTGGCCGGCAGGCCTTGGCCAAGGCTGGCCACTGCCGGCCTGGCCTTGGCCGGCCATTGCCGGCCTGGCCATGGCCGGCCATGGCTTGGCCATGTGTCACGCCCCGCTTCCCAAAATGGACGGAGGCGAAGCGTGACTAAGGCCCGCTTAGGCCGGAGCTGTGAAGCTCGGACCCAATAAGCGTCTGTAGGGGTACCATTTTAAAGTTTTCAGGTTCTTGCGTTAATGAAGTTCGAAACAACAGAAGTACTAAAAGGAAGTTGCATTCATTAAATTAGAGATATAATATCCAACTGGTACAAAGTCTAAAATAAGCCTAAGCATGGCAACAAAAAAAAATATCTAAAAGAAATCTAAAAGCAGTAACCTCTGAAAGTGACGACTAAAAGACCTCAAGGTCTGGTCCTCGATGGGCACGTACTCTGGGTCGACGTCCTCGGCTCCTCGTACTCCAGTGAGTCTGCCTCGTCCACGAACTCTGGCTGAGCACCTGACGTACAGCACCCAAGAAAAAGGAACTGTACGTCAGGTAAAGTCTACAAGAAGGGTTAGACTTTACTGCAAGTGTATCAACTTTTTGACAACGGTTTACTGGTTGATTAACATGCTGAGGTTCTTTTACACAACAGTTTACTGGTTGATTAGCATGATGTGGTTATAACAGGGTAACACAACAGGAAGTAACGTAGCAGGAAAGTAAAACGGGACAAGTAGTAGTCGTAGCGTGTGCTACCGACTACGGGACTAACCTACAGGTGTCAAGACAAGACGGGACGTGACGGGACAAGACAGTACAAGACGGGACAAGACAAGTAGGACACGAAAGGGTTCACGCCTTACGGTTCGAGGGCGGCCAGACCCTCTCCCCGTGCGCACGCTCAACCCTACCCCAAACCCCAGGAACTCAGGACAAGACAATATAGGGCCACTCACTCTGCTAGGTGAGTGCCTCTATCCCCACGGTCGGTAGCGTATCGCTCACTCTGCTAGGTGAGAGACTAACGCCTCGTAGGTGAAACCGTACAACTGTATAGGACCACTCACTCTGCTAGGTGAGCGTCTCTATCCTCTCGGTCTGCTGGGACACTCACTCTGCTAGGTGGGTGCCGAGCTTCCCGTAGGCTTTTTGGTAACAGGGATCACTTCCGCAAGGAAATCATCCGAAACGCCCGTAGGCTTTTTGTGTAACAGGACACGACATGACAAGTGTAGGGAAAGTTATTCTAGGGTGTCCACACGCACGCACACACAAGATAGTCCTATGTTGTCAGCAGTTCATTGTTGTCAGGCTCAGACTTCGTCGTCAAGTCTGAGCCGTCACGGGTCGTCCCGGACGCTATCATTTCACGTCCGGTTCTCATCACACACAATCTAACAGTTCTACAAACTAGAACTAAAGCACAGTCAAATCGCAAGTGGGTACACTTGCCTGCGATGGCGAGTGTGTCGTCCGTCCGGAGCGTCTCGTCCAGGCGTCGCGTCCGCGGTAGTCCGTCTGAAAAGTGTCACGGCGACGGTGTCAGGTCGCGTTTTTCAATAACTCCTATTTAGGTTCATTTCTAGGTTGTCGGGACTACCCTAATCGTCAAGTCACAATTTGATGTTTTATCAGCCTAGATCGACCACTACCCTATATGCATAGAAAGTTTGTCCGATGGTCGATTTCTACGGTGAGCAGAGTTTTACAAGAACTGAAAGTAAATTTAGTTATAGTTGTCCAGTTTTAGTTAAGTTTCAGTTTTGCTACGGTGTGGGTTTGCTACGGGTTAGGGGAAACCAACCTGAATGATGATTAACCGTGAATCTGGCGTCGGGTCTGGAGACGATGGCGGTGCTCGTGTCGTGACTCCAATTTCTAGAACGTCTCGTCACTGATCCACAGTGTCCACCTGGTCGGACGAAAAGCGTAACTGCCTCATCACATCAAACTGCTCTGGCTTGGGTACAAGCTGCAAGCAACAGTTGTCCACTAGATCTCATTGTACTCAATCCCAGGGTAACTGGTTGAAATTTCACGACAAGATTTCCAAGAATAAACCATCTGCAAGCTTCATAATGTTGGCTTTGCGAACTGTAGTGACTTTCTTCCGGTCGTTGAGATATGCATATACAAAAGCATATTTTGCTATGCGCTCAGAACAGAACTCGTTATAACCTAGCAAATTCCCATGAGGCAGGCCATGTTCTCGATCACCTTCTCAGGGACGGTGCTCATATCGCCGTGGCCCTTGAAGACCTCGAAAACGATGGGGGCGTGCATCGCCCTCAGACTTGACGGACGGCGTCAGTGACAAGGGGACCGATGCCGTCGCCAGAGATCAGGGTCACTGTGTGGTAGCCGGGGTCAGGTGGCAGTCGGGGGAGGCCGATAGTTTGAGCTTACGGCATCGGGATCTGAACACGAGAACGGAAGGGGCGTGTCCGTCGGTAGTGGCGTGCGGCGGAGATGGCGCTCGTGGGTCGGGGTCGCCGGAGTCAGGGAGTCTCGCCGCGAGGAGGGGCTGATGTGGCGGTGCGGATCGCGGCGGGGGCAGCGCGGGCACAGCGGCGGTGCCGCGAGGGGGAGAGGCTGAGGGGAGATGGCCAGTCGCGATGGCGCTGAGAGGGTGCCGGGCGGAGGTCGGGGTCCGCGAGGAGGCGTGATAGCGAGAGGATCACGGCGTCGATGCTCGAGGCTGAGATCGCGGCGGAGGCGAGCGGGCGGCAGAGGAGACCGCGAGTGTGAGGGAGGAGGGGCGATCGGGGAGTGGGATCGCGGCGAAGATCGGTCGGATCTCGGGTCGCCGGCGTCGGATCGCGGGGAGAGGGGGAAATCGCAGCTGTGGCGGCGCCTCGCCGTGAGTGATGGGCGGAGGAGATCGGGGGGTCACGATGTCGGGGTGGCACGGTGTCGCGAGGGAGATGGAGGCGGGGACCGCAGTGGCGGGGACCGCCGGAGGGCGCATGGCCGAGGGGAGGCCGCGAGGCAGCGGATTGCCGGAGGGAGAGATGGAGACGGGGAATTTCGGGGGGGTTTTCGTTTTAGAGGAGGCTGGCGGCTGAGTTTAGGGTTAGGGTTAGGTTAGGGTTTGGGATTTAATTATTATTAATAGGATATAGGTTAGCTATATAGACCTAGGATAATGGTTGAATGGGTGAGGAGCAAGGGATAGAGGGTGTACGGGTTGGGGTAAGTCTAGGGGAGATTAGCGAAACAGATTAGGGAAGATCTTAAAACGATTTAAATGAAGGTTTTAGCCAGATTTGGCTAACAATTTGAATTTCGAAATTGATCAGAGCAAATCAATGGTCCAGGTTTCTCCGAGCGATATCTCTCAATCCGGGCGTCAGAAAAATAATTCGAAAATACCGGGGCGACCGTGGTGACGAGACGCACAGATCTACGGAGCCCGATCGTGCGTAACGCCTACCAAAATTTTACGTAAAATTGGGAACGGCGTTTTGAGTCAAATGACTAAAATGCCCCTATCGTTCAAAGTCGTTTCGCGAGAAAACGAGCCGTGAAAAGACGTTCCCAAAAATTACTATAAAATTCAGCACCCCAAAATGATCGCAACGGCATATCACATCGCCTATGCCGGAGATCAGAAATAGCCCAATAAAATACGTGCACGATAAAGCACGTGCACGCAGAAAATACGATCGGTCGGAAAGCGGCCGTTACATTCTACCCACCTTAGAAATGATTCCGCCCTCGGAATCACTCATACTAAGACTAATTATAAAATCTATATATACTTAAGCTTATCACTCCCATCTCTCATACCAGGATCTCTAATCCTATAACTTCAACATCGTTCCTCAAATAATCCATCATAATCCTTCTTTTCACTGGATAAAGCCACGGCTAATCTCACATCTTAACACTCAACCATAGATCCATCACTACTGTTTAAATCTCCAACTCCAAATCCTCACAAAAGAATAATAATCATCTTCTCATACCATACCACCACTAAACATCACCACTCAGTAATATCTTGAAATTTCTCGATCTCTTCCCAATGTTAATCAACGCTAAAATTATGTTCTAGTCAATCACCAATCCAAGACAAAAAAAAAATTTGTCAAACTCATAATACTTTTCACAAATCGACAAACGTCGTGTCGCCAATGCATTCTTCGTCATATCTTTCCATTAATTTATCCACCAAATAATTTGATCTGTCAGAATTTCCTCTCATCCTACTCACTATAACTAATCCCAACCAATATTAAATCTGACTACTTAATCATCCATTTATCTCAACACGTCGTGTTATTCTCAAAGTCTTCTCACGTCAATTCATCAATCAGTCTCAATGCTAATATAAGCTCTACTCAATCTCATGATCATCCTAACTCATACTATTCTTGGCAGTTACTCCTATCTACTACCCGTCTAAGCCTCAAGTCCGATGAGTCATCATCTCCTCGCATATAATTTCATTCGTCCAGAATTTCCCACTGAGTCCGCCACACTCCGGTATTAGAAATAAGTCTTGGACAGTTCATTCTTTTCATCCAAAAGCTATTCTAATCCGTCATCCTTGCGTTCCCAAAGTCAATCAATCATTGACATAATAAAACTCATCGCACTCCAAGCCTACTTGCAAACAAAATCCTATAACGATAATAGCTAGTCCCAACTAATATAACAACCATAAACACGAAAACCCCCCCTTTTTTTAGGGAGAATAAGAGAAGAGAAAGAGGGACTTAAGGCCAAAGAAATATTTTAAAACATTTGGAAAAACGTGTGGTGTTGCGGTAATGGATGAGGGAGGTTAAGTGAGTTGTGATCTTGTGAGCTAGTTAAAAAAAACTTCAAAGATTTGGTTTAAAGAAAACAAAGTTTTGATACAGTCACATACAACCAAGATAAACCATTCATTAAACTAAAACTAAGTCTAAGGATCTGCCTGCGATGACGCCTTTCATATAAGTATGAATACCGTCATTCAGACAACTTCCAGCATACCATGGTTAACGCCGAGTACACATTCAAGACACAGGAAACAAACATCAGGGTCCTAAAGATGACACACTCATGCAGGTCTACACACTCTACCTATACTCAGGCACTGCAACGACATCACCTACCAAAGGGCCTACTCCTAAACTGAAGATAGCATGGATAACTACAAGGTCTAATGTCTAGGTAAAAGAAGGAAGGAAGACTAAGTCAAAAGCGGAACGAAATAAGATCGGAAAGAACGAGTTCAAATAAGACGGAGTAAAGAGATAGTTGGTTGGATGGGACAAAAATATTTCTCAGTATAACTAGATAGATGAAGGAGATTTACGGGTAAAATATGATATCGTATACTTTATACTTTTATAAAAATAAGTGGGGAAAAGGAGCAGATAGTAAAATTATTACGATTTGGAAAAAATTTTAGATGAAGGAATAAAAGTAGGATAATGTAGCGATCGTTTTGCAAATGAAAATAAATTTTAAACAAGGTTCTTGAAGTATGAGCACGATGAACATAGAGATGTTTATATGTAAAGAAATTCAAAATCCCTCTTTGTCTTAGAAAAAATATTCTAAAGTACGTACGTAAATGGTTAAAAATAAATTTCATAGGTTAGAAAAAATGATATATTGAATTTCCGAAATGGTAACAAAGTTTCAAAACTAAAATACGAGGGATACTGCTTCGAAAATAAGTACGAGGCCGTAACTTAAAACTTTTACGACCGAAAGGTTTCAAAATTTTGCGAAAGAATTTTAACTCAACCGAAAGTAAGAAATTTTAAATAATTAATAAAAGTTTTCAAAGAAGTCAAATTGGGCGGAGAATTTAATAATGAATTTCGAAAATACTTTTAAAGGAAGCAGTTTTTTTTTTGGAAAGGGGAAAATTTGAAAATAAGTACAAGATAGTAGAAATAAATTGTGTAGTTAATAAAAGTAATATATATATTTTGGAAACAAGGCAAATAATGCGAGATGTTGACTTAAAACATTTACATCCAAGAAAGCTCCAAGTCAATTAAAAGTTTTAACTCGATCCAAAACAACAAATTTTTAATATATAATATAGGGGTTTTCAAAGAAATCAAGCTAGAGCGAAAACTTAATAAGGAAAGTCGAAAATATTTTTAGAGGAGGTAGAATTGGTCAAGGAAGGGATTCGAAGGATCGACGATAATCGTCAGGAAACGATCACGTGAATCGGGAGACAGAAAAATGATCGCTTGACGGATACACTTAGGATTTGATTTACGAAGCTACGATGGGGTTCATCGGTCGATCACGCGAAAGGGTAATGATCAGGGAGGCGCTAGAAGTCAGGGATTTTAATTATCGGGTCGTCTGAAGATCAGGAGAGCTTGGCACTAAGGTTTTCTAATGAGCTAGACTGTAACCAGGATCTAATGGGAAAGTTCCTAAGAGAAATCAAGGTTAGTTCTGTTGGGCCCGAAGTCGATGGAGCTGGGCGAGCGACTAAACTAAAAGAAGGGCTCTAGGAAGTTTAACACGGTCAGAGTCAAGTGGCTACTAAGGTATTCTAGGACGAGGATGACTAATTCCTAACCAAGGCATCAGACTGTCAACCTGGGTGTCTATCCAAGTCTTCCTACCATCTAAGACTGGGAAACTAATTCAGACTTGTACGTGGATATTAAATGAATGCGGTACTTTTATTGTTCCAAACTTTTGCAAGACCTGCATGGGCCACCACTAAAACCTGTCACGCCCCGCTTCCCAAAATGGACGGAGGCGAAGCGTGACTAAGGCCCGCTTAGGCCGGAGCTGTGAAGCTCGGACCCAATAAGCGTCTGTAGGGGTACCATTTTAAAGTTTTCAGGTTCTTGCGTTAATGAAGTTCGAAACAACAGAAGTACTAAAAGGAAGTTGCATTCATTAAATTAGAGATATAATATCCAACTGGTACAAAGTCTAAAATAAGCCTAAGCATGGCAACAAAAAAATATCTAAAAGAAATCTAAAAGCAGTAACCTCTGAAAGTGACGACTAAAAGACCTCAAGGTCTGGTCCTCGACGGGCACGTACTCTGGGTCGACGTCCTCGGCTCCTCGTACTCCAGTGAGTCTGCCTCGTCCACGAACTCTGGCTGAGCACCTGACGTACAGCACCCAAGAAAAAGGAACTGTACGTCAGGTAAAGTCTACAAGAAGGGTTAGACTTTACTGCAAGTGTATCAACTTTTTGACAACGGTTTACTGGTTGATTAACATGCTGAGGTTCTTTTACACAACAGTTTACTGGTTGATTAGCATGCTGTGGTTAAAACAGGGTAACACAACAGGAAGTAACGTAGCAGGAAAGTAAAACGGGACAAGTAGTAGTCGTAGCGTGTGCTATCGACTACGGGACTAACCTACAGGTGTCAAGACAAGACGGGACGTGACGGGACAAGACAGGACAAGACGGGACAAGACAAGTAGGACACGAAAGGGTTCACGCCTTACGGTTCGAGGGCGGCCAGACCCTCTCCCCGTGCGCACGCTCAACCCTACCCCAAACCCCAGGAACTCAGGACAAGACAATATAGGGCCACTCACTCTGCTAGGTGAGTGCCTCTATCCCCACGGTCGGTAGCGTATCGCTCACTCTGCTAGGTGAGAGACTAACGCCTCGTAGGTGAAACCGTACAACTGTATAGGACCACTCACTCTGCTAGGTGAGCGTCTCTATCCTCTCGGTCTGCTGGGACACTCACTCTGCTAGGTGGGTGCCGAGCTTCCCGTAGGCTTTTTGGTAACAGGGATCACTTCCGCAAGGAAAGCATCCGAAACGCCCGTAGGCTTTTTGTGTAACAGGACACGACATGACAAGTGTAGGGAAATTTATTCTAGGGTGTCCACACGCACGCACACACAAGATAGTCCTATGTTGTCAGCAGTTCATTGTTGTCAGGCTCAGACTTCGTCGTCAAGTCTGAGCCGTCACGGGTCGTCCCGGACGCTATCATTTCACGTCCGGTTCTCATCACACACAATCTAACAGTTCTACAAACTAGAACTAAAGCACAGTCAAATCGCAAGTGGGTACACTTGCCTGCGATGGCGAGTGTGTCGTCCGTCCGGAGCGTCTCGTCCAGGCGTCGCGTCCGCGGTAGTCCGTCTGAAAAGTGTCACGGCGACGGTGTCAGGTCGCGTTTTTCAATAACTCCTATTTAGGTTCATTTCTAGGTTGTCGGGACTACCCTAATCGTCAAGTCACAATTTGATGTTTTATCAGCCTAGATCGACCACTACCCTATATGCACAGAAAGTTTGTCCGATGGTCGATTTCTACGGTGAGCAGAGTTTTACAAGAACTGAAAGTAAATTTAGTTATAGTTGTCCAGTTTTAGTTAAGTTTCAGTTTTGCTACGGTGTGGGTTTGCTACGGGTTAGGGGAAACCAACCTGAATGATGATTAACCGTGAATCTGGCGTCGGGTCTGGAGACGGTGGCGGTGCTCGTGTCGTGACTCCAATTTCTAGAACGTCTCGTCACTGATCCACAGTGTCCACCTGGTCGGACGAAAAGCTTAACTGCCTCATCACATCAAACTGCTCTGGCTTGGGTACAAGCTGCAAGCAACAGTTGTCCACTAGATCTCATTGTACTCAATCCCAGGGTAACTGGTTGAAATTTCACGACAAGATTTCCAAGAATAAACCATCTGCAAGCTTCATAATGTTGGCTTTGCGAACTGTAGTGACTTTCTTCCGGTCGTTGAGATATGCATATACAAAAGCATATTTTGCTATGCGCTCAGAACAGAACTCGTTATAACCTAGCAAATTCCCATGAGGCAGGCCATGTTCTCGATCACCTTCTCAGGGACGGTGCTCATGTCGCCGTGGCCCTTGAAGACCTCGAAAACGATGGGGGCGTGCATCACCCTCAGACTTGACGGACGGCGTCAGTGACAAGGGGACCGATGCCGTCGCCAGAGATCAGGGTCACTGTGTGGTAGCCGGGGTCAGGTGGCAGTCGGGGGAGGCCGATAGTTTGAGCTTACGGCATCGGGATCTGAACACGAGAACGGAAGGGGCGTGTCCGTCGGTAGTGGCGTGCGGCGGAGATGGCGCTCGTGGGTCGGGGTCGCCGGAGTCAGGGAGTCTCGCCGCGAGGAGGGGCTGCTGTGGCGGTGCGGATCGCGGCGGGGGCAGCGCGGGCACAGCGGCGGTGCCGCGAGGGGGAGAGGCTGAGGGGAGATGGCCAGTCGCGATGGCGCTGAGAGGGTGCCGGGCGGAGGTCGGGGTCCGCGAGGAGGCGTGATAGCGAGAGGATCACGGCGTCGATGCTCGAGGCTGAGATCGCGGCGGAGGCGAGCGGGCGGCAGAGGAGACCGCGAGTGTGAGGGAGGAGGGGCGATCGGGGAGTGGGATCGCGGCGAAGATCGGTCGGATCTCGGGTCGCCGGCGTCGGATCGCGGGGAGAGGGGGAAATCGCAGCTGTGGCGGCGCCTCGCCGTGAGTGATGGGCGGAGGAGATCGGGGGGTCACGATGTTGGGGTGGCACGGTGTCGCGAGGGAGCTGGAGGCGGGGACCGCGGTGGCGGGGACCGCCGGAGGGCGCATGGCCGAGGGGAGGCCGCGAGGCAGCGGATTGCCGGAGGGAGAGATGGAGACGGGGAATTTCGGGGGGGTTTTCGTTTTAGAGGAGGCTGGCGGCTGAGTTTAGGGTTAGGGTTAGGTTAGGGTTTGGGATTTAATTATTATTAATAGGATATAGGTTAGCTATATAGACCTAGGATAATGGTTGAATGGGTGAGGAGCAAGGGATAGAGGGTGTACGGGTTGGGGTAAGTCTAGGGGAGATTAGCGAAACAGATTAGGGAAGATCTTAAAACGATTTAAATGAAGGTTTTAGCCAGATTTGGCTAACAATTTGAATTTCGAAATTGATCAGAGCAAATCAATGGTCCAGGTTTCTCCGAGCGATATCTCTCAATCCGGGCGTCAGAAAAATAATTCGAAAATACCGGGGCGACCGTGGAGACGAGACGCACAGATCTACGGAGCCCGATCGTGCGTAACGCCTACCAAAATTTTACGTAAAATTGGGAACGGCGTTTTGAGTCAAATGACTAAAATGCCCCTATCGTTCAAAGTCGTTTCGCGAGAAAACGAGCCGTGAAAAGACGTTCCCAAAAATTACTATAAAATTCAGCACCCCAAAATGATCGCAACGACATATCACATCGCCTATGCCGGAGATCAGAAATAGCCCAATAAAATACGTGCACGATAAAGCACGTGCACGCAGAAAATACGATCGGTCGGAAAGCGGCCGTTACATTCTACCCACCTTAGAAATGATTCCGCCCTCGGAATCACTCATACTAAGACTAATTATAAAATCTATATATACTTAAGCTTATCACTCCCATCTCTCATACCAGGATCTCTAATCCTATAACTTCAACATCGTTCCTCAAATAATCCATCATAATCCTTCTTTTCACTGGATAAAGCCACGGCTAATCTCACATCTTAACACTCAACCATAGATCCATCACTACTGTTTAAATCTCCAACTCCAAATCCTCACAAAAGAATAATAATCATCTTCTCATACCATACCACCACTAAACATCACCACTCAGTAATATCTTGAAATTTCTCGATCTCTTCCCAATGTTAATCAACGCTAAAATTATGTTCTAGTCAATCACCAATCCAAGACAAAAAAAAATTTGTCAAACTCATAATACTTTTCACAAATCGACAAACGTCGTGTCGCCAATGCATTCTTCGTCATATCTTTCCATTAATTTATCCACCAAATAATTTGATCTGTCAGAATTTCCTCTCATCCTACTCACTATAACTAATCCCAACCAATATTAAATCCGACTACTTAATCATCCATTTATCTCAACACGTCGTGTTATTCTCAAAGTCTTCTCACGTCAATTCATCAATCAGTCTCAATGCTAATATAAGCTCTACTCAATCTCATGATCATCCTAACTCATACTATTCTTGGCAGTTACTCCTATCTACTACCCGTCTAAGCCTCAAGTCCGATGAGTCATCATCTCCTCGCATATAATTTCATTCGTCCAGAATTTCCCACTAAGTCCGCCACACTCCGGTATTAGAAATAAGTCTTGGACAGTTCATTCTTTTCATCCAAAAGCTATTCTAATCCGTCATCCTTGCGTTCCCAAAGTCAATCAATCATTGACATAATAATACTCATCGCACTCCAAGCCTACTTGCAAACAAAATCCTATAACGATAATAGCTAGTCCCAACTAATATAACAACCATAAACACGAAAACCCCCCCTTTTTTTAGGGAGAATAAGAGAAGAGAAAGAGGGACTTAAGGCCAAAGAAATATTTTAAAACATTTGGAAAAACGTGTGGTGTTGCGGTAATGGATGAGGGAGGTTAAGTGAGTTGTGATCTTGTGAGCTAGTTAAAAAAACTTCAAAGATTTGGTTTAAAGAAAACAAAGTTTTGATACAGTCACATACAACCAAGATAAACCATTCATTAAACTAAAACTAAGTCTAAGGATCTGCCTGCGATGACGCCTTTCATATAAGTATGAATACCGTCATTCAGACAACTTCCAGCATACCATGGTTAACGCCGAGTACACATTCAAGACACAGGAAACAAACATCAGGGTCCTAAAGATGACACACTCATGCAGGTCTACACACTCTACCTATACTCAGGCACTGCAACGACATCACCTACCAAAGGGCCTACTCCTAAACTGAAGATAGCATGGATAACTACAAGGTCTAATGTCTAGGTAAAAGAAGGAAGGAAGACTAAGTCAAAAGCGGAACGAAATAAGATCGGAAAGAACGAGTTCAAATAAGACGGAGTAAAGAGATAGTTGGTTGGATGGGACAAAAATATTTCTCAGTATAACTAGATAGATGAAGGAGATTTACGGGTAAAATATGATATCGTATACTTTATACTTTTATAAAAATAAGTGGGGAAAAGGAGCAGATAGTAAAATTATTACGATTTGGAAAAAATTTTAGATGAAGGAATAAAAGTAGGATAATGTAGCGATCGTTTTGCAAATGAAAATAAATTTTAAACAAGGTTCTTGAAGTATGAGCACGATGAACATAGAGATGTTTATATGTAAAGAAATTCAAAATCCCTCTTTGTCTTAGAAAAAATATTCTAAAGTACGTACGTAAATGGTTAAAAATAAATTTCATAGGTTAGAAAAAATGATATATTGAATTTCCGAAATGGTAACAAAGTTTCAAAACTAAAATACGAGGGATACTGCTTCGAAAATAAGTACGAGGCCGTAACTTAAAACTTTTACGACCGAAAGGTTTCAAAATTTTGCGAAAGAATTTTAACTCAACCGAAAGTAAGAAATTTTAAATAATTAATAAAAGTTTTCAAAGAAGTCAAATTGGGCGGAGAATTTAATAATGAATTTCGAAAATACTTTTAAAGGAAGCAGTTTTTTTTTTTTGGAAAGGGGAAAATTTGAAAATAAGTACAAGATAGTAGAAATAAATTGTGTAGTTAATAAAAGTAATATATATATTTTGGAAACAAGGCAAATAATGCGAGATGTTGACTTAAAACATTTACATCCAAGAAAGCTCCAAGTCAATTAAAAGTTTTAACTCGATCCAAAACAACAAATTTTTAATATATAATATAGGGGTTTTCAAAGAAATCAAGCTAGAGCGAAAACTTAATAAGGAAAGTCGAAAATATTTTTAGAGGAGGTAGAATTGGTCAAGGAAGGGATTCGAAGGATCGACGATAATCGTCAGGAAACGATCACGTGAATCGGGAGACAGAAAAATGATCGCTTGACGGATACACTTAGGATTTGATTTACGAAGCTACGATGGGGTTCATCGGTCGATCACGCGAAAGGGTAATGATCAGGGAGGCGCTAGAAGTCAGGGATTTTAATTATCGGGTCGTCTGAAGATCAGGAGAGCTTGGCACTAAGGTTTTCTAATGAGCTAGACTGTAACCAGGATCTAATGGGAAAGTTCCTAAGAGAAATCAAGGTTAGTTCTGTTGGGCCCGAAGTCGATGGAGCTGGGCGAGCGACTAAACTAAAAGAAGGGCTCTAGGAAGTTTAACACGGTCAGAGTCAAGTGGCTACTAAGGTATTCTAGGACGAGGATGACTAATTCCTAACCAAGGCATCAGACTGTCAACCTGGGTGTCTATCCAAGTCTTCCTACCATCTAAGACTGGGAAACTAATTCAGACTTGTACGTGGATATTAAATGAATGCGGTACTTTTATTGTTCCGAACTTTTGCAAGACCTGCATGGGCCACCACTAAAACCTGTCACGCCCCGCTTCCCAAAATGGACGGAGGCGAAGCGTGACTAAGGCCCGCTTAGGCCGGAGCTGTGAAGCTCGGACCCAATAAGCGTCTGTAGGGGTACCATTTTAAAGTTTTCAGGTTCTTGCGTTAATGAAGTTCGAAACAACAGAAGTACTAAAAGGAAGTTGCATTCATTAAATTAGAGATATAATATCCAACTGGTACAAAGTCTAAAATAAGCCTAAGCATGGCAACAAAAAAAAATATCTAAAAGAAATCTAAAAGCAGTAACCTCTGAAAGTGACGACTAAAAGACCTCAAGGTCTGGTCCTCGACGGGCACGTACTCTGGGTCGACGTCCTCGGCTCCTCGTACTCCAGTGAGTCTGCCTCGTCCACGAACTCTGGCTGAGCACCTGACGTACAGCACCCAAGAAAAAGGAACTGTACGTCAGGTAAAGTCTACAAGAAGGGTTAGACTTTACTGCAAGTGTATCAACTTTTTGACAACGGTTTACTGGTTGATTAACATGCTGAGGTTCTTTTACACAACAGTTTACTGGTTGATTAGCATGCTGTGGTTATAACAGGGTAACACAACAGGAAGTAACGTAGCAGGAAAGTAAAACGGGACAAGTAGTAGTCGTAGCATGTGCTATCGACTACGGGACTAACCTACAGGTGTCAAGACAAGACGGGACGTGACGGGACAAGACAGGACAAGACGGGACAAGACAAGTAGGACACGAAAGGGTTCACGCCTTACGGTTCGAGGGCGGCCAGACCCTCTCCCCGTGCGCACGCTCAACCCTACCCCAAACCCCAGGAACTCAGGACAAGACAATATAGGGCCACTCACTCTGCTAGGTGAGTGCCTCTATCCCCACGGTCGGTAGCGTATCGCTCACTCTGCTAGGTGAGAGACTAACGCCTCGTAGGTGAAACCGTACAACTGTATAGGACCACTCACTCTGCTAGGTGAGCGTCTCTATCCTCTCGGTCTGCTGGGACACTCACTCTGCTAGGTGGGTGCCGAGCTTCCCGTAGGCTTTTTGGTAACAGGGATCACTTCCGCAAGGAAATCATCCGAAACGCCCGTAGGCTTTTTGTGTAACAGGACACGACATGACAAGTGTAGGGAAAGTTATTCTAGGGTGTCCACACGCACGCACACACAAGATAGTCCTATGTTGTCAGCAGTTCATTGTTGTCAGGCTCAGACTTCGTCGTCAAGTCTGAGCCGTCACGGGTCGTCCCGGACGCTATCATTTCACGTCCGGTTCTCATCACACACAATCTAACAGTTCTACAAACTAGAACTAAAGCACAGTCAAATCGCAAGTGGGTACACTTGCCTGCGATGGCGAGTGTGTCGTCCGTCCGGAGCGTCTCGTCCAGGCGTCGCGTCCGCGGTAGTCCGTCTGAAAAGTGTCACGGCGACGGTGTCAGGTCGCGTTTTTCAATAACTCCTATTTAGGTTCATTTCTAGGTTGTCGGGACTACCCTAATCGTCAAGTCACAATTTGATGTTTTATCAGCCTAGATCGACCACTACCCTATATGCACAGAAAGTTTGTCCGATGGTCGATTTCTACGGTGAGCAGAGTTTTACAAGAACTGAAAGTAAATTTAGTTATAGTTGTCCAGTTTTAGTTAAGTTTCAGTTTTGCTACGGTGTGGGTTTGCTACGGGTTAGGGGAAACCAACCTGAATGATGATTAACCGTGAATCTGGCGTCGGGTCTGGAGACGGTGGCGGTGCTCGTGTCGTGACTCCAATTTCTAGAACGTCTCGTCACTGATCCACAGTGTCCACCTGGTCGGACGAAAAGCTTAACTGCCTCATCACATCAAACTGCTCTGGCTTGGGTACAAGCTGCAAGCAACAGTTGTCCACTAGATCTCATTGTACTCAATCCCAGGGTAACTGGTTGAAATTTCACGACAAGATTTCCAAGAATAAACCATCTGCAAGCTTCATAATGTTGGCTTTGCGAACTGTAGTGACTTTCTTCCGGTCGTTGAGATATGCATATACAAAAGCATATTTTGCTATGCGCTCAGAACAGAACTCGTTATAACCTAGCAAATTCCCATGAGGCAGGCCATGTTCTCGATCACCTTCTCAGGGACGGTGCTCATGTCGCCGTGGCCCTTGAAGACCTCGAAAACGATGGGGGCGTGCATCGCCCTCAGACTTGACGGACGGCGTCAGTGACAAGGGGACCGATGCCGTCGCCAGAGATCAGGGTCACTGTGTGGTAGCCGGGGTCAGGTGGCAGTCGGGGGAGGCCGATAGTTTGAGCTTATGGCATCGGGATCTGAACACGAGAACGGAAGGGGCGTGTCCGTCGGTAGTGGCGTGCGGCGGAGATGGCGCTCGTGGGTCGGGGTCGCCGGAGTCAGGGAGTCTCGCCGCGAGGAGGGGCTGCTGTGGCGGTGCGGATCGCGGCGGGGGGCAGCGCGGGCACAGCAGCGGTGCCGCGAGGGGGAGAGGCTGAGGGGAGATGGCCAGTCGCGATGGCGCTGAGAGGGTGCCGGGCGGAGGTCGGGGTCCGCGAGGAGGCGTGATAGCGAGAGGATCACGGCGTCGATGCTCGAGGCTGAGATCGCGGCGGAGGCGAGCGGGCGGCAGAGGAGACCACGAGTGTGAGGGAGGAGGGGCGATCGGGGAGTGGGATCGCGGCGAAGATCGGTCGGATCTCGGGTCGCCGGCGTCGGATCGCGGGGAGAGGGGGAAATCGCAGCTGTGGCGGCGCCTCGCCGTGAGTGATGGGCGGAGGGGATCGGGGGGTCACGATGTCGGGGTGGCACGGTGTCGCGAGGGAGCTGGAGGCGGGGACCGCGGTGGCGGGGACCGCCGGAGGGCGCATGGCCGAGGGGAGGCCGCGAGGCAGCGGATTGCCGGAGGGAGAGATGGAGACGGGGAATTTCGGGGGGGGGTTTTCGTTTTAGAGGAGGCTGGCGGCTGAGTTTAGGGTTAGGGTTAGGTTAGGGTTTGGGATTTAATTATTATTAATAGGATATATGTTAGCTATATAGACCTAGGATAATGGTTGAATGGGTGAGGAGCAAGGGATAGAGGGTGTACGGGTTGGGGTAAGTCTAGGGGAGATTAGCGAAACAGATTAGGGAAGATCTTAAAACGATTTAAATGAAGGTTTTAGCCAGATTTGGCTAACAATTTGAATTTCGAAATTGATCAGAGCAAATCAATGGTCCAGGTTTCTCCGAGCGATATCTCTCAATCCGGGCGTCAGAAAAATAATTCGAAAATACCGGGGCGACCGTGGAGACGAGACGCACAGATCTACGGAGCCCGATCGTGTGTAACGCCTACCAAAATTTTACGTAAAATTGGGAACGGCGTTTTGAGTCAAATGACTAAAATGCCCCTATCGTTCAAAGTCGTTTCGCGAGAAAACGAGCCGTGAAAAGACGTTCCCAAAAATTACTATAAAATTCAGCACCCCAAAATGATCGCAACGGCATATCACATCGCCTATGCCGGAGATCAGAAATAGCCCAATAAAATACGTGCACGATAAAGCACGTGCACGCAGAAAATACGATCGGTCGGAAAGCGGCCGTTACACCATGGCCGATCATGGCCAAGGCCATTTGGCATTGGCCGGCCATGGCCCCTTTGGCCATGGTCGGCCACCCCCTTTGAATGGGGTTGCCGCACTTATTCCTCCCCCTTGATGGGGTGGTCGCCGGTGGTTATTGGCCGTAGCCAACCCCCTTCGCTTGAGGAGGGGGGTGCATGGCCTTCATAGCCCATTTGGCCATGGTGCACATGTACCAAATTTCCTCTTACCCGATGGAAATAACTACCATCATCTTCCTCGATGAAGCACCCGTTCGTCGATGAAGCACCCGTTCGTCGAGAAATTAGTTATTTCCTAATGGCCGTGTGCCAAAAATGAAAAATAACTTACTATGTGAACGGTCGGTTCTTCCCGTCACGGAGAGTTCCTACCATATCCGTAATGATAGGAGATCCTAACGTGAAAAGAACAACCGCTGCGTTCTCTCCGTCACGAAGCGTTCCTACTATATCCGTAATAGTAGGAGACCCATTCGTGAAAAAGACAACGACTCGTTCATAGTTTCGACGGGGTGGTGGTTTGACCGGGGCGAACCCATATGGCTCTGATACCAATGTAGGATCCTGCCAAAACAGAGTTAGGATCGATAATTAAAGTTGAGACTTACGCTAGCGTATGCGGAACGGTAGTCTCGGAACTTTGCCTTCGGATTCGCCACGACGGATCGAGTCTTCTCACGAACGGAGTAAGGCTACTAATCCACAATCTAAATCTCTATTTTAGATTAAGAACTTGGATAGAGGAAGAGAAAGGATTTCTGCAGAGCTTCGCTAGGAAGAAGATGCATGCATGAATTTCATGCAAAAGGTGTAAGAAATGGCTTACCCTTGGGTCTTATTTATAGCCCCCAAGGTAGTTATTTTAGGGTAAGTTGTTCCTTTGGAACAACTTAATTAAGGTGTACCATGATACATGGCACATTATAAGCTTAAGTTGTACCATATGCATGGTACAACATAAGCTTAAGATATTCCCCCTTTATTAGCCATATGTCGCATGCACTTATGCATATATAATGCGACTTTCCCACTCATCCAGAGATCCTCTCCGCAAGGGAATAGATTCCCTTTGTACACGACTTCGTGTACGCGACGTTCGAGGTCCGTATTCCCTCGTACATCCCCCACAAGGGTGTACAAACGTCTTCCATATCCAACAGTCTATTCAAGGCTTAACATGCTAATTCAACTAAGAAGTAAAGAAATAAAGATTTACATATTTAATCCTCTTCACTTCCTACTGAATCCCTTGAAGACTTGCATTGATCTTGTGGAGTTCAACATGTTGACTTCCTTGATATTATTCCTTGATTTCCATGCTTCATTGATTGATGTCCTTGCATCAATGTCCCGAGTCATCGTCTTCATTTGATATGACTTTATTTATATTAACACTGCTTTCATTAACTGCAAAATGAGGGGATTATTCATAATTGATTATGTTTGTTTATCATCAAAACCACATTTGGGGAATCCAATATTCAACAATGATGACCAAAAAAAATTTGGCATATGCATATAAAGTTTGTTTTCTAAATATGATTTAGAAGAACGAATTTACATGAATCAGCGAGAAAGTTTTCAAGTCAATAGGAGAGAACAAAAGGCATGTGAGGCATCAAGGAGCCAGAACATATGTTTTGACAAAGTGGTCAAACGGTTTGACACTTTATCAGAAATGATTATGAACCGTGTAGATGACTAGTGACTATTTTGGTACGTAAAGGATATTGTTTTAAGTCTCAAGTGAGGACGATGAGCTGGATAAGATACATGCAAGACAAATGTTATGGATTCCAAAAGACCAATGAACTAATATGGATGAGATTAAAATGCGTAGTCTAGCATGAACATAGAAACTCCTTAAGTCTATAGTAAAGACAGTTTAGGAAATTCACTCACACTACCACATGAAATCTGAAGATACGTATGTGTAAATGCGGTATGAGATACCATGATTTATGGGCTTGAGTGTAATTGGAAGATTTTAGGAGATATATATGCCCTCAAGGCAATTTATCTCTGTGTATATGTACAAACATCTTGTTCGAAATAACAGTAAGTTGTTTGGTAAAAATTTACCTAAGTAAATAATAATGCAGTCTTCATTAGAACTTAGGTAAAGTCCTGAGACTTAATGCGAGGTCAAACAAGTATCGAGATGAAGATCTCGATCATTGAGAATTGCTTGACCATTTGCAACATAAGTTTAAAATCGTTCGTGGTCGTAGATGTTGCAAGAAAAGGATATCGACACAAAGACCATTGTGTCTTTGTCTTCACCATGGATTTGTGGCGTTGATCTCATGGTTGTTCGACTTGGAGAAGTAGGAGACGAGACACATGTGCTCATTATAAAATGAGTTCACTGGACGACCCAACGAGAGTTATTATATGGTTAACATTAATTAATCTATCAATGACAACTCTCAGTGATGATAGGCAAGTTGGTCCTTAGACTTGAGGTCATTGTATGAACATGTACGTGAACGGTGTCACTTAGATCTCTGACCTAGCTTTGAGACAAGGCTAATTGAAAGGTCTTTGGCTGTGTGATACTTGAAGCGTGCAGGGAGAGTAATGACCAAGAAAGAACTCATTCCTCTCATTTATAGGGAGTCAGTGGCGCATGTGTTAGTTTGGTCTTTAGTAAGAACTCTAACCAGAGTATGTTGAAAGAAGTCCAACATCATTGGACTAAAGCCTGATGGAGACTAACCGGTTTCAAGCTATTAGGATTGACAGTCGACCATAACATAAGCTTGACTAAGCAACATAGTTATGATGAAGGCACTAAAACTGCGGCATTTATCACGAATACAATCAGGGTGGTCCCGACAATACCCATGTCAATGGGCTAACCACATAATGATGATACCGAAACAGGGACGGCATCTACTGCTCGTGGTCACTGTCATCTGGAGTTTCAAGCTCCACTTATAATAGGGTCAGGCTGTAGGGTCTCACACAGAGTGAGACCTTCATCAAGTAATATGTAGGATAAGGGAGATAATGCATACAATGTATGAAAATTAATTATGTCCCAAAAGGTTTGTGTTAAAGGCTTTAGAATATTAATAATGTGGTATGCAAAAACGCATAGAAATGATCCATTCGTCAAAACGAGGTTCCAGGAATATCCCGAACCGGCTGCACAAGCTTGGATCTGGTGTAACCCGTTAGGGAATAGGGGCCGTTTATCTAGGGTTTACCTTAGTCAAAAAACATCTGGAAATTTCCAGATTCGGTTTTTGAAAAGGGATCAAATTTGAGGACACATTTGAGGGGTCAAACGACCTCGGAATTGTGCACTATTTGTTTCTATGCGTTCACCATGGAATTTCCTTCGAAACGACATATTGTATGCCTTTGGGGATCACTGGTGAGGGAGAAACAATTGCTCAAAAAAGAATGAATATGGACTCAAATCTATCCAGATTCAGCTTTCTGCAGCTTTGGGTCATTTTCGCACGTACGTTTGAGGAGTCAAACGAACTCGGAATTGAGCACCATTTGTTTCTATGTGTTTGCTGTTCAGTGCTCTTTGATTTGATATAAGATATCACTTCCAGAGTTCAACGGTGAAGGACGAAAAATTCTTAACGTTTGGCCATCATAGAGAGCAAACTTGTAATTAATTTTTTCCTCTAATTGTATTAGTCCCACATCGGATATTTTGAGAGTAGGAGGGGTCAGCTCCCTATATAAATAGGGGCTAAATCTTCTCCTTGAAACTTGGACCAGGACTTGGATCTAGGGAGCTCTCAAAGGTTAAGAGCAAACCTAGATCAAATAGGCTAAAATAATATTCCACCTTTCTCCCTTATTCTTCCTTGCTCCTACTCGAACTTTAGCAAAACTACGAAGGAGTTCGGATCGGATCCGAAGTCTTAATAGAGGATACACTCAAGGTAAACCTTTCTGGAGCACGTGATTGGCTCGTCGACAAGGGGATTGCTTGCCTCTGGACGCGGTTCGGCTCGGGAGAATCACCTCAGCCCCCACGCAGGGCATTGGTTCGTGGGATTTTGTGCCTTGCTAACGTGCAAGGGAAAGGTTTGTAGTTTAATTTATGTGTTTTTAATTGCAGTTAATATTAAAGATCTATCTTTAGGGGTTGGTCAAACCCACCCCGGGATAGTAGAGATTCTAGATATGGTTTAATTTCCTTGGAGCTTGACTTAAAATAGTTTTAAGTTGTTTTCTGTTGCTTTATTTACTGTCGTCGTCCACTCGACTTAGGTCGGACGTCGATTTTAAGCCCTAATGGTCGCCCAAAACCCTTCAAAGATGTCCTACACCTCTACAACAAACAACTCAACTTCTTCATCCAGAATGGAACTCTACTACAAGGCCTCCACTATTTATTGGTTCCAACTACTCCTACTGGAAGAAGAGGATGACGATCTATCTTCAAATCATAGACTATGAACTTTGGAACATGTTGGAAACTCAATACGAAAAGCCTACTACTCCTTACACCCAATGGACCACAAATGATAAATACGCTACAACTCACAACTCAAAGGCTATGAATGCACCATTTTACGCCATGGACAAGAATGAGTTCAATCGAGTCTCCCAAGCCAAATCAGCATATGATATCTGGCATATAATCGAGGTAATACACGAAGGCACTGATAAAGTTAAGGAAACTAAAATTTCGGTTCTTGTTCACAGGTTTGAGTTATTTAAGATGTAAGAGAATGAGACAATTAGAGAAATGATTACTAGATTCACTTATATAACCAACCTCTAATTGTTCTTGTTAAAGTATATACTCAACATGAACAAGTTAGGAAGATTCTTCATGCTTTAACACTAGAATGGGAAAAGAAGACAACAGCCATTGAAGAAGTCAATGGCTCAACTCTCACCGTTGGAAGTCTTGTTGGTAACTTGATGTCATACGAAATACAACTTCAATATTGCAAAGAATAATCAGACACTAAGAGGAAAGTGCTTGCTTTCAACACATCATCTGACACAGATGATTCATACATGGATGATGACAATGTGGCACTACTTACCAAAAATTTCAAAAAGTTCCTACAAGTAGGTAAGTATAAGAATTTTAAATCTAAAACTACTGATGCCACTTTATGTTTTAATTGCAACAGGCCTTGACATATGAAAAAGGATTGTCCTTTACTAAAACATAAAGATAGAACATTCAACAACTCCAAGAAGAAAATAAAGTTTGAAAAGAGAAAGACAACACTCGCAGCCCCTTAGGATTCTTCATCCTCTGATAAAGAAGACGATGATGAACAATTAAATGAAGAGAATGCCCACGTGTGCTTTATGGCTCAAAATGAAAATAAGGTACGCCATCTGGATAATGAAGAATTACTAGATGTCTTTACTGAACTATTAATAAGTTTTAAAAAGCTTAATGGACAACATAAGGTAGTAATCATTAATAATCAAGAATTAGTATCTTCATTACAATCATTAGATAAAATGAGAATGAGAGTTTAATTTCTCAAAACTTAAAATTAGCACAAGATAATGAGATTCTTAAATCAGAGAATCATGATATGCTTTCACGTATTTCAGTTTTAGATAATAGTATTACATCTTTAAAATTGAAATATGATGAAATGGCTATTATTGTAAATAAATTTAATAAAGGAAAGAATAATCTCGATGAATTACTTAGTATACAACATCCAACAAATCTTCACCAAGGATTGGGTTATAAAAATTCACCCAAATTTAATAATTTTTATAAATGTTGTTGATACTAAAAAGAAGTTGAATGTATTATTAGATATAAAGAAAATAAATTCTTCTAATTATTTGCAACAAAATAATAATATTTCTAATTCAACGATGACTAACTTTGTAACATCTTCTAGGAAATCCACTACTCTTTTTATTTGGATTCCTAAGGATTTATGCCTACATGATATGGCTTTATATATTTCCAACTTTATGAAAGATTTTAATCACTCAACAAATTATTTAAGAAAGCCAAATTGTACTTGGGTTTGGCTTCCTAAGGACTAATCCCAAGGTCCCAAAATAAAAGGGTACCAATATTTATTGTTTATTTTTCAGGTACTTATAAAAGAGAGATTGATCCTAGATAGTGGATGTTCCAAACACATGACTGTAAATATTAAACTTCTTTTAATCGTTTAATTCAAAGATGGTGGCACAGTTACCTTTGGCAATAACAACAAAGGAAAAGTTATTAGCATTGGTACCGTTGGTGATCCAGATAAGCCAATCATCGAAAACGTGCTACTCGTTGACAGTTTGAAACATAATCTTCTATACCGAATTATGCGATAAAAATTTTAAAATAGTTTTCGAAAAAAGTGCATGCCTTATATATGATTTTAATATGGTTAATATATTATTTCAAGGAATCGTAAAAATAATGTTTATATATTATGCATTAAAATAACTACACATAATCATTGTTTATTAGCATCGACAGAAAATACACTTTTATGGCACAGACGTTTTGGTCGCACTAATTTCAAACATTTGGCATGTATTTCAAAATATAAATTAGTTTCAGGAATGCCAAATATATCATTCAATCATACACAATTTTGTGAAGCGTGTCAATAAGGTAAAATACACAAATCTTCGTTTAAATTAAAAGATATTATTTTAACAAAACGACCACTTGAACTTCTATACTTAGATTTATTTGGTCCATCTAGGATAACCTCTTTTAATGAAGTAGAAATGCATTTGTATAATTGTAGATGAATATTCGAGATATACATGAGTTTTTTCATAAAACATTAAAATGATGCACTTAACATCCTCTATGATTTACCGGATGTTGTTTTTCAAGCAAATCGTGGAGTGAATCCCTAGAATACACAAAGCTTTTGAGCTTTTGGGATTCGGCTTCGCATTTCAACGTAAGTTGTCGAATGCGAGTTTCTAAGCTAAGGTTTTGAGCTAATAATTTTTCATTAGAAATGCTCAAATCCTTAACTTGAGAGAGAAGTGTGTCTCTCTCACTAGTGTCACATACATGCAAAGCATCATTATCATTTACACTAGTAGATTCTAAGGCATGCAACCTACTCATAGCATTTTTAAATTTATCTTTCAATTTAGCATATGAGTCGATGCACTTACTTGCCCCATTGGAGACCACGTTGAAGCAGTATTCGAGGTCCTCGTAGGATAGCTTCTCCTCCTCAACTTCCTCATCGCTTTCCTCCTCACTGGAGTTTGACAAAGACTCTTCCCTCTTTTCCATGAAGCACATTTCCTCGTTGGGTTTGAGCCACGCCTCCACCTCTTCATCGCTTGAACTCGAGGAGATTGATGAAGAATCATCAAAAGCCACGAAGCACATATGAGCTCGCTCCTTATCATCCTCTTCTTCATCACTTGAAGTGTCCTCATCGGAGTCATCAAAAGTGCCAACAAATCCCTTCTTTTGATTCTTGAACTTGGACTTGCCTTTCCAATTCTTCTTTCATTTACCCTTATAAGTATCTTTGGTGGGTTTGGAAGGGCATTCTGTAGATAGATGAACTTTGCCACTGCAAGTGTAACAAGTAGGAATCTAGTTAGAATTGGAGGCAAACTTTGAAGAAGATTTACCTTGCTTGCTTTTGAGGAATGCTCTTAGTTGCGTGGCAAGCTCGATGTAATCATCATCGCTAACATCATCTTCTCCATCATCTTCACTCGGAGCTTCTTGATGAAATTTCTTCCTCTATTTGAGTGGCTCCTCCTTGGCATGGAATGCAACCCCCTTTTGCTTTTTCGGCTTCTCGGGCTTGGTTGGTTGAATGTCATTCTTATGTTGAAGCTTCACTTCGTATGCCATGAGATTCCTAACACACTCCTCAATGGTATATTTGGACGTGTCGTTAGACTCCAAAATCCCGTTGGCCTTTGACTCCCATTTGGGTGTAAGAGAGTCAAGGATCTTCTCCACTCGTCCTCTTGGGAAATCACATTCCCAAGTCCCTCCAAAGCGTTCATGATATCTGTGAACCTTGTGAACATCTCTGAAATTCTTTCTCCTTCCTGCATCTTAAACATTTCATATTTAGATCTAAACACAGTTTGTTTAGATTTCTTTACCTTTGTAGTCCCTTCATGACATATCTCCAAAGTATGCCAAATTTCGTTGGCTGTTTTGCACATGGAGATGCGGTTGAACTCATTTGCTGAGAGGGTGCAATGGAATGCATTCATAGCCCTCGCATTGACTTTGATCGAGTCCTTCTCTGCCTTTGTCCTTGAAGCCGCAGGTGTAGTGGGCTTCTCAAATGGCACCACCGTGATGTCCCATAGGTCTTGACCCTCAATGTAGATCAGCATCCTGATCTTCCAACTTGGGTAGTTGGTTCCATTGAAGAGCGGGGGTCGAACGGTTGAATGACCTTCTTCATGAGACGCGGATGTAGCGTTGAATGCCATCGTTGCAGTATGCTATAACCTCGCTCTGATACCAATTGTAAAGATCGTCTTACCCTTGCAATACTAACAACAACACACTAGAGGGTGGTGAATATTGTAATTGCAATAAATTGTCTAATTAAAATTAAACTTGCAAATGCGGAATAATAAATGCAACAGGAAATAATTGGCACAATCAATCCAAACGCAAACACAAGATTTTACCCTGGTTCCCCAAACTTGGGTACGTCCAGCCACACCAATATTCACTATATTCCCACAAAGAGAAGTGAATACAAATCCCACAAAGATATACCTTGCCAAGAGGATTTTGTCCCACACAAGGACCCAACCAACCCTTCACAGGGGTCAAACTCCCACCTAGAGAATTACTAACTCCTACTCAGAGAATTAGGGTTAGCCCTACAGTAGGACACCAAACTCCCACAAAGAGAGTTATTCCCACAAAAAGAATATCCTAATCCCACAAAGAGATAAACTCCCAGAAAGACTACTTCCCACAAAGAGAATTAGTGTTACAAAGAAACACCAAGTAAAATAAATACTCTTACATATGCCTTGAGATGCTTACTCGTAGATGAATGCAAGGCATGGAAGAGGATCTCCTGTTGGATATGGAAGACGTTAGTACACCCTTGTAGGGGATGTACGAGGGAATACGGACCTCGAACGTCGCGTACACGAAGTCGTGCGCAAAGGGAATATGTTCCCTTGCGGAGAGGATCTCTAGATTGATGGGAAAGTCGCATTATATGTGCATAAATGCATGCGACATATGGCTAATAAAAGGGTAATATCTTAAGCTTATGTTGTACCATGCATATGGTACAACTTAAGCTTATAATATGCCATGTACGATGGTACACCTTAGTTAAATTGTTCCAAAGGAACAATTTACCCTAAAATAACTACCTTGGGGGCTATAAATAAGACCCAAGGGTTAGCCATTTTCCTTACACTTTTGCATGGCATTCTTGCATGCATTTTCATTCTAGCGAAGCTCTGCCGAAATACTTCCTCTCCCTCTATCCAAGTTCTTAATCTAAAAGTAGAGATTTAGATTGTGGATTTAGTAGCCTTACTCCGTTCGTGAGAAGACTCGATCCGTCGTGGCGAATCCGAAGACAAAGTTCCGAGACTACCGTGCCGCATACGCAAGCGTAAGTCTCAACTTTATTTATCGATCCTAACTCTGTTTTGACAGGATCCAACATTGGTATCAGAGCCATACGGGTTCGCCCCGGTCAAACCGCCGCCCCGTCGAAACTATGAACGAGTCGTTGTCTTTTTCACGAATGGGTATCATACCATTACGGATATGGTAGGAACGCTTCGTGACGGAGAGAACGCAGCGGTTGTTCTTTTCACGTTAGGGTCTCCTATCATTACGGATATGGTAGGAACTCTCCGTGACGGGAAGAACCGACCGTTCACGTAGTATGTTATTTTTCATTTTTGGCACACGGCCATTAGGAAATAACTAATTTCTCGACGAACGGGTGCTTCATCGACGAACGGGTGCTTCATCGAGGAAGATGATGGTAGTTATCTCCATCGGAGAAGATGAATTTTAGTGCATGTGCGCCATGGCCAAATGGGCTATGAAGGCCATGCACCCCCCTCCCCATGCGGAGGGGGTTGGCTACGGCCAATAACCACCGGCGACCACCCCATCAAGGGGGAGGAGTGCATGCGGCCACCCCATGAAAGAGGGGAGACCGGCCATGGCTAAAGGGCCATGGCCGGCCGGCCCTGGCCGGCCACGGCCAGGGCCAGGGAGCCCTGTCCGCGGCCAAGCTAGAGCCTGGCCTCCCTGGCCGGGGCCAGGGCAGGGGCCCTGGCCCCCGGCCAGGGCCAGGCCGCCCTGGCCGAGGCCAAGGCAGGGGCCTGGCCTCAGGCCAGGGCCTGGCTGAGGCCAGGGCCTGGCTGAGGCCAGGGCAGGGGCCCTGGCCCCGGCCAGGGGCCAGGGCAGGCGCCCTGGCCGAGGCCAGGGCAGGGGCCCTGGCCCCGGCCAGGGGCTTGGCCGCCCTGGCAGGGGCCAGGGCAATGCCCTGGCCTCAGACCAGGGCCTGGCCGCCCTGGCCGAGGCCAGGGTAGGGGCCCTGGCCGACGGCCAGGGCCTAGCCGGCCCCGGCCCTGGCAGAGGCCAGGGCCTGGCCGCTGCCAGTGCCACGGTCGGCCCTGGCAGCGGTTATTCTTTGGCCAATGGCCGGTCTGATCGGCACTGGCCGAGAGTGATGAAGACAAATTTTTGGTCGACCAATTTGGGTGTTTTGGTCGACCAATCCGGCGAAAGGTCTAGGTCGATCACGAATTTGCCGACTAGCCCATACGGGGTGTCAAAAGGCCTTGGTCAAACACGAATGTGCCGATTAGCCCATACAGGGCTAACATTTTTTGAAGTTTTTTTTTAACTTGGGCTCTACTCCTTGAAGACTAGCCATAGTGCTCTACTTCATGCGAGATTAGCCAAGTCATTGTGCTCTACTCTACGGAGATTAGCCAATGTACTTATGAAATTGTGCTCTACTCCTTGAAGATTAGCCGTAATGCTCTACTTCATGCGAGATTAGCCATGTCATTATGCTCTACTCTACGGAGATTAGCCAATGAACTTATAGACGTTGTGCTCTACTCTACGGAGATTAGCCAATGTATTTTCAAATTTTTTTTGAAAAAGGTGTTTTCAAATAGGTTATGTCCCGTCCTTAATCGGGATAGCGCAATTTAGAATTCCAAGTCCTACCACGATCCGGCCATGGTCAACTAACCCATGGGTATGTAGAACAGGTCTCGTGGCTTGGTAATTGTTGCGCTAAAATTCTTTGCGTAAACTCTCACCTATTCCATTTTGAAAGATATGTTTTTCAAAAATATTTTTTCCGCTGCTGGTACCATACGGGTATCATTTCTGATTTCTTTTTACTTGAGATAAGTAAGAGGGATACTTTGAAAGTTACTTCTAGATGGTAGTTGGGAACGTAGTGAACTTCTCGATTCTAGAGTAACATTTCAACGCATCCAAGGAACTTATCAAGTGTTTAAAGAATCGAAACTATATGCATAGAATTTTGATCGTGTTTTTCATTCTCTTTGCAGTTTTTTTTTAATCGAATATGTCTACCGCTTCTAAGAACATTGTCGTAGAGCTTAACAAAGGTGAAAAGCTCAACGGCGACAATTATAAACTTTGGTCAATAAAAATCCAATATGATTTGGAGGAGCAAGATGTGCTTGAAACACTCCAAAACATAATGGAAGAACCTGAGTTGGGCAATACGGCCCAACACAAGAGGGACCGGGAAGCTTATGATACTTGGACTCGAAAGAACAAAATAGCACGTATTACGTTACTGTCCGCAATGGACAATGACATAATGCGTCTATTTCGGGAATTCGACCTAGCCAAAGACATATGGTCTGAGCTAGAAATAAAGTTTGGTGGAACTTCGGTTACCAAACTCCGCTCCTTAAATATTCAATTTGATTCGTACAAGATGCGGCGAGATCACTCTATGAAAAAGCATCTCCGCCACATGGCGAATCTCATAGCTGAATTGAAGGATGCGGGTCTTACGTTGTCTGACGAACAGCAGATCCAAGCAGTCATTCGTTCACTCCCAGATAGCTGGGATAACATGAAAATGCACCTCACTCATAATGAGTGCATTAAAACTTTAAGCAATGTATCTAAACACCTCGAACTCGAGGAAGAGCGGATTCAAGCCGCAAAACCTAGTGCAGAAGTGCACATGGCCGCTAGTTCCTCACATGGAGGAAATAAGCGGAATAATAAACGCTTAAGGTTTGTGAACGAACGAAAGCAAGAACCGGAAACCTCAAAGAAGACTAAGTGGCAAAAGAATGTGCACTCAAAGAAGAAAAACTTGAAGAAGATCAAGTGCTTTAAGTGCAACAAGTACGGTCACTTCGCCCGTACGTGTACGGATGGAAGTGATAAGGTAACTTGTAGGGCTAGTTACATATGTGTTTCTAGTTCCATGTTTCTTGCTGAATCTAACTATTTTTTGGTTGATTGATTCAGGGGCCACAGACCACGTAGCGAAGGACAGAAGGTTCTTCGTAGAGTATCAAAGGATAACTCAAGGAACAAAGTGGATATACGTCGGCAACAACACTCGTGTTGAAGTCAAGGGCGTCGAAACATGCAAACTTGTTCTCGACAATGGCCGACCTCTATTATTGCACGACTTCCTCTTTGCTCCAGATATTCGAAGGAATATCGTATCCGTGGTCATGTTAATTGTCTTTAATGGAGGTTCTATAAACAAAATGTTGACCTTGTTTGTAATAGTTCTTTAGTTGGGTCGGGTAATGTTTGTAATGGATTGATTGTTTTAAACACTATGTGTGATAATTCTTCTTCTATTAATGAAAGTTTCCATTTGACAAATGCTTCTAACTCTGAATCTGAGATCATTTGTTGGCATGCAAGACTTGGTCACATTGGACCAACTAGAATGGATAGACTTGCCAAAAGTGGCTTGCTATCTAATGTTTCAAAAGTTGAAATGTCAACTTGCGAACATTGTCTTGTAGGGAAAACTTGTCGCAAGCCATTTGGAACTGGCACAAGGGCCGAAGTTCCATTACAGCTTATCCATTCGGACATTTGCGGTCTAATGAATGTTAAGACAAGACACGGGAAGTCCTATTTCATCACCTTCATTGATGACTTCACCCGTTTCGGTCACATTTATTTGATTTCCCACAAACATGAAGCTTTAACTTGCTTCAAAAACTATATGAGTTTAGTGGAAAATCAACTAGATCGCAAGATAAAGGTCTTGCAAACCGATCGGGGTGGAGAATATCAATCAACAAGTTTTAAGGAACTCTGTGATGAAAAAGGCATAGTTCATCTAATAACTATTCCTTATACTCCACAACAAAACGGTGTTGCGGAAATAGGACATTGATGGAAATGATCCGATAAATGATGTCTCAGGCAAATTTGCCTATCACCTTTGGGGGTGATGCATTATTGACGGCAGCATTCATCTTAAACCGTGTACCCTCGAAGTCGGTAAGTTCTACTCCTTATGAGTTGTGGAACAATAGAACTCCAGACTTAAGCATTCTAAAACCTTGGGGTTGTGCCTCTTATGCACATTTATCCTCTCACAAATATGGCAAACTTGGGCCACGTGGGAGGAAGTGTATCTTCATCCGATACGGTGAAAACTCCAAAGGATATGTTTTCGTCGGTCAAGAGGACAATGGGGGTCTTATAGAATTCGAATCGAGGGATGTTATCTTCTTGGAAAACGAGTTTCCAAAACAGGGTGAGATAAGTCAAGACTTATCCTTGTTTGAGACTTGGGATCAAGAAGGATCGGAACGTTCGAGTGGGAGAATTCTTGGTGAAGAAGAAAATACGTTTCAAACTTCACCTATGAATGATACGAACGATACCAATCCTATTCCGAGTGGGAGTGATGTTATTCCAAGTGGGAGTGATATCATTCCAAGTGGGAGTGATCAAACTCAAGCAAGACGTAGTAATCGAACGAGGCTAACACCTCTGAGATTTGAGGATGAATTTCCTCAAACATTCATGACATTACTACAAGATGATGACGAACCTGTAAATTTCAAACAGGCCGTCAAGCCCTGCTAAAGATAAATGGATAGCGGCGATGGAAGAAGAACTTCAATCCATGAAAACAAACCAAGTCTGGGACTTGGTTGATTTACCTAAGGGACGTAGAGCCATTGGGAACAAGTGGGTTCTCAAAATCAAGCATAAGGCTGATGGCTCCATCGAGAAATATAAAGCTCGCCTTGTTGCGAAAGGTTTCACGCAACAGGAAGGAATAAACTACGAAGAGATTTTTCTCTCCTGTCGTGCGTTTTACCTCCAAAGGCGAGGGTCTATGTTTGGAAATGTGTCCCAAAGATCCAAAAGAAAGCTATGGAAAAGGTTCCATACTCCAGTGCTGTCAGGAGTCTGATGTACGCCATGATGTGTACCAGACCGGACATTTGCTATGCTGTTGGTATGGTAAGCCGTTACCAATCCAACCCAGCACAGGCACATTGGAAAGCGGTGAAGAGGATATTAAGGTACCTCAAAGGGACTACGGACTATGCATTATGCTATTTGTAGCATTCGGCATGGCGGTCCAAGAAGCTGTTTGGCTTAGGAAATTCTTAGACAGGCTGACGAATGCCACTAACTCAAGCACTGTTCCTATATACAGTGATAGTCAAGCTTCGAATGCCTATGTCAAAGATCCTAAAATTTCATTATAAGACCAAACACATTGATATTCGATTCAAGTTTGCGAAGAACTATGACAAACGGAAGGAAGTAGACATAGGATACATATCCACGCATAAGATGATAGCGGATCCCCTTACTAAGGCGATCCCCAGAGATGTGTTTTTTTCCAAACACTTATCATCTATGGGAATGCGTAGGTGCTGAGCTGTATCATATGATATTTCCTATGTCTATAGAAGATCAAAGTTTAATTTGCATACAAGTTTCTTACAAATGATTTTATGTACATTTGTGTTTAAGTCTCAACTATTTTATTGTGTGTATGTCGGACAGATTAAGGTTGGCTCTCTCACATGAGCAACCGCCTTGTCTTATCAGATGGATAAGATAGAGATGAGACTAGTTTAAAGTCAAAATCATTAAATGATTTAGAGTCGTGACTTAAACAAGATAGTCGAATGAAAGATCTGCATCATATGGATGCTTACAAAAGATCTGAGATCTATATCACAAGGATATTTGAAAGAGATCTCATAGGATTTTTTAAATCCTATCTGTCTTATGCAGGATGAGAGTCCGGGAATATTTCATGAGTAGTAAGGGGACTCAAAAGATAGGCACTGTGGTGTCTGATCTTTCATCCGTACAACATCATTAAGACATACTCTCCCTGGGAAAGGAGTGATGTTGTAATACGTGTTCATACCACGTATGCATTTCGACCACTGAGTTAGTAGCAATAGTGTTTGCTATTATGTGAGACTCAAAGGCCATACGGGTCTTAACTCTTACCCTCAAGGACTCCAATTGGTTCCTTTAGATTTGACGAGATGATCGCTATCTTAGCGTGTTACTAATGGGCTATGATAATTCAGCTCGACGGGGCACGTTAGAAAAGCGAATCAAGTCAAAATCAGAAGGTTCGCAAGAAGAGGAAGATTGATTTCATATTCGCATTTGGACTTTAATGATTCAAAGCTGGCCAGCCAATTGTAATCCAGATGGGATTCAATTGTTGAATATAAAGTATAAGAAATGTGAAGAAATAATCTAGGGTAAAGCATGCGTTGAACTACTCAACTTTGCACCTTCGAGGTCGTTGTGTATCTCTAACAAGTGCACAACAACGGACTCTACGCGCATGACGGTCGCACGGTCTATTTCTCGGTAAGATAGATGAAAGAACTAAGAGAAAGACGTTCTCTTACAATCCCCTCAAGTGTGAGTGGGAGATGTTGGATATGGAAGACGTTAGTACACCCTTGTAGGGGATGTACGAGGGAATACGGACCTCGAACGTCGCGTACACGAAGTCGTGCGCAAAGGGAATATGTTCCCTTGCGGAGAGGATCTCTAGATTGATGGGAAAGTCGCATTATATGTGCATAAATGCATGCGACATATGGCTAATAAAGGGGTAATATCTGAAGCTTATGTTGTACCATGCATATGGTACAACTTAAGCTTATAATCTGCCATGTACGATGGTACACCTTAGTTAAATTGTTCCAAAGGAACAATTTACCCTAAAATAACTACCTTGGGGGCTATAAATAAGACCCAAGGGTTAGCCATTTTCCTTACACTTTTGCATGGCATTCTTGCATGCATTTTCATTCTAGCGAAGCTCTGCCGAAATACTTCCTCTCCCTCTATCCAAGTTCTTAATCTGAAAGTAGAGATTTAGATTGTGGATTTAGTAGCCTTACTCCGTTCGTGAGAAGACTCGATCCATCGTGGCGAATCCGAAGGCAAAGTTCCGAGACTACTATGCCGCATACGCAAGCGTAAGTCTCAACTTTATTTATCGATCCTAACTCTGTTTTGACAGGATCCAACATCTCCAAGTGTTGAGATTGGCTTGAAAGCACTTGGATGATTTCCCTTGAGCTGGACGTCAATGCATGAAGAGGAATGAGAGCTCAAAGAGGAAAAGATGAGTTTGATAGTGGCTTTAACAGTCTCTAATGATTTTCAATAGCATCAAGAAGTTTCAATGAACTCAGCCCTCTCCTATATATAGGAACCCTATACAAACCCTCAAAACCCAGGGAAACAGCTAAAAACAAAAAGCTGCAACGACTAGTTTCTGGGCAGAAACGTCACTGACAGTTGACTGATGAACAAATGACAGTCAACTGTCCAACGGCTAGAAAATATCCAACGGCTATAATCTAAGCCACGACAGTCGACTGATGAAGTCGATACAGTCGACTGTGAACAGGACAGGAGCCTGTAAAACCTTCAGCAGGCGACTGCTATAAGGAATGGAATAAACAGAGAGCTGCACTCTTTCTCCAGATGAGTGTAACGCCCCGCTTCCCAAAAGACACCGGAAGCGAGAACGTTACATGGCCCGCTTGAACTGGAGCGGTGAAGCTCGAGTTCAATAAGCGTCTGTGATAAAAACACAGAAAGGGGTCCTTGCATTTGCGTATCAGAACAACCAGAAAACATTTCATTAAATTAAATGGGCACTTCCAGAATTGTTCGTACAGAAAATAAAACAACAGGGCCTCAGCATGGCCAAAGGAAACTACAACCAAACACTAATCCTACTACAAGGAACTAAACTAAAACTCAAAGCAATGACGGAAAGAGACTCTAGTCTTCTGCAGAAAACGTCTCGACGTCTTCGACAACTCTGGCTCTCCAAGTCAGGTGGTACTCAAGCTCTGAACCTGACATACATCCACAAACATGAATGTATGTCAGCTAGGGGTCTGCAAGAAAGAGTTAGCATCCCAAGGCGAAGTATATGACAAGTATATGAAATTTAGAAGCATCATTAAATTTAAAAGAAACGACTGCAACAATTAACATTTAACAATTACAAAGTAGAAAGAAACAATCCTAGCATGCAGTTCTAGTCGATGGCAAGTTCAAAGTTAGATTCTCAGAGTTTGTTAGCATTTCAATATTCACGATGACCAAGTTAGCGTTACAATGACCATGTCAAGAATTCACATCTAATCTAGGGTTCTCGCCTTTAGGTCGTGATGAGAAGGTCGTTCCTCTCACGGGGGCTTACCGTGATTGACACTAACCCACCGCGTCGGGTGGTGCTCTTGAGGAGAGTACCTTTCATACGCCCAGTGGCCGCTCAACCCTAACCCCACCCAAAAGTTTTACCGGAACACGAGCCGGCCTAGTCGACTCACACGACATCACGATATCACGACACCGCCTTCGAGGCGCACGATTTCACGATGTCCATATTGTTAATCATGTCAAGACTCACTGAACTTTACTATTAACAACATTATAGTTTTATAGTGACAGTTCTGCAAAACAGAAACGGGTCGAACGACCGTTTCCGTAATTTCAAATAATGACGATTACGTCCTTTTTGTTCAACTTGCTACAGAAACGATTTCTTTCTCTAGTTGTTTAAATTGGGGATATATCGTATGATATACCGTTGGATCCCAATTTTCTTCCTAGTCATTATGGTGTCAGTTTTGTACGTCATTTCATGCCTAATTTTGAGTTACACAGCAAAACATGAAGGCGGCGTAAACGTGCAGAAACTTCTAAAATTCATAACAAATCATATACTTGCCTGATTTTGGCGTTCTTGGTGTCGTTGGATTCATCTAGACGAATACTATGATGTGGAAGGTTCGGTTCTCTGTTTTGGCAGAAAGTAAAATCAGAATTGGCGTTTCTTGTTCAGGACAGATTTACAAAAACACCCCTACGACGTCTAATCACCCAATTTTATTAAGTCTTCTACTTTACGGTGTGGGTTAAGAGTTATGGGGGTAGATCTACTGACCAGAAGTGCAGCGAAGGATCGGGACGCAATGATGAGTAGCGGTGACGTGTACGGCTCCGAAACAGCGACGTTGAGCGTCGGGGGTCTCCCGTTGACGTGCGGGAAGGTGGCAGTGACTGTCGGAGGCTCTGCAGATGGTTGCTGGCTATCTACAGGTGGGGAAGTCGCTGGTTGTCGGGTTTATCGCGAGACAAAGGGGTTGCGGCCTGTGGGAGTAGATCTGGGCATGGGTTCGTGCGGAACGGCCTGGCTACGTGGATGAGGGTGCTGCGGGGTGATGGCGTAGAGGGGATAGAAGGCTGCTGCGGGGGCTGAGGGGAGGCCGTGGGGGCGGTTGTGTTGCTTGGTGATGGAGCCGCAGCCTGGGTGAGGGATGCTAGATTCATGGATGACGGAGGAGGAAGGGTCTGCGAGTTGTGTTGATGGAGTTTGCGAGGCCGTGGGTTCTAGTAAGGAGGAGGGGGAGGCCGTGAGATGGGGAGGAGCGGTCGCCGTGTCGCCTGGCATGGGTTCGTGATGAAGAAGGAGGTGCGCTGTGCCCTTTCTCGCGAGGAGAGAAAAAGGCAGGGGGCGGGTTTGTGTTGCGTGGATGAAGGAGGCGGCTGTAGGGAAATAGTTAGACTAGGAGAAGAAAAACTAGGGTTATAAAAGATGCCCTAGGGGAACACGTGAGATGGGGCTAGGGGTAGGGCTAGCTGTTGTTGTGTGGGGGAAAAAATCTGAAGAGTAGCACGTGAATAGTCCGGTCTTCCCCTTAGGTCTCCTTATTATAAGGAATAGGGTTATAGCTTTTAGGATTTATAATAAGAATAGAATATGGGTTTTAATATTATGAATAGAGTGAGAGTTGAGAAGGACAGTACATGAAGGTTATGGCATAGGTTAGATTGTTTTCTTATTAATAGCCTAGGGGTCTATTTATGCTAGCTTTGTGTGTGAGGGGAAAATGAAATGGACAGCACGTGAAGCCTTGGAGTTAAGTTTTAGCTTTAGGTTCTTAGTATATATATATATATATTTTTATAGGCAGGTTGAGTCCTCAGGCTTGCGTAATGGAAAGCTAAGCTGGGTGTGGCCTGATAGGTTGGGTGCTCATGTGGGTTCGGCCAAAAAAAGAGGCTAGTGTTATTTTAGGAAGGGGATTTGAATTCTTACTAAAAGGTATTTAAAACAATAATTAATGGGATTAGAATTTAATGAGTTTTATTAGGGGAAATAGGGGCTAATCAAGTATATGTTTAATGGGTTGAAATAAGGAAAGTTTGAAAGTAAATTAATAGGTTTAAAAGGGATTTATTAGGAAGGTTTTTCAAACATTAAAACGTTTTAAAAGGATTTGAAATTTGAATTGTTAAAATCAATTTAATAAGAGATACTTAAAATAATAATAATAATAATAATAATAATAAAATTTAACTAAGTGGCTTAAAATAATGATAGTAATAAATAATATGAAAAAGTTGGTACGTGCACGGGAACAGATACGCCTAACTACGGATACGGAAGAAAATAAACACACGGAAGAATACGGATAAAACGCATCGTGAAAACTGGTCGTTACATCCTACCCACGTTAGAAACGATTCCGCCCTCGGAATCATATCGGCTAATGTATCGCGAAACATAATGGTAACGCTCGTACATCCTTTTCTAACGCATACACCATAAATAACCATCATGCCACATACAAATAGTAATTTCTAATATTACTATCAACACCAATGTATTACTACCAATAACATGAATCAACGTCTATACTAATAGTAGTAACAACACACGTACATACATTACCAATTACAAATTAACATAATACGTCCAATATAGTATTATCCTACAAATATAATCCAACCGATATTATACTCAGGTGAATAGCAACACTTTACTACAACACCACATCAATTTACTAGTTGTAAGTGCGCCGTCACTTTGCACACTCACATTATTACTAATACGTAAAGTATTACCATATATCTTATACACTCATAATATATAATGATATAGTACCACACGTCACTTAAACATACCATTAATACACAAATACAATCATTCTTCGTCAATCAACATTTCAATCGTACACTCACTATTACATGCCGTATAATACCATATACACATTATAATACATATCACTACACGTATATACATGCATGTAATACCCTACACCAAACACAGATTTATATAAGCCTTACTTATAGCACGAGGGTCATCGTAATCTACCCACCTTAAGATCAAGTCCATCCTCAGACTTCCTTAAATAGGCCGACTAGGGCGAGCGGACTTAGATACTAAGGTCATCTATCCCAGTCATACATACATTATAATGAAACAATATACATCCATATGCGTATACCTACTCATATATCACACATTTCCAAATACTTATATATGCGTTCATTTTACATACACATACATACTTACGCCACTGCACGCCTATCTCGTATCTATATAAGACAGATATATACACCCACCAGTATACACAACCATGGTAGTTTACATAGGGCTAGTATACTATTAAATACATCCATATATATAGTCACAAACATACGGCTCTGCATACCCCTGGTATACGCAAGCTCTGACATCATCCCGTAGTGGTAATGTGATATAACAATCCTACTATACACAAAACACACTTATTCATACCATTTATATATCCTTATAACTAACCACATACACATATACACACGAGCACATGCCAGACATACTAACATATATATCACACAATAAATCCACACACACCACTATACGTACACCTATTCTCATTACACTTAACATGCATATCACGACACTGGTATATAATTAACAAGTATGACTAGGGTATATACACTCCTAGTAACTAGCCAAAACTAAATCTAATACGCACAGATATTCTTACCGTGATATAGCTAATCACTCGCCTAAGTACAAATTTAACACCTACTACTCTCTACATCGACTATATACATACCTATCACAAATTACCACACATGCACATACGACACAATATATAATCGCACCATACTAATGCTAAGGGTAAGCACACTCATACATGGGTAGTATATAGAGATTCAAACAAACGGGACCAAACTGAAAATCTATTTACGTGCACCACAACAACACCACAATCAAAGCTAAAGGTCTCACTAAGCAATGATAAGTTCTAAAGTGACAACTAAGCAAGTGTAGGATTCAGACCTGTATGATGCGACGAACTATTGTTGTGGTGGACGGTTCCGGAGATGGTATGGTTAAGAGAGTAGTTTGGTTATGTGACATAAAATATTTAAGAATAATTAAATAGTTAAGAAGGTAGGGATAGGTGTAAAATAACATCGTAAATTAGCGAACATAAGTAAAAATGTAAAATGTGATCAGTCAAATAATGAGTGAAGAGTAATATGGGCCTGGCGATGCGGTGCTTATTTTGCAAATGGAAAATAGGTTTGTAAAAAGAAAGTTTTCTTTTTCTTTTCTTAAAATACTTGAAGACAGTGATTTTAAAACTGACACACAGGATTTTGAAGTTTTATTTAATTTAGGAAGGTATTTTAAAAGTATGTATCGGTGACCGTTTCGAAATACATTAGTAAGAAAAGGAGGTGACATTTGAACTAGCGACTGAGAAATAAAGTTTTAAAAAGTTCATTGCCTGAGGAAAATAGAGTAATTATGTGAAATAGAAGTGCGAAGGATGTACGGGAGGAGATCGTTATAGGATAGTAATTAAAGATTGTATCAGAAGAGTTTCATAATCGAGATTGGGTTTAGGTCGACTGAAGTGTAGAGAATCTAAGCAAAAGTTTTCGAAAGGATTTAAACTTAGCGAAGAATTTAATAAATGAAATATCGAAAACACTTTTTAGAAGGAGAGGTTCAGGGTTAAAGATGGCGGATATGAAGAGTCCATGTGAATTGAGGGCAAGAATCAGGTTCGACTGGTTTGGCGACGATCGCTACGTTCGGTTGGGCCCTAGATTCGATAAGTCTTAAGCTAACGACTAATGAAGTTAATACGATCAGAGAAAAGCTAGGGTGACTCCTAAGATGATAATACTAAGTCGTGGCAAGGGTGTCTAACTAACGAGCACGAGCGTATAACTAACTCTTCCTATTATCCTGGTATTGGGTTTCCTATCGTGCTGAGACAAGGTATTTGAGTAATTTTGCGTACGACCTAATTCTGGATGTTTTGGCTAATGAAAAGTGTTCTCATTGTTCTGAATTTCGCAGTTGCATGACCTGCATGGGCCACCACTAAAACCTGTAACGCCCCGCTTCCCAAAAGACACCAGAAGCGAGAACGTTACATGGCCCGCTTGAACTGGAGCGGTGAAGCTCGAGTTCAATAAGCGTCTGTGATAAAAACACAGAAAGGGGTCCTTGCATTTGCGTATCAGAACAACCAGAAAACATTTCATTAAATTAAATGGGCACTTCCAGAATTGTTCGTACAGAAAATAAAACAACAGGGTCTCAGCATGGCCAAAGGAAACTACAACCAAACACTAATCCTACTACAAGGAACTAAACTAAAACTCAAAGCAATGATGGAAAGAGACTCTAGTCTTCTGCAAAAAACGTCTCGACGTCTTCGACAACTCTGGCTCTCCAAGTCAGGTGGTACTCAAGCTCTGAACCTGACATACATCCACAAACATGAATGTATGTCAGCTAGGGGTCTGCAAGAAAGAGTTAGCATCCCAAGGCGAAGTATATGACAAGTATATGAAATATAGAAGCATCATTAAATTTAAAAGAAACGACTACAACAATTAACATTTAACAATTACAGAGTAGAAAGAAACAATCCTAGCATGCAGTTCTAGTCGATGGCAAGTTCAAAGTTAGATTCTCAGAGTTTGTTAGCATTTCAATATTCACGATGACCTAGCGTTACAATGACCATGTCAAGAATTCACATCTAATCTAGGGTTCTCGCCTTTAGGTCGTGATGAGAAGGTCGTTCCTCTCACGGGGGATTACCGTGATTGACACTAACCCACCGCGTCGGGTGGTGCTCTTGAGGAGAGTACCTTTCATACGCCCAGTGGCCGCTCAACCCTAACCCCACCCAAAATTTTGCCGGAACACGAGCCGGCCTAGTCGACTCACACGACATCACGATATCACGATACCGCCTTCGAGGCGCACGATTTCACGATGTCCATATTGTTAATCATGTCAAGATTCACTGAACTTTACTGTTAACAACATTATAGTTTTATAGTGACAGTTCTGCAAAACAGAAACGGGTCGAACGACCGTTTCCGTAATTTCAAATAATGACGATTACGTCCTTTTTGTTCAACTTGCTACAGAAACGATTTCTTTCTCTAGTTGTTTAAATTGGGGATATATCGTATGATGTCAGTTTTGTACGTCATTCCATGCCTAATTTTGAGTTACACAGCAAAACATGAAGGCGGCGTAAACGTGCCGAAACTTCTAAAATTCATAACAAATCATATACTTGTCTGATTTTGGCGTTCTTGGTGTCGTTGGATTCGTCTCGACGAATACTATGATGTGGAAGGTTCGGTTCTCTGTTTTGGCAGAAAGTAAAATCAGAATTGGCGTTTCTTGTTCAGGACAGATTTACAAAAACACCCCTACGACGTCTAATCACCCAATTTTATTAAGTCTTCTACTTTACGGTGTGGGTTAAGAGTTATGGGGGTAGATCTACTGACCAGAAGTGCAGCGAAGGCTCGGGACGCAATGATGAGTAGGGGCGATGTGTACGGCTCCGAAACAGCGACGTTGAGCGTCGGGGGTCTCCCGTTGACGTGCGGGAAGGTGGCAGCGACTGTCGGAGGCTCTGCAAATGGTTGCTGGCTATCCACAGGTGGGGAAGTCGCTGGTTGTCGGGTTTGTCGCAAGACAAAGGGGTTGCGGCCTGTGGGAGTAGATCTGGGCATGGGTTCGTGCGGAACGGCCTGGCAGCGTGGATGAGGGTGCTGCGGGGTGATGGCGTAAAGGGGATAGAAGGCTGCTGCGGGGGCTGAGGGGAGGCCGTGGGGGCGGTTGTGTTGCTTGGTGATGGATCCGCAGCCTGGGTGAGGGATGCTAGATGCATGGATGACGGAGGAGGAAGGGTCTGCGAGTTGTGTTGATGGAGTTTGCGAGGCCGTGGGTTCTAGTAAGGAGGAGGGGGAGGCCGTGAGATGGGGAGGAGCGGTCGCCGTGTCGCCTGGCGTGGGTTCGTGATGAAGAAGGAGGTGCGCTACGCCCTTTCTCGCGAGGAGAGAAAAAGGCAGGGGGCGGGTTTGTGTTGCGTGGATGAAGGAGGCGGCTGTAGGGAAATAGTTAGAGTAGGAGAAGAAAAACTAGGGTTATAAAAGATGCCCTAGGGGAACACGTGAGATGGGGCTAGGGGTAGGGCTAGCTGTTGTTGTGTGGGGGAAAAATCTGAAGAGTAGCACGTGAATAGTCCGGTCTTCCCCTTAGGTCTCCTTATTATAAGGAATAGGGTTATAGCTTTTAGGATTTATAATAAGAATAGAATGTGGGTTTTAATATTATGAATAGAGTGAGAGTTGAGAAGGACAGTACATGAAGGTTATGGCATAGGTTAGATTGTTTTCTTATTAATAGCCTAGGGGTCTATGTATGCTAGCTTTGTGTGTGAGGGGAAAATGAAATGGACAGCACGTGAAGCCTTGGAGTTAAGTTTTAGCTTTAGGTTCTTAGTATATATATATATATATATATATATATATATATATATATATGTATATGAGGTTAATGGGCCAATGCTGACAGCGCTGGAAATTTTTCCAGCGCTGTCCGCATTTTGGGCGCCCTAAAAGTATTTTTTTTTGAAATTTTTTTTGCAGTAGTTAGATATACTTGTTGGAAAGCTCCCCACAAAATTTCAGCTCGATCCGACACCGTTTGAGCCTCCGTTCATCGATTTCAAAAACGTTGTGCAAATCTGTCCACAGTTTTGCGCAACGTTTTTGAAATCGATGAACGGAGGCTCAAACGGTGTCGGATCGAGCTGAAATTTTGTGTGGAGCTTCCCAACAAGTATATCTAACTACTGAAAAAAAAATTTCAAAAAAAAATACTTTTAGGGCTCCCAAAATGCGGACAGCGCTGGAAAAATTTCCAGCGCTGTCAGCTCTTCTCCATTTTTCACTATATATATATATATATATATATATATATATATATATATTTATTTATTTATTTATTTATTTATTTATTTATAGACATGTTGAGTCCTCAGGCTTGCGTAATGGAAAGCTAAGCTGGGTGTGGCCTGATAGGTTGGGTGCTCATGTGGGTTCGGCCAAAAAAAGAGGCTAGTGTTATTTTAGGAAGGGGATTTGAATTCTTACTAAAAGGTATTTAAAACAATAATTAATGGGATTAGAATTTAATGAGTTTTATTAGGGGAAATAGGGGCTAATCAAGTATATGTTTAATGGGTTGAAATAAGGAAAGTTTGAAAGTAAATTAATAGGTTTAAAAGGGATTTATTAGGAAGGTTTTTCAAACATTAAAACGTTTTAAAAGGATTTGAAATTTGAATTGTTAAAATCAATTTAATAAGAGATACTTAAAATAATAATAATAATAATAATAAAATTTAACTAAGTGGCTTAAAATAATGATAGTAATAAATAATATGAAAAAGTTGGTACGTGCACAGGAACAGATACGCCTAACTACGGATACGGAAGAAAATAAACACACGGAAGAATACGGATAAAACGCATCGTGAAAACTGGTCGTTACAATGAGCATACAGGCGACTGATGAAAAGAATACAGTCGACTGTAAAATAGTCAGTCGATTGTAAATCCTTCATTAGTCGACTGCTGCAGGAGATGGAGAAAAACAGAGAGAAGCAGTATATGCACTCATGCTACCCAGACGACTGTTGACCAATTCACAGGCGACTGTAAATATACAGGCGACTGTAAACTGATCATCAGTCGACTGATGCGAAAAGCTCAAGTAGAGTCAATAGAAATGTTGACCTGAGCCATGCATCACAGTCGACTGTAGAAGGATCGAAAGGCGACTGAAAATCACCCAGTCGACTGTGAATCCTTTTGCAGGCGACTGTTGGAGAACCAGAGACTCCAAATGAGTCTTTGGTCATTGTTTCAGAGTGTTTTCTCACTACAATATCGTTGACCGTGGACTGCCCGGTCAACGTGGTCAAGGGGCCGATTAGGGTCCCTTGGGTGCGTCGAGCGCGTGTAGACGCGACGCAAATTGGAGATGTAGTCGACGCAGAGCACGTCAGCTGGGCCGGGTCTGGATCCTTGGCCTCTAGGGGGCTGAGGGGAAGCCTCGGCCCAGAGTGAGGTGCTCGGCCTCGGACGGTCGGACGACGAGGGGAGGCCTCGGCGCCTTGGCTTGACGCGCGACCGACGCGGAGCTGAGGGGAAGCCTCGGCTCGGATGGGTGCGCTCGGCCTCGGTCGGTCGGAGGGGTAGCCTCTGTCGTCTCGCTTGATGCGCGGCCGGCATGGAGCTGAGGGGAAGCCTCGGCTCAGATGGATGCGCTCGGCCTCGGTCAGTCGGACGACGAGGGGTAGCCTCGGTCGTCTCGCTTGATGCACGGCCGGTGTGGAGCTGAGGGGAAGCCTCGGCTCGGATGGATGCGCTCGACCTCGGTCTCTCCTGGCGTCGAGGGGTGGCCTCGATGCCTTGGCTGATGCTTGATGGCGTTCGCCTGGAGTCGAAGGGAAGCTTCAGCACTTGGATCTAACGTCTTTCTGAACAGACGAGAACACTCGTCAGGGAGGCCGGACCTTGGTTCCAGCCAAATCCCCTCCGATGCCTAGTCAGATGACAGTCTGAAAGAGGAGGCTCGGCGGGGACGGTTCGACTCGAGAGGAGATCGGAACGACGTCCTCCGGCGCGAGCAGGGGGAAGGAGATGAAGTGGGGGAACTAGGTCGTTGATGGAGTACCTTAGGTTTTGTTACCTGAGATGCGGTCCTTTGTTCAGTCGTCCTCCTAGTCCTTTTATATTCCTCTTGCCATGACTGCCCGTCATCCATGTCCTTCGCCCGCCCCCAATCACGCCCCCTCGATCCCCCCCACTCGCCACTCGCCCACGCCGTGCCAGCACCTCCCTTTAATGGTCATAAAAGGGGCGGCGGATTTCGTGGGGGCGGTTATCCGTGGGTGAGTCGCACGCTTCCTGAGTCGGGCCGATTTGACGTTCGGGGGCCCTCTAGTGGGCCTTGTCGGGCGGGCCCGATCTCGCAGATGGGCTTCTGATCGGTAGTCGGGTTTCTGGGCTCGTGTCTTTCGGGCTTCAGCCAAATAGGCGTAACAATTGCCCCCATCGGTCGGGTCGATCGGCCTCAGCTGGTTCGGCTCGGCTGATGTGACTTCCACCGATTTCGACAGGCTCGTCAGTCGAAGATGATTCATTAATTGGGCGTCATCATGAGTCGGTCCGTTCGATACCTTCAAGACACGGGTTCCGAAGCGCCGTCGGTCCCCTGATGCTGCCACGTGTAACTGCGGGTTTATCCCCACCGTTCGCGGGGTCGTCTTTGGTAGAGAAGCTGTGTGGGTTGTGAGTTGCCATCCTGTCAGTCTTCTTCTTCGTGTTGATCTTGATCCTGCCCGAGCTCTGCCCCATGTCGTCTTCCTCTGCCACTGGTTCGAGTCAGCCGGAGCGTGACGTCACTCCTAACCTGATGGGTAGTCCTCCTTCGGTGATTCGTCGGCATGGGGGAGAGCTTTCAGGGGTGCCTCCAGAGGTCTTAGCGTGGCCTTCGTCGGTCTGTGCCACCACCATCGGGGGTATGCGCTCTGCCTACCTGCTTCCACCTTATTCGGCTCGTGCTCCCGGGTCCGACGAGCGGATCTGCCTTCCCGGTCCCAACGAGGTTGGAGTGTACGAGAAGTGCTTCCGCTACGGGCTCCGTTTCCCGCTCCACCCCTTTATCATCGAGTTCCTTCAAGCCTACAACATGGGCTTGTGCCAATTCTGCCCCCAACGCCATCGGGCTCCTCGTCGGGTTTGTCGTCATCTGCATGCTGAAGGGAGTGGTGCCCTCCCTCTGCCTCTTCGCCCAGTTCTACCGCATGAGTCATCACCAGTCGGGGGCGTGGATTTACATCAGCGCCCGTCCGAAGATGAGCCTTGTGTTGGGGTTGCCGAGCTCCCTGAAGCGTTGGAAGGGGGAGTACGTATTTGTCGTTTTCCCGTCGAGTGTACCTTTCCCGATTCGTTGGGAAGCGGCCGACGCGGTCATCCTTGATTTGGGTGACCCAACTGCCACCGAGCTGCAGATGGCGAAGGCCCTACTGGCGATTCCTTCGAGGGATCGGATGATCGACGTCCTCTTCAGCAACTATAACTTGCGCAAGACTGTGTGGCCCTTCGGTAAGTTCTCTGAACGTTCGCCATTCGGGGTTGCTCGGGCTCTTCTCGGCCCCTTACTTCTTCTTTGGCTGCAGGTGGATTCCCTCTCGATTCTTCTCCCGCTAGCCCTCACGTGCTGGCCCCGGATCCGGGCCCGCGTAAGAGGGATCATGTGTTGGAGGTTCGGAAGAAGCAGCGGATCGTGACCTCTGTTGTTGGTTCCAAAAGGAAGAAGGGGCCATCTCCCTCCACCCCCTTGTTGGAGTCTTCGAAGAGGGTCCGTGGGGAGGCCGAGGAAGTTAACGTCTCGCCGTCCGCTGATCAGCACCGGCATGCCCCTGTTGGGATTGCCTGGCCGTGGGTCGGCCCCTCGCCTCTCTCGAACGGTTATCTCCCTGATGCCTACGATCGGTATCTAGGCGCGTTTCGCTCCGACCCGGGTGAGTTTCCTTCGTCAGGGGAAGGCCTTCTTTGTCCACGCTTCCCGGTGGGGGAGAAGGAGTCGGTGTTTTTGAGCCGCGGAACTGCCGCACGAGTGGCCGAGAATAGTTGCATCCCTCCTGATCAGGCCACGCTGGATGGAGTCAGAGGCGACTGTTTGGCCACCTTCATGATTCGGGCTGGCCAACAAGTGGAGTGTCTCTGTTGCTCTCCCTCTAGCTGCTTTCATCGTCTTACCTTTGTCGCCTTGGTGCAGTTGTCCTCGGTGGTACTTTCGATGAGGCGCCAGTTTGCGGCGCTCCCTAAGGCCAAGTCCGACGCCGGGCGAGATCCTGATGTCCACGGTGATGAGGGGGAGGCAGGTCAGTTAGACGAGGCGCGAGTCAAGTCCTTGGAGACCCGCATAACTGAGCTGTCCTCTGCCCTCGAAGAGTCGGACCGTGAGAGAGCCTTGGCTTTGGTTGCAAAGTCAAAGGCCGAGGAGCGGGTCGCCGTGCTTTTCGGAGACGCCGATACACCTGGGGGAGCTGACGAGATCCCCGTCTCTGTCGCTGCCCCCGAGGCCCTGGAGCTCTTCGATCGTCTAGAGGCGGCGGAGGAACGGGAGAGGGCTCTCCTTGCTCGACTCGGTGAGAGATCCCGGGAGATTGAGGTGGAGAGGGCGGAGCTCCAACGCCAGATCGAGACCTTGAAGGCTCGGGTGCGTGAGCTTGAGGAGGTGGATCCGTCCCAGATCGCCCAAGACGCTGTGGAGGAGTATGCCACCTCCTTTGTTGAGTCAGCCGTGGTTGAGGCGTTCGAGAAGGGTTTCGCCCATTGCCAATCCGAGATCCAGAAGAAGTTCCCGCTCTCGGGAGTCTATTTCGAGGATCTCCGGGCGCACTCTGACGGCGAAACGGAGCGTGGGGGTGACCCTGTTGGATATGGAAGACGTTAGTACACCCTTGTGGGGGATGTACGAGGGAATACGGACCTCGAACGTCGCGTACACGAAGTCGTGTGCAAAGGGAATCTGTTCCCTTGCGGAGAGGATCTCTGGATGAGTGGGAAAGTCGCATTATATATGCATAAGTGCATGCGACATATGGCTAATAAAGGGGGAATATCTTAAGCTTATGTTGTACCATGCATATGGTACAACTTAAGCTTATAATGTGCCATGTATCATGGTACACCTTAATTAAGTTGTTCCAAAGGAACAACTTACCCTAAAATAACTACCTTGGGGGCTATAAATAAGACCCAAGGGTAAGCCATTTCTTACACCTTTTTGCATGAAATTCATGCATGCATCTTCATCCTAGCGAAGCTCTGCAGAAATCCTTTCTCTCCCTCTTATCCAAGTTCTTAATCTAAAGTAGAGATTTAGATTGTGGATTAGTAGCCTTACTCCGTTCGTGAGAAGACTCAATCCGTCGTGGCGAATCCGAAGGCGAAGTTCGTAGACTACCGTGCCGCATACGCAAGCGTAAGTCTAAACTTCATGTTATCGATCCTAACTCTGTTTTGGACAGGATCCTACATTGGTATCGGAGCCATACGGGTTCGCCCCGGAGAAACTATGAACGAGTCGTTGTCTTTTTCACGGATGGGTATCCTACCATTACGGATATGGTAAGAACGCTTCGTGACGGAGAGAACGCAGCGGTTGTTCTTTTCACGTTAGGGTCTTCTGTCATTACGGATATGGCAGGAACTCTCCGTGACGGGAAGAACCGACCGTTCATATCGTCAAACTCGCTCTCTTCATGGATGCTGAGTCTCCATTCATAGGGAATAGGCGCTCTCTTCATGTGGAGCGCGTAGTTTACGAATTTTTGAAGTGGGTTCATTTTTTGGCACACGGCCATTGGAGGACAACTACTTCCTCGACGAACGGGTGCTTCACCGGAGAAGAAGGTGGTGGTTATTCCCATCGGGGAAGATGAATTTTTTTGTGCATGTGCACCATGACCAAATGGGTTATGAAGGCCATGCACCCCCCTCCCCATGCGGAGGGGGTTGGCTACGGCCAATAACCACCGCGGTAACCCCCTCCGGCGGGGGTGTGCGGCCTCCCATGAAAGGGGAAACCGGCCATGGCCAAAGGGCCATGGCCGGTCAAGGCAAAAATGCCATGGCCGGCCGGCCCTGGCCGGCCACGGCCAGGGCCAGAAGGCCCTGGCCGCGGCCAGGCCAGGGCCTGGCCTCCCTGGCCGAGGCCAGGGCAGGAGCCCTGGCCCCGGCCAGGGCCTGGCAGAGGCCAGGGCAGCGCCCTGGCCTCTGGCCAGGGCCCGGCCGCCCTGGCCGAGGCCAGGGCAGCGGCCCTGGCCCCGGCCAGGGCCCGGCCGCCCTGGCCGAGGCCAGGGCAGAGGCCCTGGCCCCGGCCAGGGCCTGGCCGCCCTGGCAGAGGCCAGGGCAGCGCCCTGGCAGAGGCCAGGGCAGCGTCCTGGCCTCAGGCCAGGGCCTGGCCGCCCTAGCCGAGGCCAGGGCAGGGGCCCTGGCCCCGGCCAAGGGCCTCTGGCCCAGGCCAGGCCAGGCAGAGGCCTGGCCGGCCTCTGGCCTAGACCTGGCCAGGCAGAGGCCTGGCCGGCCTCTGGCCGAGGCCAGGCCAGTGGCCAGGCCGGCCCTGGCAGTGGCCTGGGCTGCCGCAGGCCGTCCTTGGCCGGGTGCCGGACTGATCGGCACTGGCCGGGAGAAGTTTCAGACCAATTCGGCAAAGGCTTTGGTCAAACTAGCCCATACGGGGCCAAACGACAGTCGTCTGCATCAAATTTCTCTCATACGGGGGGAAACGCCTGGATCCATACGGGAGCCGGCGACGATAATTTGCAGAAAAATCCCCAAAAGGGGGATCCGACCTAGGCACGGCTACGGCTCATTCCCGACAAATGGTCAGGAAGTGCCGAATATTTCACTAGTATCAAAAGGGTACTAAGTTGAAATATATTTTTTTGAAAAATACGTTTTCATACGTTTTGAAAAAATAAGTTTTCAAAAACGCTTTTCCGCTGCAAAGTACTATAAGAGTACTAACATTTGATAAAGTGAGGGAGAAATATTGAAAGTTACTCTAGATGGTGATTGGAAACATAGTGACCTTTCCGATTCTAGAGTAACATCTTCAATATTTTTCGAAAGTAACTTATCAAATGTAATAATATCATTCCAAGTGGGATTTCTTTTTCAAGTGGGAGTGATATTAAACTAGTCTGAAATTTCACATTCGATTGATTCAGTATCTCAATGGATCATGATTCGACCAGTGGTCTTTTGGACTAGTTTGTGGGACACCTCAGTTAGTCTGGGGATAGTGAACCATGACTTAGCCATTTCCCTGGTCGGTCCGCTGGCCGAGACTAATGAATCATGAAAATGTATGATGACTATGTGTATAAGAAATTTTTGCAATGATTTTTGATCAAACCTTTGGTTTTATGTCTTTTGCAGCATTTTAAAAGTAAAATGTCTTCCGCTTCAAAGAATATCGTCGCTGAGTTAAACAAAGGTGAAAAACTCAACGGCGATAATTACAAACTTTGGTCCATTAAGATACAATACGTTCTAGAGGAGCAAGAAGTGCTCGAAACTCTGAAGAACGTTATGATTGAACCTGAGTTGGGCACTACGGCCCAACACCGACGAGACAAGGAAGCTTTTGATGCTTGGTCTCGGAAGAACAAGATAGCGCGCATTACATTATTAAGCAGTATGGCTGATGACATAATGCGCATCTTCTGAGAACATGACCTAGCCATGGACATATGGTCCAAGCTAGAGGAGAAGTTCGGTGGCACATCAGTGTCCAAACTTCGCGCCTTAACTATAAGGTTCGATACATATAAGAAACGTCCAGATCATTCCATGGGGAAACATCTGCGACATATGGCGAACCTTATCTCGGAGTTAAAGGACGCAGGTCATGTGCTCACTGATGAGCAACAAATCCAAGCAGTCATATGTTCCCTACCAAATGGGTGGGACCAAATGAAGATGCATCTCATTCACAATGAGAGCATCAAGACCTTCAGCGATGTTTCCAAGCACCTCGAATTAGAGGAAGAGCGGCTTGCGGCTGCCAAGCCAAGTGCAGAAGTGCACATGGTTGCTAGTTCCTCACATGGGGGAAAGAAATGGAAAAATCGTTCGAAGTTCACTAATGAACGTAATAAGCAACCTGAGTCTACCAAGAAACCCAAACATAAGGGTGGGCACAAGAAATGGCACAAGAAGAAAGACTTGAAGAGGATCAAGTGCTTCAAGTGCAACAAGCTCGGTCACTATGCTCGTTCGTGTACGAGTGGAGGCGACGAGGTAACTTGTAAATATACTAGTTACATATGTGTTTCTAGTTCAATATTTCTTGTGGAATCTAATCCATTTTGGATAATTGATTCAGGTGCCACCGACCACATAGCAAGGGACAGACGGTCCTTCGTGGAGTATCACCGGATACCCCAAGGAACGAAGTGGATCTATGTAGGAAACAACACACGTGTTGAAGTGAAAGGCGTTGGGACTTGCAAGCTAGTCTTGGACAACGGCCGCACTCTCCTACTTCATGATGTCCTCTTCGCTCCAGATATTCGAAGGAATATAATTTCTGTGGTTGTATTAATGGGTCTTGGCTATAGCTGGTTTTTTCATGATTGTAATATGGACTTAAGTTGTAATAATACTCTTATTGGTACTGGGTTTGTATTTAAAGGATTTATTGTAATGAGTACAATGTTGAATATTGGACTCCCCGGATTTGGTTTTGGATGATGAGCAAACATAAATAATTCATGATCTAACAATTTGTGAGCGCAGTATTGGAGATCGTCGCCAATTTCACGTGAACATTCAAAGCGACATCTCAACACTTTCCAAAGCTCAGTTTCATGCCTAAAGCTTCGTTGAATCTCTTGCGACGCTTTGGAAGTAATGAAGATTCAATCGAAGCTCTCAAAGACCGTTTATTAAGGTTTTATTTATAGTCTTTTAGTTTCGATTGATAGAATGTTAAGCCTTGAGTATATCTTACGTTTCTATCTTCATTACGCTCATTTCGTAGCTCTAGGATTCTTGCACAAGTTCACTCTAACTTCCTCGAAGCGTCGCGCTTCGATTCGGACTTTGTTGTGCATGTTAGTTGGTACAAGAACAAGTACTGACCGACTAGATGGTGATCTAGTCGGTCGGCCACTGTTCTTGGACCGACTAGTTTCTGTCAGTTATTTCTTAGCTCTTTACTGTTTACATTTAGTCGGTCTACGTTGACTCACCGACCGACTAGTTTGTGAACTAGTCGGTCAGTGAAGCTTCTTTGACCGACTAGTTGAGACTGACTGTTCACTCTAAAATTCTCCTAAGCTACTGTTTACCGTTAGTCGGTCTAAGAACGTTTGATGACCGACTAGTTGACAATCTAGTCGGTCAACTTTTGTTCTTGGACCGACTAAGTCAACTTGCCTTCAGACTATGTTGTTTTGCCTCTTAGTCGGTCTACGTTCATTGGATGACCGACTAGTTGTGAAACTAGTCGGTCAGACAGTGTTCTTGGACCGACTAGTTTTCTAGGTCTGAAATTCTATCTCTTCTCAGATCTGCTCTTAGTCGGTCCATGCTTTGTGACTGACCGACTAGTTGATGAACTAGTCGGTCAGTGTATGTTCTTTGACCGACTAATTCTCACAGATTTCTTTCCGTTGGAGATTGACCTAACTTATGTTTTTGGGTTCCTATAAATACGAACCTAGGTCATTTCTATCTTCAACAGAGCTGTCATTAAGAGATTCATTGAGTTCTAAAGAGATAGCTATTCTCCCTCAAATCTAAAGCTCTCTTCCTCACAAGAAACCCATTCTCTCTCATTTCTAGATCTAGAGAGAAGCTTGTTCTTGGTGAGCTCTTCAAGCTATTGCTTGATCCAAGTCTCCAACTCTTCCCTAGGCACCCATTGCTGCTCATTTCCTTGGTGCTAGGGCTTGGTGACTTCATCTTCCTCAAATCCTTCATTCCACCTATTGGGTAAGAAAAACTCAAGGTATAGGATTTTGTGGTAAGAGTATTTATTTCATATAAACTCTTTATATTGCTTATTGGCTCTCTCGGTTGTGAGAGAAGTTTGTGATCCCGGGTTGTGGGATTCACTTTGCCATTGCTTGTATGATTTGATCTTGTGAAGGTTTTTCACAAGATATTCATAGTGGAAATCTTGAGTTAGGGTTTCTAACTCAAGTATCCGGAGGGGATCCGGGTGGTTGGGACGTAGGATCACCGGGAACAAGTCGGGGAGACTTGGCTGGATCCGAACCCATTAACTTCGTTTGTTAGCATTGTTAATTTCATTGTTGTCATTCAATTTAAGCTTCCGCAAATTGATTTGGTAGTTGTGTGCAATTTAATTTGGAATTATACGCCTTATTATTTTAAAGTACTATTCACCCCCCCTCTAGTACTTGTGCAGTAGCTGGTAGGGCATTACATTTGGTATCAGAGCCAGATACTCAGCTATGTCTGCCAACGACAACAAGACCGTGCGTCCACCTTCCAACTATGACACCTTCAGGAACCGTGAAGGAGCATCTTCCGTGATGGAAGGACATTCCTCTACAAGGCCTCCATTCTTCAACGGTACCAACTACGGGTACTGGAAGTGTCGGATGGAAACCTTCCTCCGAAGTGCATCTTTATGGAGAACTACAATGAAGGAGTATATTGAACCCGAAGAAGAAGATTTTGAGAAATGGACTACCGCGGAGGTCGCCGCGGAGGTAAGCAATGCCAAGGCAATGAACGCCTTGCAATGTGCATTGGAGCCCGAGGATTTCAATAAGATATGCACATGTAAGAGTGCATATCAAATTTGGAACTCCCTCCTCATTCTACATGAAGGGACGAGTAGGGTAAGAGACTCTAAACTCGTAGTCGTAACCAAAGATTACGAAATGTTTCATATGCAACAGGGCGAGAAGATGAAAGAATACTACGCTCGTTTCGTTGACATAATAAACGAGTTAGAGGCCCTCGGCAAGATCTACACTCAAAAGGAGAAGTGCTTAAAGCTTATTGAAGGACTTCCCTCTTCTTGGGAAAAACGTACCTTCGCCATTGAGGAAGGTAATGACATGGACAAATATACCGTAGTTCAACTAATGGGTACCTTGATGTCATACGAGGTACGCAAAGATAGCAAGGTGAAGCTACAAGAAAAGATGAAGTCATATTTGAACCTAGATGCACCTAAGAAAAAGGCGATTGCATTCAAGGCGGCTTCATCCACCTCTACCGATGATGAAGAATCGGAAAACGAGTTGGACTTGGAATCCATGGCACTCATGGCCAAGAAGTTCAACCGTTTCTTCCGAAAGGGTAACTTCAAACAAAAATCTAAGTTTACTTCTACTAACGCCTCTCCACCTTTGTGCTTTAAATGCAATAAGCCAGGACACATCAAAGCAGATTGTCCTCAAAACAAGCAAAAGGAGAAGTGGAAGGCACCAAAGTATGACAAGTCCAAGAAGTACACGAAAGGAAACAAGAAGGGACTTGTCGGAGCTACCTTCACCGACTCCGAGGATTCCTCAAGCGGAGAGTCGGACGATGAGCAAGTGGAGCAAGCGCACATGTGCTTCATGGCAAGAGAGGAGAACGATCAAGGATCCTCCTCTTCCGATGATAGTGATAAAGAAAGCGATGAGGTAACGATGGATGATCTTAGGGATGCTAACACTCAACTTTGGTCAAAATATACTAAGTTAGTAAATAGATATACTAAGGTAAAAGATGACCTAGCTAGCATTCAAACATCGCCTAAGACTATCATCACCAACAACGACACCGTTGTTGAAGAGTTAAGAAATGAGATTGTGAATCTCAAATCTAAACTTGAACATGCTAGAATTGAGGATACGGAAGAACATGAGATAGCGGATTTAACTTCTCAAAACTCGACTTTGAGTATTGAGAACGAGAATCTTAAATCTCGTGTTTATGTGCTCACTTCGCAAATATCCACTTTGGATACCTCTTTGCGTTCTCTCAAAGAGAAATATGAGAACACATTGGGCCGAATCAACGAATTCAACAAAGGTAAGGGCCATTTGGATAATATCCTAAAAGATTTACTTCCGGCCAAACACCACATTGGCTTGGGGTATATGATGGGAAATTCATCCAAGTCGGTCACTACTTTTGTTAGGCCAACTTCCGAAGCCTCAACGAGTGGGAGCAAACACTCTATTGGTAGTTCATCTACCAATGGTGCTTCCACCTCGTCCACACCCTCTTTCGGAAAGAAACCCACTTTGGGTGAACCTCCAAAGAAGGGGCATGCTTACATGTACACCAATACCATGCCACGTAGGAACACACGTCCTACTCCACCGTCTCACACATATGATGATTTTTATGCAACACATTCTCGGGCACGTGCACACCAAGTGAGACACCCTCACGCACGTGTTTCCACACATGCATATGTACACCCACCTCATCATATGAATAATTCTCGTCGTGCACCATTCCATCATGTCCCGTATGCCTATCCACTACATGCATCACGTAGAAATCAACGTAGCATGCATGCACCCAATAGGATGATGGCTCCCAAAATTTTCACTATTTGGAGCCCAAAGGACACAAGCATGGACGAAAAACAAATATATATGAATGCTTATTTTTCGGATGTTGTGCATAGTAAGAATTATGTGGGGAAGTCTGAGTCCACTTGGACTTGGCTTCCAAAGGTCTAATCCCTTGGACCCAATGACCTTGGGTACCATGATATGAACTTATCTATCTTTAGGTACTCAAGGAAAAGAAAAAGGAAAGGAGCAACGAATTTAAATTTAGCTCCAAAGGGAACTGGATACTCGATAGCGGGTGTTCCAAACACATGACGGGTGACGCTCGTTTGCTCTCCGGAGTGGTTCCCATTGCGAATGGAAACCGCGTCGTATTTGGAGGCAACGAGAGCGGAACCATCATAGGTGTTGGTAAAGTCGGTAACTCTACTAAACCATTAATTAGTGATGTTTATCTTGTTAGTGGTTTAAATCATAATCTTATTTCGATAAGTCAACTTTGTGACAAAGGTTACAAAGTTAGCTTTGCGAAAGGATTGTGTCATATTTTGAGAAAGGATAATGAAAAATTATTATTTTCCGGAACTCGTCGTAAAGACATTTATATTTTGGATCTTCCTAAGTCATATGAACAATGTCTCGTTGCCAACACAAGTGAACAACACTTATGGCATCGACGCTTTGGACATGTGAACTTTGGAACACTATATAAGCTTTCAAAATTGAATTCTATTAAAGGTTTTCCGAAGCTTGTTTTCGAAAAGAAAAGTTTTTGCGATTGTTGTCAACGCGGCAAGCTTCCTAAATCTTCATTTAAACCTAAGAAAAGCATCTCTACTAAAAGGCCACTAGAGCTATTACATCTAGATTTATTTGGGCCAACTAGAGTAGCTTCCTTAGGAAATGCAAGGTATGGACTTGTCATCGTAGATGACTATTCAAGATTTACTTGGGTATTTTCATTGTGTAATAAAAATGAAGCTTTTGAAAACTTCACAATTTTTGTTAAGAAAGTACAAAATCTCTTAGGAACCACCATTGTCACTATTCGTAGTGATCATGGAGGTGAATTTGAGAATGAGTCTTTTGAGACATTTTGTGATGAAGTTGGTATTACTCACACCTTCTCTTTCCCTCGTGCACCTCCTCAAAATGGTGTAGTTGAGAGAAAGAATAGGACGCTAGTGGAGTGTGCTCGCACTATGCTTGATGATAGTCAACTTGGCCATCAAGTTTGGGCGGAAGCGGTACACACCGCTTGTTATGTGTTTAATAGAATACTTTTGAGGCCCGGCACTAAACAAACTTGTTATGAATTGTTGTTTGGTAGGTTGCCTCAAGTCAAACATTTTCGTGTTTTTGGTTCGAAATGTTTTATTAAGAACACATATGGTAGTTTGGACAAATTCGATCCAAGATCCGATGAGGGGATTTTTGTCGGATATTCTACGCGTAGCAAAGCCTACCGGATATTCAACAAACGAACCTCAACGATCGAGGAATCGCTTCATGTCTCATTTAATGAAGGATTTGTTCCAACTAGAATTTCAAATGATAACGATTCTTTGGATGTTTTATGTGATTCATTTGATAATTCTAAGTCTAATGATTCTATTGATTCTATTGAGACTAACCCAACTAATGAAGTTGTTGAGAATGTTCCTAGTGATCAAGGTATTCCCAAACGGCTTCATACCATTCGTGACCATCCCCATGAGCAAGTCATTGGCAATATTCAAGATAGTGTCAAGACAAGATCGCAAGTCCACCACTTCGCAAATTGTGCCTTTGCATCATCAATAGAGCCAAAGAATATTAATGAAGCATGCGAAGATAGCGCTTGGATCTTAGCCATGGAGGAGGAGCTCATTCAATTCGAAAGAAATGAGGTTTGGGAGCTTGTTCCATTGCCATCGAAGAACCACACCGTCATAGGGACAAAGTGGATCTTCAAGAACAAAACCGACGAAAACCAAGTCGTCGTCCGGAACAAAGCCCGGTTAGTAGCTCAAGGCTATCGACAAGAGGAAGGTATTGATTTCAAAGAATCCTTCGCTCCGGTAGCTAGATTAGAATCAATTAGATTACTTTTGTCTTTTGCATGCCATAAGAATTTTAAATTATTTCAAATGGATGTTAAAAGTGCATTTTTAAACGGAGATGTCGTTGAGGAAGTTTACGTTTCTCAACCTCCGGGCTTCGTAAATGAAAAATTTCCAAATCACGTTTTTAAACTAAAGAAAGCTCTTTATGGTTTGAGACAAGCTCCTCGAGCTTGGTATGATCGCCTAAAGAATTTTCTTTTGGATTTGAATTTTAAAATGGGCGAAGCCGATTCAACACTTTTTATTAAGCATGCGAATAATGATATTTTATTAGTTCAAATTTATGTTGATGATATCATTTTCGGTGCTACTAACTTCGCTCTTTGCGAAGAGTTTTCTAATGTTATGAAGGAACAATTTGAGATGAGCCACATGGGTGAACTCAAATATTTCTTAGGTCTCCAAATTCGTCAACTGAACGATGCAATCTTCATCCACCAAACAAAGTACACGGTGGAGTTGCTAAAGCGATTTGGAATGGAGAATGCCTCCGGGAAAAAGACTCCAATGAGCACGACTACGCATCTTGACAAGGATACGGGCGGTAAGGATGTAGACATTCGTTTATATCGAGGTATGATAGGTAGCTTACTTTATCTTACCGCAAGTAGGCCCGATATTATGTTTGCCGTATGTATATGTGCTCGTTATCAGTCTCAACCTAAGGAGTCTCACTTAGTAGCGCTAAAGCGCATTTTTCGCTATCTAAGTTACACTTTAGATTTTGGATTACTTTATCCGAAATCTAGCACGTATGAGTTAGTCTCATACAGTGACGCTGATTATGCGGGATGCAAATCCGACAGGAAAAGTACTAGTGGCACTTGCCATTTTCTAGGAAATTCTCTTGTCTCTTGGTTTTCCAAGAAGCAAAATTCGGTTTCACTTTCAACCACCGAGGCGGAATACATTGCCGCCGGTGCCGCTTGTGCCCAGGTTCTTTGGATGAGACACACATTGAAGGACTTTGGTATTCATTGTGATACTAGCCCTATCATGGTGGATAACCAAAGTGCTATTTGTCTTTCAAAGAATCCGGTGCACCATTCCCGATCGAAACACATAGATGTCCGACACCATTTCTTAGATGATCATGTTGCTAAAAAGGACATCATATTAGTGTACGTTGAAACCCAAAAGCAAATCGCCGATATTTTCACAAAACCCCTAAAGGAGGACTCCTTTGTGCGGTTGCGTCGAGAATTGGGGATTATGGGTGAATCCGAAATATAGGATTCATGCTTCATTCAATAATTTTGCATGCTATTATTCTTGACAATATCTCATTCATGCTAGAATTATTGGATTTTTCGGGAATTTTATGTGATATCTTAATTTTTCGTTCGATTTGTGCGTAATCATCAAATTTCTGTTTTTCGATGTTTAATGGGGTAGTTTAGATGTTTATTGAGAGTTTTGAGATTTATCGTCCAAGCGTATTATGGAGAGAACTTGATTTTTCAAGTTTTTGACTCTTTAGTCGGTTCATGTTCAGTGATCGACCGACTAGATTAAGATCTAGTCGGTCAGTACTTGAACGCAGACCGACTAAATCTTGTCAGTAAATCTTGGATTCAGCCACTGTTTGCAACTAGTCGGTTCAAGCTCATTGACCGACCGACTAGATCGTGATCTAGTCGGTCAGTGCTTGAACTGTGACCGACTAGTTGTGCCAGGGGCTGTTTGGTCTTTTGCGAAATCGACCGACTTAAACTCAGTTTAGTCGATCGATTTTCATTCTAATCGATCGAAATCTCTTCTCTCTCCGCTCAAAACCCCGACCTCCCTCGAGACCCTTCGTCTTCCGGCCACTTTCCGACCATTCCCGCCGTCGCCGTCCGCCGATCTTCGACCTAGGGTATCTCCTCTTCCTCCCTCTCCTATCTAGGGTTCGGTTTCAGCTCTAGGGTTAGGTTTTCCAGTTGATTTCATCTTCTAGGGTTTCGATTAGGGTTTTCTAATTTCGGCTAGGATCTCTTCTTTCCAATCTCGTGTGTCGTGTTGTGCCGAGATTATGGCTCGAACACGTATCCCGATCACTCCCTCTAGCCCCTCTCCGATGACCGTTGATCCAATCTCTTCGGATCCCGAGCACCCAACCCCTCCGAAGCGTAGAGCCAAGACCACCCATCCTTCGTCGTCTTCGCCTCCTCTCAAGAAGAAGAGGACGACGACCGCTAAACCTAGAGGTCAACCGAAACCCAAACCCAAGCCTAAGCCAAAGGCCAAAATTCTTGCTTCTCAATCTTCGTTCCATACTCCTACCGATTCCGATACGGAGTATATCCCCGAGACCGAGACTCATAGGGAACCCACTCCTCCTATTCATCCCGAGTCTAGCACCCACCCTCGTACGTCTACTCGAAAACCTAAGGGAAAGGGTCTGTTGCCGGTGGGCGGTGTCGATATTTCCTTATGTCGCGATGATCCTTTGTGTCTCGCGGCATATAACCGTATCGAACATTGCCCGCTGCTTCTGGAGCATTTCGTCCAGTTTAGCGACTTCATAGGGTTAGCTGATCTTCTGTCGTCGTCGGGTCTTCTCGATTACCTTCGATATGACCCGAAGGCGAATCCTCACCCCTACCCTAGATTAGTGAAGCTTTTCTATGCTAATAGGATCCGGGGTCAGTACGATCAGACCCACTCTGTTGAGACGACCGTTTTGGGGACTCCTATAGTCCTCACTGCGGAAATCTTAGGAGAGATTTTGGGTATCTCTTCGTCTGGCCTTCTTCCTTCTGATATCTCGGTAGATGATATTTCTTCTCTTGATCAGACCATCCTTTCAGAGATTTTCCATCAGATTCCTCCTGCCATGATTGGCGTGCCATCTAAATCTTTCAAGCCAAATGCATGGGTCCTTAATCTGATTCTGAAGTCGTGCTTGCTTCCCAAGTACGGCTCCTCATCTTTTCCATCCCAGCCATTTTTGAAGCTTATCTATGCGATCTTCATGGGGAGCTCGATTAATTGGGCTCGAATTATACTCGATAAGATTGATTCTTTCGAGTGTATTCGAAAGTCCAATAAATCGGCTCATATCCCATTTCCTTGCATGTTGACCCTCGTGTTTCGTCATTTTCGTGTCACATTGCCTCGTGACGATGAGCGTCCCCTTGGTCCTCCCCTGAATGCGACGGCCGTCAAGAAATCTCTTGCGGCGCTTCGTCACGTTCAGAGGACGACATCTTCTGCGTCTGTCCCTGCCTCTGCCAGTGCCTCTGCTACTCCCGTTGCCACCCTTGATGATGTCCTACGGATACTTCGTCGTCACGAGTCCCGCTTGGCTCGTACCGAGGAGGTAGTCTGCCGTATGGCTCGTCAGATGGGTGTTGAGCTTCCTCCTTCCGTGTCTGAGGATGAGGAGTTTGATGAGATGGCTGAGGAGGACATTGAGGAGCTCTGTCGTGCTTCGGCTCGTGCCCCCGAGGGCACTTCTGCTGGTACTGCTGCTGCTGGTATTTCTACTTCTGCTCCTGGAGTTGCCACCTCTTCCGGTGTTCCAGAGCCATCTGCTGCAGCTCTTCAGCCTTCTGTGCCTGCTGCTGACCCAGTTTCTGAGCCTGCTCATGTATCTGCTGCTGCTGCTTCTGTCGAGACTCATGCTGCTGTTGAGCCTGTTGCTGAGATCTCGTCTCCTGCCCCGACGATTCCATCTGTTGAGACACCTCTTCTCCCTGCAGATCCTGAGTCCACTCCGTCGACTGGACCCACGGACGCTGCAGATCCTGCCTCCTCCTCGTGATCGTTGTTCCGAGGACTCTCCATATACGTTTTGGATGATATATTCTAGTGAGAGTGTTTTGGGTTAGGATGGGGTTGAGAGATGCTTTGATGTATTTTTTTTTGTGCTTTCTGGTTGTCGGTGTTGGATTTTATGATGATGATGATGTATTTCTTTTTGACGATATGTAGCGCTTGATATGATGTATCTCATATATTCGATGTGATATTTTTTGGATGTACTCATGTTGTCTATATATATATATGTTCATCATCGTTCACTTTATCTTTTATTCGTCGTGCAAATTTTAATATTCGTTGAATATATTTGAAATGTGATATCGAATCGACGCATAAAAAGTTGGTTAAATGGATTTAAATTCTGTAATTTTATAGAATTGTTTTCCATGCACAAAATTAACCAAGAATATTGAATATTGAAGAGTATGTTTCTTTATTCAAGAAATGAATAATGATTTGGTGTTTTTGATGATTTTGAATTTTTTTTGATAATGGAAAATTTGGCACACCTTGTTTTGATTTCCACAATTTTTCCCTTGGTGTCAAGTTGGTCCATTGCCTTTGTCTACGACTCCCGATGTTGGATTTTACATTTCCTAATTGTTGTCGTTGTATACCCCCCATTTTTGGGATAATGCCAAAGGGGGAGAGATAATGATAATAAATAGCGCAAATGAAAATTTAACTCAATTTCCAAGAATCGAGTTTGATATGCTAGATTCAGGGGGAGTTAAGATACATATACGGATTTTCAAAATCCGATATTTCAAAAATCAATTCACTTTATTTATCTTACTCGTCTGCTTGATGCAATTCATTTATATTCATTTTGGAATTAACGTGTCATCAATGCAGGGGGAGTAAGTATTTTACATTTGAATTATTATCTTTGATTATTATTTATGTTGGTTTGTCATCACCAAAAAGGGGGAGAATGTTGAATATTGGACTCCCCGGATTTGGTTTTGGATGATGAGCAAACATAAATAATTCATGATCTAACAATTTGTGAGCGCAGTATTGGAGATCGTCGCCAATTTCACGTGAACATTCAAAGCGACATCTCAACACTTTCCAAAGCTCAGTTTCATGCCTAAAGCTTCGTTGAAGCTCTTGCGACGCTTTGGAAGTAATGAAGATTCAATCGAAGCTCTCAAAGACCGTTTATTAAGGTTTTATTTATAGTCTTTTAGTTTCGATTGATAGAATGTTAAGCCTTGAGTATATCTTACGTTTCTATCTTCATTACGCTCATTTCGTAGCTCTAGGATTCTTGCACAAGTTCACTCTAACTTCCTCGAAGCGTCGCGCTTCGATTCGGACTTTGTTGTGCATGTTAGTTGGTACAAGAACAAGTACTGACCGACTAGATGGTGATCTAGTCGGTCGGCCACTGTTCTTGGACCGACTAGTTTCTGTCAGTTATTTCTTAGCTCTTTACTGTTTACAGTTAGTCGGTCTACGTTGACTCACCGACCGACTAGTTTGTGAACTAGTCGGTCAGTGAAGCTTCTTTGACCGACTAGTTGAGACTGACTGTTCACTCTAAAATTCTCCTAAGCTACTGTTTACCGTTAGTCGGTCTAAGAACGTTTGATGACCGACTAGTTGACAATCTAGTCGGTCAACTTTTGTTCTTGGACCGACTAAGTCAACTTGCCTTCAGACTATGTTGTTTTGCCTCTTAGTCGGTCTACGTTCATTGGATGACCGACTAGTTGTGAAACTAGTCGGTCAGACAGTGTTCTTGGACCGACTAGTTTTCTAGGTCTGAAATTCTATCTCTTCTCAGATCTGCTCTTAGTCGGTCCATGCTTTGTGACTGACCGACTAGTTGATGAACTAGTCGGTCAGTGTATGTTCTTTGACCGACTAATTCTCACAGATTTCTTTCCGTTGGAGATTGACCTAACTTATGTTTTTGGGTTCCTATAAATACGAACCTAGGTCATTTCTATCTTCAACAGAGCTGTCATTAAGAGATTCATTGAGTTCTAAAGAGATAGCTATTCTCCCTCAAATCTAAAGCTCTCTTCCTCACAAGAAACCCATTCTCTCTCATTTCTAGATCTAGAGAGAAGCTTGTTCTTGGTGAGCTCTTCAAGCTATTGCTTGATCCAAGTCTCCAACTCTTCCCTAGGCACCCATTGCTGCTCATTTCCTTGGTGCTAGGGCTTGGTGACTTCATCTTCCTCAAATCCTTCATTCCACCTATTGGGTAAGAAAAACTCAAGGTATAGGATTTTGTGGTAAGAGTATTTATTTCATATAAACTCTTTATATTGCTTATTGGCTCTCTCGGTTGTGAGAGAAGTTTGTGATCCCGGGTTGTGGGATTCACTTTGCCATTGCTTGTATGATTTGATCTTGTGAAGGTTTTTCACAAGATATTCATAGTGGAAATCTTGAGTTAGGGTTTCTAACTCAAGTATCCGGAGGGGATCCGGGTGGTTGGGACGTAGGATCACCGGGAACAAGTCGGGGAGACTTGGGTGGATCCGAACCCATTAACTTCGTTTGTTAGCATTGTTAATTTCATTGTTGTCATTCAATTTAAGCTTCCGCAAATTGATTTGGTAGTTGTGTGCAATTTAATTTGGAATTATACGCCTTATTATTTTAAAGTACTATTCACCCCCCCCCCCCCCCCCCTCTAGTACTTGTGCAGTAGCTGGTAGGGCATTACATACAATGTATGATTCCTCATGTAATGAAAATTTCCTTGTTGCAAATTCTAAGACTTATGAGTCTGATGTGAATTGTTGGCACGCAAGGCTTGGTCATATTAGACCAACGCGTATGGATAGACTTGCCAAACGTGGCCTTCTATCCAATGTTTCAAAGGTTGAAATGTCGACCTGCGAACATTGCCTTGTGGGGAAATCTTGTCGCAAGCCGTTTGGAACCGGCACAAGGGCCGAGGTTCCATTACAGCTTATCCATTCGGACATATGTGGTCCGATGAATGTCAAGACAAGACGCGGAAAGTCCTATTTCATCACTTTTATTGATGATTTCACCCGATTCGGACATATCTATTTGATATCCCACAAAAGTGAAGCTTTGGCTTGCTTTAAAAACTATATGAGTTTAGTGGAGAATCAATTAGATCGCAAGATTAAGGTCTTGCGAACCGATAGGGGCGGTGAATATCAATCAATAAGTTTTAAGGAACTTTGTGATGAAAAAGGCATAGTACATCAGGTAACTATGCCTTATACTCCTCAACAAAACGGTATTGCAGAAAGGAGAAATAGGACTTTAATGGAAATGGTCCGTTCAATGATGGCGCAAGCTAACTTGCCAATCACCTTTTGGGGTGATGCATTATTGACGGCCGCTTTCATTTTAAACCGCGTGCCCTCGAAATCAGTTAGCTCCACTCCTTAGGAGTTGTGGAACCAAAGGTCTCCTGACTTAAACATTTTAAAACCTTGGGGTTGTGCATCCTACGCACATATTTCCTCCCATAAGTATGGCAAACTTGGGCCAAGGGGAAGGAAATGTATCTTTATACGATACGCAGAAAACTCCAAAGGTTATGTTTTTGTTAGTCAGGAAGACAATGGTGGGCTAATTGAGTTTGAGTCGAGGGATGTCACTTTCTTGGAAAACGAGTTTCCAAGACAGGGCGAGATAAGTCAGGACTTATCTCTATTTGAGATTTATGATCAAGAAGGATTACCTCATTCGAGTGGGAGAATTCTTGGTGAAAATGAAAATACGTTTCAACCTTCACCAATGGATTATACGAATGACGATTATCCTATTCCATACGGGAATAATGATCCAAGTGGGAGCAATTCTAACGACATTCCAAGTGGGAGTGATATTAGAATTGATCTAAATTCAAGTCAACAAGGTCTTGAAGAATCTCAAATAAGACGTAGTAGTCGTACAAGGTTGGCTCCTCTAAGATTTGAGGATGAATTTCCGCAAACCTTTATGACTTTACTACAAGAAGATGACGAGCCTGCTACTTTCAAACAGGCCGTATCTTGCCCTGCTAAAGACAAATGGATGGAAGCGATGCAAGAGGAGTTAGAATCCATGAAAGTTAACCAAGTCTGGGACTTAGTTGACTTACCCAGAGGACGTAGAGCTATTGGGAACAAATGGGTTCTCAAGATCAAGCATAAGGCTGATGGCTCTATTGACAGATATAAAGCTCGCCTTGTCGCGAAAGGTTTTACGCAACAGGAAGGGATAGACTACGAAGAGACTTTCTCACCTGTTGTTCGTTTTACCTCAATTCGCCTGATTCTGGCAATGGTAGCTTGCTTAGACCTCGAATTACATCAAATGGATGTAAAAACTGTCTTTCTCAATGGAGAATTGGACGAGGAGATCTATATGGAACAACCAACAGGGTTTGTAAAAGAAGGAAACGAACATAAGGTTTGTAAACTTCTTAAATCCATATATGGTCTTAAACAATCCTCGAGGCAATGGTATATACGTTTTCAAGAGGTTGTCTTATCAAATGGATTTTCCATGCTTGATGAAGATAACTGTGTATATATCAAGAGGAATAAGAACAAGTATGTTATTATGTCTCTATATGTAGATGACATTTTAATAGCCGGAAATGACAAGGGCTTTGTGATGGATATCAAGGCTTGGCTTTCATCAGTTTTTGAGATGAAAGACATGGGAGAAGCCGCATATATCCTTGGAGTTAAGATTTCAAGGAACCGTTCAAAGAAACTTCTTTCTCTTTCACAGGAGACTTATATAAAGAAGGTTCTAGAACGTTTTAATATGCAGGACTGCAAGTCCATTGATACTCCAATAAGCAAGTGCGACAATTTATGTCTGAAATCATGTCCAAAGAACCAAAAAGAGAAGGAGATTATGGAAAAAGTTCCATATTCCAGTGCAGTTGGTAGTCTAATGTACGCTATGATGTGTACAAGACCGGACATCTGTTTTGCCGTTGGAATGGTAAGTCGTTACCAATCCAACCCAGGGCAAGTACACTGGAAAGCGGTTAAGAGGATAATGCGGTATCTCAAAGGAACTGCAGACTTTGCTTTATGCTATCAAGGAGATGCCTTGAGGCTCGAAGGCTACACTGATGCTGATTGGGCGGGTGATCTCGATGAGCGACGATCGACCTCAGGATATGTTTTTCTACTCGGATCTGGTGCAATATCCTGGAGTAGCAAGAAACAATCCTGCATCGCACTTTCAACCATGGAAGCCGAGTTTGTAGCATTTAGCATGGCAGTTCAAGAGGCTGTTTGGCTTAGGAAGTTCTTAGACAGTCTAATTAATGCAAGTGACTCAGGTGCTGTACCAATACACAGCGACAGTCAAGCATCTATAGCCTATGTCAAAGATCCGAAATTCCATTGTAAGACCAAACACATAGATATCCGCTACAAATTTGCAAAAGACTATGATAAGACAAAGAAGGTAGACATAAGGTACATATCTACGCATGAGATGATAGCGGATCCGCTTACGAAGGCGATCCCCAGAGATGTGTTTTACAAACACTTATCATCTCAAGGATTGCGTAAGAGCTGAGTTGTACCAATGTAAATTCCCATGTCTGTAAATGATCAAAATTAATAAAAGAATAAGTTCTTTTTTCAAACATTGCATATGAATTTCTTAAGAAATGTTTGTGTACATTTTTGAAATCTCAGCTGAATTGTGTGTATGTCGGACAGATTAAGGTTGGCTCTCTCACATGAGCAACCGCCTTATCTTATCAGATGGATAAGATAGAGATGAGACTAGTTTAAAGTCAAAATCATTAGACGAATGATTTAGAGTCATGACTTAAACAAGATAGTCAAATGAAAGATCTGCATCATATGGATGCTTACAAAAGATCTGAGATCTGTATCACAAGGATATTTGAAAGAGATCTCATAGGATTTTTTCCTATCTGTCTTATGCGGGATGAGAGTCCGTGAATATTTCACGAGTAGTAAGGGGACTCAAAAAGATAGTCACTGTGGTGTCTGATCTTTTCATCCGTACAACATCATTAAGACATACTCTCCCTGGGAAAGGAGTGATGTTGTAATACGTGTTCATACCACGTATGCATTTCAACCACTGAGTTAGTAGCAATAGTGTTTGCTATTATGTGAGACTCAAAGGCCATATGGGCCTTAACTCTTACCCTCAAGGACTCCAATTGGTTCCTTTAGATTTGACGAAATGATTGCTATCTTAGCGTGTTACTTATGGGCTATGATAATTCGGCTCGGCGGGGCACGTTAGAAAAGCGAGTCTAGTCAAGATCAGAAGGTTCGCAAGAAGAGGAAGATTGATTTCATATTCGCATTTGGACTTTAATGATTCAGAGCTGGCCAGCCAATTGTAATCCAGATGGGATTCAATTGTTGAATATAAAGTATAAGAAATGTGAAGAAATAATCTAGGGTAAAGCATGCGTTGAACTACTCAACTTTGCACCTTCGAGGTCGTTGTGTATCTCTAACAAGTGCACAACAACAGACTCTACGCGCATGACGGTCGCACGGTCTATTTCTCGGTATGATAGATGAAAGAACTAAGAGAAAGACGTTCTCTTACAATCCCCTCAAGTGTGAGTGGGAGATGTTGGATATGGAAGACGTTAGTACACCCTTGTGGGGGATGTACGAGGGAATACGGACCTCGAACGTCACGTACACGAAGTCGTGTGCAAAGGGAATCTGTTCCCTTGCGGAGAGGATCTCTGGATGAGTGGGAAAGTCGCATTATATATGCATAAGTGCATGCGACATATGGCTAATAAAGGGGGAATATCTTAAGCTTATGTTGTACCATGCATATGGTACAACTTAAGCTTATAATGTGCCATGTATCATGGTACACCTTAATTAAGTTGTTCCAAAGGAACAACTTACCCTAAAATAACTACCTTGGGGGCTATAAATAAGACCCAAGGGTAAGCCATTTCTTACACCTTTTTGCATGAAATTCATGCATGCATCTTCATCCTAGCGAAGCTCTGCAGAAATCCTTTCTCTCCCTCTTATCCAAGTTCTTAATCTAAAGTAGAGATTTAGATTGTGGATTAGTAGCCTTACTCCGTTCGTGAGAAGACTCAATCCGTCGTGGCGAATCCGAAGGCGAAGTTCGTAGACTACCGTGCCGCATACGCAAGCGTAAGTCTAAACTTCATGTTATTGTCACGCCCCGCTTCCCAAAAACATGGTGGCGAAGCGTGAGAAGGTCCGCTCAGACTTGAAGCTACAAAGCTGCAAGTCCGATAAGCGTCGATCAAATTTAACCGCAGGTCCTTGCAACGCGAAACGAAACAAGGATAATAATAACGAAAGAGGCAAAAGAAACATCTCAGAATATCCATAATAATAAATCTCAACATCGCAGAAAAGCCACCAGGCTAAAATAAAAGAGTCTAAAAGAGGCCGAGCATGGCCAACAAAAGTACAAAGTACAACAACAAAGTAATGGTGCAAGCACCGACATCTAACAGCAACCTAAAGCAAAAGCAACGCCAACAGTCTCTCAAACTGGTCTCCGGTGTCCACGAACTCCTCGACGAACGTAGGCTCAGTGTCAGCAACTACCTCGTCCGCTACAACTATCTCTGGCTCAGGGTCTAACATGTGACACCCAAAGAGAAAGGGGCACATGTCAGCAAGTCTGGAAGACTTGTGCAAGTGAAACTGAAAGTACAAGTAAGAGCAACCTAAAAGTTCTAGCATGATGCAATGACATTGCAGTTAAAGTATGAGTGCAGCAAGTAAGGTAAAGTAAAGTAAAGTACGAGCATGGCATGACATTCACAAGACAAGTACAAGACAAGAAAGTAAGCACCTCGTGCACAGAGTTCACGCCTTACAGCTAAAGAGGCTGTACGGGCACACTTTTACGCTGAGTGGTCGCTCAACCCTACCCCTCCACGTGTATCGAGCCAGGGCCTTACCCCCGAACGGTAATGCTCGCTTCTGGATCACGAGCCAGGAAGTGTCTTTAACAAGTATGGCATAGGGGTGCACCTAGCCCGGGACAAGCAAGTACAAGTATGTAGCGTGTGCTACGAATGCAACATTCAATGCATGGATGACATGACATGGCAAGTAGTAAAACATACAGGTAAGGAAAGTAAACGTGACAGTTTAGCATGCATGATCAACAAGTTTAAGGGGTTGGATCTAGCTTCGTTGTCAAGCTAGATCATTTAGATGACGGATCTAGTTTCGTTGTCAAACTAGATCAAGTAGGCGTCTAGCCAGCTATCATTTCACTGACTAGTCTCTTTTACGCTAAAAACAAGTAAGTGGCCTAAAAACATGGCCCTAAGCAAGATTTGGCAAGTTTCACTTGCCTGCAAGCACGACGTCTGAGCACACCGTCCGATGAGTCCAAAATCACAATTATCCTACGTGCACAAGTCCACCGGCCTAAAGTCCATATTATTAATCTTGATTAGTGAATTTAAAACATTTAAAATACTTTAAAAATACTGATTTTAGTCTTGATTAGCATGCAATTTGGTTGGGGGTCCTATGGGTGCAAAGCGTTACCTCAACACGACGCGAAAGCTACACCGGCGTTGGGTAGCGACACCGGGGGCTGGAATAATAGAATGCGCTCCAAGTCCTGATTCCAATATAGTTTCCTCGCTGGAAAATTCAGAGCATCAACCGGGGCGACGATTCCAGATTACAAAGCTCGCACGTGCGACGACGGGCTACGACGTACGACGACGTCGTACGCGGCAAGTCATCGAATAGAACGCACCTAGGTGGGGCCCACAGTAGTCCTAGGGACCTTTGGGGGACCCACAATAACTCTGGAGAACTTGGGGGGCCCACGGTGGCAAGCGGTGCGACGGGTGCGGGGTTGCGACAAGTGACTCTCGGTCGTACCCCTCCAATGCGGGAGAAACCCTCGGTCGTGCGCTGAGAATGTGGGGCTGCGACGTTTTGGGGCGTGCAGCGGCTGCGGGGGTGGCTGGGTGCGAGAGCTTCCGTCGGTCAGGTCGAGGGAACGGGTCGGTCGTGCGGGGTGCGGAGCGGGGCGACAAGCGGGGTCGATGCGGGCGCTGTGCGGAGCTTGGGGCCTCGGTCTGACCGAGAGCCTCTCTCGGTCAGAGCGGGGGAACGGGGGCGGAGGCTGCTGCAGCGTACGGAGCGGGGCGGAGCGGGGTTGGGCTTCGGTCTGAGCGGGGAACGGGGCCGTTTTGTCACGACCCGCTTCCCTAAAATGGAGGCGGGACGTGAAAAGGTCCGCACGAGAGTGGAGCTGTGAAGCCCCAAACCCGATAAGCGTCCACAAATACATAAACAGGTCCCTGTAACCACAACAGAATAACAATAATAACACAAGGAGAGACTGAAATAAAATTCCACATCTCACAAATTGTCCAACATCAACAATAAGTCCAACATCCAGAAAAGCCACCAGGCTAAAAGAAAAGAGTCCAAGGCCCAGAACAAGGCCAACAAAAGAATACGACATAACAAAGTATAGGTGCTACGCACCGAATACAAAACAACTGTCTAACAAAAGTAAAACACACGATGACACTAGGTCTGGTCCGCAGTGTCCACGTGCTCCCCGTCAAACACAAGCTCGGGCTCGGCGTCAGCAAACACCTCGTCCTCAACGAGGTACTCGGGCTCAGGTTCTAACATGTGTCACCCAAAAGAGTAAAGGGGCACATGTCAGCAAGTCTAAAAAGACTTGGGTAAGGAAACTGAAGGTGAGGCATTTAGCAACCTAGCAGTTTAGTATGCATAACATGGCAGTTATAACTTGAGTGCACAATTTAAACATGGCAAGACAATTTGTACAAGAGAGCAATCATCGGGACAAGACAAGAGTAGCCAAGCTACTATCAATTCAATCAATTCACATTTTGTAGGTGTTTAGGCCATTCGCTGAATGGCATAGCATTTCAGACCGATCGGCACTAGTCACTACTCAATACCCACACGATATGGAGCCTGGGGTCCCTGCACATTGAGCTCATCTAGTGAGCCTAGGGTTGCCCCGCACATTGAGCTCGCATTCTTAGTTCACAATTCATTACATCGAGCGTTGGGGTTTCCAACTCATTATGCTCGCTTCTGGTCACGAGCCAGGAACACAAGTATGGCGTAGGGAACACCTAGCCGGAACACGCAATTCGGGCATTGGCTATCAACCAACACATGGCCCGCTTCTGGAACACGAGCCAGGAACACAACATTGTAGCGAAGCTACGCAATCACAGCAATACCTAACGAATGCGAGGTCATGACAATTTATTTGCGTACAGTTAATTAAATTAAACGTGACAGGCGAAATGCAATGACATGAACATATTGCGTACCGTTAATTGAAAGTAAACATGACATGTTAATTGTGCAACATGCTAAAAGTCGGAACTAGCTTCGTTGTCAAGCTAGTTCCCCAATTTGCGCCTAGGCGAGTATCATTTCGTCGCCTAGCCTCTTTTACGCCTACAACAAGCAAATGGCCTAAAACATGGCCTAAACCCTAAGTGGCAAGTTTCACTTGCCTAGCACCGGGGATTGACGATCACTTCGTCACACGGATGCTATCTACGGGGGAAATCGCTGTTTTGGGGGAGACAAACATCAAACACATGAAATTAATTAGGGTTTCACAAAAATTATAAATAAGTTATGAAAACAACGGTAGAACGATTTCTTACCGAGAGGAAGCGGAAGAAACACTCCGGGGAACCCTAGGATCAGATCTGGAAGCAAATGGAGAAGTTTGGGGAAACTAGGGTTTTGGGGGATTTGGGGATTTTGATGGGTTTCGATGGAGATTTGGGGAAGATGAGGGGTAGATAGAGTAGATGGATGGATTGGATGATGGATTTAGGGCTTGGAATGAAGGAATGGAGCTTGGAGGAAGATGGGGGCTGAAGAGGGAAGTTTTTTTAGGGTTTTGGGTCGTGTTGGAGAAGAAGAAGTCGTTTGGGAGGGGTATTTATAGGTTGGGCTGGCGGCTGCCCAGAAATTAGGGTTTTAACACTGGTTAGTCGGTCAAAGAACAACCACTGACCGACTAGTTTGGCAACTAGTCGGTCGGTCGACCAACGCAGACCAACTAAGTGCAAACAGTAACTCCTGAACGAAAATAGGATTCTAGAGTTAGTCGGTCCATGAACAAGTACTGACCGACTAGTTTGGCATCTAGTCGGTCGATGAACGTTCTTAGACCGACTAAGAGTAAACAGTAGCTGATACAAAAATAATTTGATGAGTTAGTCGGTTCAAGAAGCATTGCTGACCGACTAGTTTGCAACCTAGTCGGTCAACCAACATTCTTAGACCGACTAACGATAAACAGTAACTCCTGAGAAATTTAGAAAGCAAACTAGTCGGTCCAAGAAGGATTGCCGACCGACTGGATCGTCATCTAGTCGGTCGGTGGCCCTTCTTACACCGGCTAATGAGCACAGAAAAGTATCGATACGGAGCGCGAGGCCCCGGTATCGATTCCTAAGACTCCTAGGCTTGATCTAACAGTTAGATATGACAGCTATGAAGTCCGTCACGAGTGACATACTTCGAAATCGACAATCCTAATGAAGAAGTGAGAAAATACGACGAATCGATCGAAAATGAAATCTACGGAGACAAAAACCACGCAAGAGGAGAAAATCCATCAAAACATATATTATATTATATTAAATCCAGATTCATGAAAAGCAGTCGTTACATCCTCCCCAACTTAAGAAAAATTCCGTCCTCGGAATTTCCAAAAATTCACGAGTCCGGAAACAAAAGTGGGAAACGCTCTCGCATCTCATCCTCATTCTCCCAAGTAGACTCTCCAGGTGAACCGTGTCGCCACATCACCCTCACAAGATTGACAATCTTGTTCCGAAGCGATTTCTGACGCCTGTCCAGAATCTGCACGGGATGCTGGTCATACGTCATATCGGGGCGAACGGTAATCTCCGAAAAATCCACCGCATGAGACGGATCGCTAATGTATCGACGAAGCTGCGACACATGGAAAACATTGTGAACTCCTTCCAAAGATGGCGGCAAGGCCAAGCGATAAGCTACCTCGCCAACCCTCTCCAAAATGTCAAATGGTCCAATGTATCGCGGGCTCAACTTTCCACGCTTCCCGAAACGAATCACACCACGATTCGGGGAAATCTTCAAGAACACATGGTCACCCGGCTGAAACTCCAAAGGACGCCGTTTAGCATCCGCCCAATGCTTAAAACGGTCCTGAGCAATCCTCAACCTCTCCCGAATATTCCAGACGACATCCACGGCCTCCACGATCATCTCAGGCCCCAACAACTCCCGATCACCAACGTCATCCCAACTCAATGGCGATCGACATTTCCTCCCATAAAGAGCGGCGAAAGGCGCCATGCCAATACTCGCCTGGAAGCTGTTGTTGTAGGAAAACTCCACCAAATGCAGATGGTCCTCCCACGAACCCTTGAAATCCAACATGCACGCCCTCAGCATGTCTTCCAAAATCTGAATCGTCCTCTCGGACTGGCCATCCGTCTGAGGATGGTACGCCGTGCTGAAACTCAGACACGTACCCAAGCTCTTCTGTAAACTCTGCCAGAACTGAGATGTGAACCTCGTGTCTCTGTCAGACACGATACTCACGGGGACTCCATGAAGTCGCACAACCTCCTGCACGATTCACGATACATCACTATCCAAACTAGGAAAAGGAAATAAAACGGAGAGTAAAAAGAATTTTACCTCCATATATCTCCTTGCTAGCGCCTCAATGGACTGTCCCACTCGGAACGGAATAAAGTGCGCAGATTTGGTCAATCGATCTACGATCACCCAAATCGCGTCATTCTGCTTCGGACTCCGAGGTAGTCCAGTCACGAAATCCATAGTGATGTGCTGCCACTTCCACTCTGGAATCGGAAGCGGTTGTAGCAACCCGGCCGTACGCTGATGCTCCGCCTTCACTTGCTGGCAAACCAAGCACTTGGCTACACTCCGAGCCACGCTCCTCTTCATACCATGCCACCAATAATTCAGACGAAGATCCTGGTACATCTTGGTGCCACCAGGATGCACAGAATACGGCGAACTGTGTGCCTCCACCATCAGCTCCTCTCTGATATCCCCAGCAGGCACACACAACCTGGCTCCAAACCTCAGCGAGCCATCCTCATGAATCAAAAAGTCAGTCCGCAGACCGGCTTCCACCTGCTCCCGAATCCTCGCCAGCTTCGGATCCTCAGCCTGGCCAGCCTTAATCCGATCCACGATCGTCGACTGTACCTGTATGTACATCAACGAAGAAGCCTCCCCAGGAAGAACAATCTCCACGCCAGACTCGCAAAAATCCTGCTGCAATCTCCACTGCGAGGTCAAAATCATCACCGCTGGAAGCCTACTCAACGCATCCGGAACCACATTCACCTTGCCAGGGTGATACTGCAAATCGATATCATAATCCGCCATAAGCTCCAACCATCGACGCTGTCGCATGTTAAGCTCCTTCTGAGTGAAAATATACTTCAAGCTTTTGTGATCGGTGAAAATCTTCACTTTCTCACTCAGCAGGAAGTGCCTCCAAATCTTAAGAGCAAACACAACGGCAGCCAACTCCAAATCATGCGTCGGATAATTCTTCTCATGAACCTTAAGCTGACGAGACGCATACGCCACAACATGCCCATGCTGATGCAACACACAACCGAGACCCTTGCCAAAAGCATCACAAAAGATCTCGAATCCACCGCTGCGATCAGGCACAACAAGAATAGGGGCACTCGTCAACCTCTCCTTCAGAACACCAAAAGCCCTCTCACAATCACCCGACCAAACATAAGCAACATCCTTCCGCGTCAACCTGGTCATCGGCTCAGCAATACGAGAAAAGTCCTTAATGAATCGCTGATAATAACCAGCAAGTCCAAGAAAACTCCGAATCTCAGACGCAGACGACGGAACAGGCCACTCCCTGATGGCCCGAATCTTCTCGGGATCCACTGAAATACCATCTCCAGTCACCACATGCCCAAGAAAAGCAACTCGATCCAGCCAAAACTCGCACTTCGAAAACTTAGCATACAACCGATGCTTCCTCAAAATCTCCAACACCGTCCTCAAGTGCGAGGCATGCTCTTCCTCCGACTTCGAATAGATCAGAATGTCGTCAATGAAGATAACGACAAACTTATCCAAAAAGTCGTAGAAAATCAGGTTCATCAGATTCATAAAAACTGCGGGCGCGTTAGTTACGCCGAAAGGCATAACCACGAACTCATAGTGTCCATACTTCGTCCTGAACGCTGTCTTCGGAACATCTCCCTTCTTCACCTTCAACTGATGGTAACCACTCCTCAAATCCAATTTAGAAAACACCCTCGAACCTCCAAGCTGATCAAAAATATCATCGATGCGAGGCAATGGGTATTTGTTCTTAATGGTCACCGCATTCGACTCCCGATAATCCACGCACATGCGACGCGAACCATCCTTCTTCTTCACCAACAGCACCGGTGCTCCCCATGGAGACACACTAGGATTAATATAGCCCTTCTGCAAAAGCTCATCCAACTGCTTCCGTAGCTCTTCCAACTCTGCAGGTGCCATACGATACGGCGCCTTCGAAATCGGCTGCGCACCTGGAACAAGATCGATAGAAAATTCCAAAGCTCGATCAGGCGGCAAACCAGATATCTCCTCGGGGAAGAAGTCGCCAAAATCACGCACCACAGCTGGCCACTCCAGCTCCATCTGCATAGCCACAGCCTCCACCGGCCTGGCCCGAAATCTGACAGGACCAAGCGAACTGCTACCACGACTGAACTCAAACACTGGATGTCTGGGAATCTCGAACACCACCTTCTTCCTCCTGCAGTCGATCGTAGCATAGAAGCTCGCCAGCCAGTCCATCCCAAGAACTGCATCATAGTTGATGATGTCGTGGACAATGAAATCCGCAAAAAGCTCATGTCCACAGACCACCAACGAGCAAGAATTGCAACCACGATGCACCGAGACCACACCATTCCCTGTGACGATATTCCAACTCTTGGGAAGAGGGGATGTCGACAAGGAATGCCTCTCCACGAAGCTCCGAGAAATAATGCACATCGATGCACCAGAGTCAAAGAGGACTCGTGCAGGAAACGTGCAAACCAAAATCACACCTAATCAAGCAATTAACAATCAAACCCTATTCTAGCAAACAAGCAAGTTCAAGCAAACAACATAATCTAGCAATCAAGACCAAATAGGAAAGTAATAGCTAGAATGAGGATTACCTGCGATAACCTCATCCACAGCCTCGCTCTCCGCAGCGGTCATCAGAAAAGCCTGCCTCCTCGGTGAAACAGCCTGCCGAAAAGCCTGCCTCTGCGGAACAAGAGATGCTCCACGTCCAGCAGGAACAGGCGCTCGCTGCTGCAACGGCTGAGCTGCAACAGGAGCCCTCCGCAGCGGATCCGCATGCCGACAATCCTTCGCGACATGAGAAGCATCACCGCAAATCAAACACTGGCCCAGAAACTTCCGACACTGATCCTTGACGTGGCCAGGCCTGCCGCAGAAATGGCAAAACTTCGGAATCGGCCCTCCTGGCCTCTTAAACTGAGCAGACTGATTAGGCCTGAATCCAGGTCTAACCACAGCTCTCGCCTGCTCCACAAGCCTCTTCCCAGCACCAACAACAGACCCCTTCCTCTGGTTCACGAGCAGCTCCTGCCTCCTAGCTGCTAGCAGAACCTTCTGATAAGATTCCCGGTCAGAAGAGGTCACAAAACTCTGGAGCTCCGAAGCAAGCCCCTGCAGGAACCTCTGAGCTTTCTCCTCATCGTCCTGCACCATCTTCGGTGCAAACCAACTAAGCCTCATGAACTCCTGGTGGTACATGTCCACCGACGAGTTCCCCTGCTTCAAGTCGATAAAACGCTGCAGCATCTCCTCCTTGGCAGCCTTCGGGAAGAACTCACCCTCAAATCTGGCCTTGAAGGTAGCCCAAGCAATCGGCTCCACCAACAACTTCTCCTCCGCATCCCACCAATTTCTGGCGTTATCCTTGAGCTGCCTCTTCGCCAAATCAACCCATCCAGCCGGGGTGATCTTGGCCATCTTCAGATTGTCCTCGACGTTCTGAATCCACTCATCGGCAGCCAGAGGACCCTCAGAACCATCAAAATATGCGGGACCCAGCTCCCGAAATTGCTTCGCTCCTGGCTCAGAGCGAGGGGCATCCGGAAGAGCCCGGGCAGCTCGAGCAAGTGGAGCATTCTGGACTTGCAGAAGCACGCCCTGCTGCACTTGCATCATCTGTAACATCATCCACATCATCTCACCGCTGGTGGGTTCCCGCTCAGGCTCCTCATCATGAGGGAGCGCACCACTGCCCCCACCACGGGTGAAACGCCTTCCTGCCATCTAATGACACAGAGAACGAATCAGATTAGACTCATAGCTTATGACTCGGACGTCGAACTCAATTTATTGGACATTCTAATATTATTATCGCTATTCCAAAAATCGCAGTTACAGAAGGACCTGCATGGGCCACCACTAAAACCTGTCACGACCCGCTTCCCTAAAATGGAGGCGGGACGTGAAAAGGTCCGCACGAGAGTGGAGCTGTGAAGCCCCAAACCCGATAAGCGTCCACAAATACATAAACAGGTCCCTGTAACCACAACAGAATAACAATAATAACACAAGGAGAGACTGAAATAAAATTCCACATCTCACAAATTGTCCAACATCAACAATAAGTCCAACATTCAGAAAAGCCACCAGGCTAAAAGAAAAGAGTCCAAGGCCCAGAACAAGGCCAACAAAAGAATACGACATAACAAAGTATAGGTGCTACGCACCGAATACAAAACAACTGTCTAACAAAAGTAAAACACACGATGACACTAGGTCTGGTCCGCAGTGTCCACGTGCTCCCCGTCAAACACAAGCTCGGGCTCGGCGTCAGCAAACACCTCGTCCTCAACGAGGTACTCGGGCTCAGGTTCTAACATGTGTCACCCAAAAGAGTAAAGGGGCACATGTCAGCAAGTCTAAAAAGACTTGGGCAAGGAAACTGAAGGTGAGGCATTTAGCAACCTAGCAGTTTAGTATGCATAACATGGCAGTTATAACTTGAGTGCACAATTTAAACATGGCAAGACAATTTGTACAAGAGAGCAATCATCGGGACAAGACAAGAGTAGCCAAGCTACTATCAATTCAATCAATTCACATTTTGTAGGTGTTTAGGCCATTCGCTGAATGGCATAGCATTTCAGACCGATCGGCACTAGTCACTACTCAATACCCACACGATATGGAGCCTGGGGTCCCTGCACATTGAGCTCATCTAGTGAGCCTAGGGTTGCCCCGCACATTGAGCTCGCATTCTTAGTTCACAATTCATTACATCGAGCGTTGGGGTTTCCAACTCATTATGCTCGCTTCTGGTCACGAGCCAGGAACACAAGTATGGCGTAGGGAACACCTAGCCGGAACACGCAATTCGGGCATTGGCTATCAACCAACACATGGCCCGCTTCTGGAACACGAGCCAGGAACACAACATTGTAGCGAAGCTACGCAATCACAGCAATACCTAACGAATGCGAGGTCATGACAATTTATTTGCGTACAGTTAATTAAATTAAACGTGACAGGCGAAATGCAATGACATGAACATATTGCGTACCGTTAATTGAAAGTAAACATGACATGTTAATTGTGCAACATGCTAAAAGTCGGAACTAGCTTCGTTGTCAAGCTAGTTCCCCAATTTGCGCCTAGGCGAGTATCATTTCGTCGCCTAGCCTCTTTTACGCCTACAACAAGCAAATGGCCTAAAACATGGCCTAAACCCTAAGTGGCAAGTTTCACTTGCCTAGCACCGGGGATTGACGATCACTTCGTCACACGGATGCTATCTACGGGGGAAATCGCTGTTTTGGGGGAGACAAACATCAAACACATGAAATTAATTAGGGTTTCACAAAAATTATAAATAAGCTATGAAAACAACGGTAGAACGATTTCTTACCGAGAGGAAGCGGAAGAAACACTCCGGGGAACCCTAGGATCAGATCTGGAAGCAAATGGAGAAGTTTGGGGAAACTAGGGTTTTGGGGGATTTGGGGATTTTGATGGGTTTCGATGGAGATTTGGGGAAGATGAGGGGTAGATAGAGTAGATGGATGGATTGGATGATGGATTTAGGGCTTGGAATGAAGGAATGGAGCTTGGAGGAAGATGGGGGCTGAAGAGGGAAGTTTTTTTAGGGTTTTGGGTCGTGTTGGAGAAGAAGAAGTCGTTTGGGAGGGGTATTTATAGGTTGGGCTGGCGGCTGCCCAGAAATTAGGGTTTTAACACTGGTTAGTCGGTCAAAGAACAACCACTGACCGACTAGTTTGGCAACTAGTCGGTCGGTCGACCAACGCAGACCGACTAAGTGCAAACAGTAACTCCTGAACGAAAATAGGATTCTAGAGTTAGTCGGTCCATGAACAAGTACTGACCGACTAGTTTGGCATCTAGTCGGTCGATGAACGTTCTTAGACCGACTAAGAGTAAACAGTAGCTGATACAAAAATAATTTGATGAGTTAGTCGGTTCAAGAAGCATTGCTGACCGACTAGTTTGCAACCTAGTCGGTCAACCAACGTTCTTAGACCGACTAACGATAAACAGTAACTCCTGAGAAATTTAGAAAGCAAACTAGTCGGTCCAAGAAGGATTGCCGACCGACTGGATCGTCATCTAGTCGGTCGGTGGCCCTTCTTACACCGGCTAATGAGCACAGAAAAGTATCGATACGGAGCGCGAGGCCCCGGTATCGATTCCTAAGACTCCTAGGCTTGATCTAACAGTTAGATATGACAGATATGAAGTCCGTCACGAGTGACATACTTCGAAATCGACAATCCTAAGGAAGAAGTGAGAAAATACGACGAATCGATCGAAAATGAAATCTACGGAGACAAAAACCACGCAAGAGGAGAAAATCCATCAAAACATATATTATATTATATTAAATCTAGATTCATGAAAAGCAGTCGTTACACGTTTCCTTCGGTCGTGCGGCGGCCGTTCGTCGCAACGTTGCGACGAATCGTCGCAACGTCAAATCTGAGTTTTGGAAGAGGCTAGGGCTAATTTCTTGCGAAAATAGGACTTCCTAGGGGTTGCTTATATAGTATAGATGGGTTGACTTGGTCTAGGGCTAAATCTAATAGGATTAGAATATTAAAATAATTTAAAATTTGAATTCCAACTACTCCAACTCACCCAAGGGTTTGACTTGGTCCAAATGAGCTGGAAATTGGCTCAAAAATTCTTTAAAACGTTTTAAACTCAAATAAATTTTATTTGGCCGAAAATAATTTAAAAATTAATTATTAAAAATAATATAAAACTTGTTTAAAATATTAAAGTGGTCAAATGAACTCAAAAAATTATAAAATAAATATCGGGGTGATCGTGATGACGAATGTGAGCTAACTAAGAAGACGGATCTCAAATTCGACGTCGGACGACGAAACTAAAAATAGAAACGTCTCCCGTCAAAAGTGAAAATCGTCACGTCTCATCGAGTAAGTTTAAATTGTGGAAAAACGACTCGAGAAGTGTCGTTCCAAGATAGTGCCACTATTTAATACTCTCAGAGACGTTCACAACGGCCTATCACACAAAAGTGTTCACCAACAAACAAAGTCTAAAACAAACACGTGCACGGACAACGTACAACGAAAAGTGGTCGTTACATCCTCCCCACCTTAGAATAAAGTCCGTCCTCGGACTTTCTAATATAGCTAGTCGCTCTAGTAACTACCCCAATCAAGTCATATAATAATTCAACCAGGTATAGTCATCACAAGTGCTTATATATGCACTAGGTAGTCAAACATTAATACTACCAACACGTATATATATATTTATATATATATTCATGTACGTTATACATTTATACCTATTATAGTCAGTCAAATTCATACATGTATTTCAATCATATATATAAACATACATCCCTTATATAACTACTACTCGCAAAACAACAGTTCAGATACTTATATAAGGATAGTCTCACACTTAGCCAATACAATCATTGCTCTACCTATATGTAGCTACCTATGCACAAACATCAAGGGTATACTACCCTCTAATATTCATCCAATACAAAACATCTCAACACATATAGTCACACCATACCACTATTAAATCAAATTCACCATATATAATATACACTCACCACTTCTATAATTCCATAATATATATAGTCATTCAAATGCATTCCAATATTTCACCATACATTCACATTACGTACGGTCCTATAACTGTATTTACGACACGCCACATATATCATAGTCATCAAAACCTATAACTAAGCACATATTTACCCGTGCATGGTGCACACCCATACACGCTAACATTTCATTTACATACACCAATCATACCATTATATAACTAGCACACAAACACACCTAGTTTTAGCTAGTACACATACGTTCACACGAGCAAGTCCTTAGTAGTTAGCTATACCACGAGACCAACACCTATAACTATATACTGGCGTAGCGACCCACAATCATGTGCGTAGCACAACCAGGCACAAACACTCCTATCACTATACATACATCAAACATCGATATATTCAAACTACAACTTACATTCAATATACTTAGAGTATACCCACTCAAGCTTGAGTGAGACTCGGTACATATATTAGAATATTCTATATACGTAACACGGCATTCATGCTTATCCAATACCACTCACATACATATACATCTACCAATACAACCATATACATTCCATAGATCAATCACACTTAATATTTAGTCAGGTAACACCCACATAGTTAAATCAATTTATATACCATAATAATAGTAATACAGACATCAGCACACATATATTTATACTACCCTCCTTAGTACAAACATTTACTGTATAGTCACACATAAGTAATGTATATATTCACACCATAGCCTATTACCTATAATTAGTATACTAACATCTCTATACGTACATAATTAAGATGGGCAATAGTCGTGTATACCTCACGGTATACACGCATGCAACATCCCGCAAAAGCAAGCAATACCAATCAAAATTTTAACCCTACTACCATATGTATATCGCTTATATACTCAGGCAACAAAACATAACTACTTACATATAAGCACCATCTATATCTACCTACGAGCACATACTCACTCGTACTAACATATAGATCACATAATAGGCCTACCCTCTTAACCATACGTACTCTTATTATTATCACTACTAACATACCCATAGCTTTACCAATCATTTTATTTCAACCATTATAAGTATCTCTTACTACATACACAACTTAGATATTTCAACGCTGACTCTTATATACACAAGCATCCCTAGTATGGTATAGCTATCCACACAAAAATCTATAACTAATAACACACAACAACTTCTTGCTATCACGAATAACTCCGAGTGTGTGTGTGTGTGTATATATATATATATATATATATATATATATATATATATATATATATATATATATATATCACTCAATAGGCAAACATCAATATACTATGGGGATTCTCAGTCAAGCCTACGTACACAACTTAGGTACGTGCACCACGACAACATCACAAGGGTCCAAGGGCCTACTAACAACTAAGAGTTGACACAGACATCGACGAGCACTAAAGTCTAAGCAACAAAGGGAGGTCGAGAGCGTGACGAGGGAAGGGTCGATAAGCACGAGTTCAGATAGGACGAATACAAGGAGACAGCTTGGTTAGACGAAACATTGACTCGATGGTGGTGCTTAGGTTGGGGGAAAAAGGGGGTGTAGTGATGCTTACAAAGGATGGAGAAAAGAAAATAGGGTAAAAGGCACAAGCTAAAACACGCGAAATCTGAAAACTATTGTATCTCAAAAGTTGGAATCCTCATCTGTATAAAATATTTGAAGATCGATAAAGCGGGTTGTTCAAAATAAGTTTGAGTCAAATATTCATAGGAAGAGAAAATGTTTTATTGGTTTATATAAACTCATTGTAAAAGGGAAGTAAAATCATTTACGCGAATATCAAGGGCGAGATTTTAGAAAATTTATACGTCAGTAATGTAATATAATTTTGTCAAAAAGTTTTTGAAAGTCAAAGAATGAAATCAAGTAACGGAAGGATCTAAACTCATGTTAAATGCTTCAAAACTTTAGGCTATGGAAAATTTTAAAATGATCAATTTGAAACTGCTTTTAGATAACCAGGGTTTGCCAAAAATGAAAAAAAACTGATTTACGCAAGGTTCTTAATATACGAGCTCAACAAGTCTAGCACGGATATAAAGATAATTGAAATTCAATTTTGTTTAGAAAATTTTTTTTCTAAAAGCGTGTATGGTGAGCGGAAAGAAAATAATAGTAACTTAGCATAAGAATTATCAAGATCGAATAGCAAATCTTTAAAATCAAATCAGGGAGGGTCTAAAGCAGGAAGAGGCTATGAAAATAGTACTTTGCAAAAATCTGAAGTAGCGAAAACGACGAGCAAAGTCCAACTTGCTGAAAGCTGAAATTCCATGTGTCTTGAAAGTATATTAAAGTAAACACGACGCATCATTCGAATAACACAAATAAGAAAGGAAAATTATAAATCGATTTGGGCAAGGCTAAAGTATAGTTCAGAAAGAAATTAATATATGAAAGGAAATATGTATTTTCATAAGTACAAAAGTGTAGGCTGAAGAAGTATTATAAACTATTATTCAAAAATTTCGACAAAAGTTTTTTTTTTAAAAAAAAAATTTAAATCAACGAGGAGCATGAAGTATAAGTATGTATACCTATTAAAATTTGAACACATTTAAAACTTAGTGGAAAAGGAAATCAAAAAGAAAATGCTTTCAGAAGGTTCAAGATTTGCAATGGCGATGTTTGAAAATTGACGATGATCGTCACGTGGCGATCTCGTGAATCGAGGTAAGGAAATTGGTCAGGTGATCAAAGCATACATACGCCTAGGATATGAATCAGGAGAATCTACTGGAAACTCCTACGGTCGACCAACTAAGGATTAAAAACTAAGCGCTAAGACTTCTAAAAGTTAGACGGTAAAGAAATGCGTTCAGCTTGGTCCGAAATCGATGAACCCAAAAGCGAACGACCGAAGGAAAATCTAGAAGTCTAATATGGTCAGGGTTAGACAAGAACCACTAAGGTCACTCCTACGACGATTAAATCAATTGCTAAAAGGGAGTCTAACTACAATCAGGGCCCCTAATTAGCAAGCACAGCTGTCTAACTAAGCCTTCTTATCACCTAGTGTCCTAAGAAAACAACTAAACTCAGGGCTTATTACTCGGATGTTGCAATTTATTTAATGGACATTCCGTTATTATCGTTGTTCCGTTAATTCGCAATTGCAAGACCGGACCTGCATGGGCCACCAACAAAACCTGTCACGCCCCGCTTCCCAAAAACATGGTGGCGAAGCGTGAGAAGGTCCGCTCAGACTTGAAGCTACAAAGCTGCAAGTCCGATAAGCGTCGATCAAATTTAACTGCAGGTCCTTGCAACGCGAAACGAAACAAGGATAATAATAACGAAAGAGGCAAAAGAAACATCTCAGAATATCCATAATAATAAATCTCAACATCGCAGAAAAGCCACCAGGCTAAAATAAAAGAGTCTAAAAGAGGCCGAGCATGGCCAACAAAAGTACAAAGTACAACAACAAAGTAATGTTGCAAGCACCGACATCTAACAGCAACCTAAAGCAAAAGCAACGCCAACAGTCTCTCAAACTGGTCTCCGGTGTCCACGAACTCCTCGACGAACGTAGGCTCAGTGTCAGCAACTACCGCGTCCGCTACAACTATCTCTGGCTCAGGGTCTAACATGTGACACCCAAAGAGAAAGGGGCACATGTCAGCAAGTCTGGAAGACTTGTGCAAGTGAAACTGAAAGTACAAGTAAGAGCAAACTAAAAGTTCTAGCATGATGCAATGACATGGCAGTTAAAGTATGAGTGCAGCAAGTAAGGTAAAGTAAAGTAAAGTACGAGCATGGCATGACATTCACAAGACAAGTACAAGACAAGAAAGTAAGCACCTCGTGCACAGAGTTCACGCCTTACAGCTAAAGAGGCTGTACGGGCACACTTTTACGCTGAGTGGTCGCTCAACCCTACCCCTCCACGTGTATCGAGCCAGGGCCTTACCCCCGAACGGTAATGCTCGCTTCTGGATCACGAGCCAGGAAGTGTCTTTAAAAAGTATGGCATAGGGGTGCACCTAGCCCGGGACAAGCAAGTACAAGTATGTAGCGTGTGCTACGAATGCAACATTCAATGCATGGATGACATGACATGGCAAGTAGTAAAACGTACAGGTAAGGAAAGTAAACGTGACAGTTTAGCATGCATGATCAACAAGTTTAAGGGGTTGGATCTAGCTTCGTTGTCAAGCTAGATCATTTAGATGACGGATCTAGTTTCGTTGTCAAACTAGATCAAGTTGGCGTCTAGCCAGCTATCATTTCACTGACTAGTCTCTTTTACGCTAAAAACAAGTAAGTGGCCTAAAAACATGGCCCTAAGCAAGATTTGGCAAGTTTCACTTGCCTGCAAGCACGACGTCTGAGCACACCGTCCAATGAGTCCAAAATCACAATTATCCTACGTGCACAAGTCCACCGGCCTAAAGTCCATATTATTAATCTTGATTAGTGAATTTAAAACATTTAAAATACTTTAAAAATACTGATTTTAGTCTTGATTAGCATGCAATTTGGTTGGGGGTCCTATGGGTGCAAAGCGTTACCTCAACACGACGCGAAAGCTACACCGGCGTCGGGTAGCGACACCGGGGGCTGGAATAATAGAATGCGCTCCAAGTCCTGATTTCAATATAGTTTCCTCGCTGGAAAATTCAGAGCATCAACCGGGGCGACGATTCCAGATTCCAAAGCTCGCACGTGCGACGACGGGCTACGACGTGCGACGACGTCGTACGCGGCAAGTCGTCGAATAGAACGCACCTAGGTGGGGCCCACAGTAGTCCTAGGGACCTTTGGGGGACCTGAAGGATCCTGTCCAAAACAAAGTTAGGATCGATAACATGAAGTTTAGACTTACGCTTGCGTACGCGGCACGGTAGTCTACGAACTTCGCCTTCGGATTCGCCACGACGGATCGAGTCTACTCACGAACGGAGTAAGGCTACTAATCCCACAATCTAAATCTCTATTTTAGATTAAGAACTTGGATGGAGGGAGAGGAAATATTTCTGCAGAGCTTCGCTATGAAGAAGATGCATGCATGAATTTCATGCAAAATGTGTAAGGAAAATGGCTACCCTTGGGTCTTATTTATAGCCCCCAAGGTAGTTATTTTAGGGTAAGTTGTTCCTTTGGAACAACTTAATTAAGGTGTACCATGATACATGGCACATTATAAGCTTAAGTTGTACCATATGCATGGTACAACATAAGCTTAAGATATTCCCCCTTTATTAGCCATATGTCGCATGCATTTTATGCATATATAATGCGACTTTCCCGCTCATACAGAGATCCTCTCCGCAAGGGAACAGATTCCCTTTGCACATGACTTCGTGTGCGCGATGTTCGAGGTCCGTATTCCCTCGTACATCCCCCACAAGGGTGTACAAACGTCTTCCATATCCAACATCTCCCACTCACACTTGAGGGGATTGTAAGAGAACGTCTTTCCCTTAGTTCTTTCATCTATCATACCGAGAAATAGACCGTGCGACCGTCATGCGCGTAGAGTCTGTTGTTGTGCACTTGTTAGAGATACACAACGACCTCGAAGGTGCAAAGTTGAGTAGTTCAACGCATGCTTTACCCTAGATTATTTCTTCACATTTTCTTGTACTTTATATTCAACAATTGAATCCCATCTGGATTACAATTGGCTGGCCAGCTTTGAATCATTAAAGTCCAAATGCGAATATGAAATCAATCTTCCTCTTCTTGCGAACCTTTTGATCTTGACTTGATTCGCTTTTCTAACGTGCCCCGCCGAGCCGAATTACCATAGCCCATTAGTAACACGCTAAGATAGCGATCATCTCGTCAAATCTAAAGGAACCAATTGGAGTCCTTGAGGGTAAGAGTTAAGACCCGTATGGCCTTTGAGTCTCACATAATAGCAAACACTATTGCTACTAACTCAGTGGTCGAAATGCATACGTGGTATGAACACGTATTACAACATCACTCCTTTCCCATGGAGAGTATGTCTTAATGATGTTGTACGGATAAAAAGATCAGACATCACAGTGCCTATCTTTTTGAGTCCCCTTACTACTCGTGAAATATTCACGGACTCTCATCCTGCATAAGACAGATAGGATTTAAAAAATCCAATGAGATCTTTATATCCTTGTGATATAGATCTCAGATCTTTTGTAAGCATCCATATGATGCAGATCTTTCATTCGACTATCTTGTTAAAGTCATGACTCTAAATCATTCGTCTAATGATTTTGACTTTAAACTAGTCTCATCTCTATCTTATCCATCTGATAAGATAAGGCGGTTGCTCATGTGAGAGAGCCAACCTTAATCTGTCCGACATACACACAATTCAGCTGAGATTTCAAAAATGTACACAAACATTTCTTAAGAAATTCATATGCAATGTTGGAAAAAGAACTTATTCTTTTATTAATTTTGATCATTTCTTAGACATGGGAATATAAATTTGGTACAACTCAGCCCATACGCAATCCTTGAGATGATAAGTGTTTATAAAACACATTTCTGGGGATCGCTTTCGTAAGCTGATCCTCTATCATCTCATGCGTAGATATGTACCTTATGTCTACCTTCTTGGTTTTATCACAGTCTTTTGCAAATCTGCAGTTCCTTTAAGATACTGCATTATCCTCTTAACCGCTTTCCAGTGTTCTTGCCCTGGGTTGGATTGGTAACAGCTTACCATTTCCAACGGCAAAAACAGATGTCCGGTCTCGTACACACCATAGTGTACATAAGACTATCAACTGCACTGGAATATGGAACTTTTTCCATAATTTCTTTTTCCTTTTGGTTCTTTTGGACACGATTCCAGATATAAATTATCGCATATGTTTATGTGAATATCAATGGACTTGCAGTCCTGCATATTAAATCGTTCTAGAACCTTCTTTATATAAGTCTCCTGTGAAAGAGAAAGAAGTTTCTTCGAACGATTCCTTGAAATCTTAACTCCAAGGATATATGCGGCTTTTCCTATGCCTTTCATCTAAAATACTGATGAAAGCTAAGCCTTGATACTCATCACAAAGCCCTTGTCATTTCCGGCTATTAAAATGTCATCTACATATAGAGACATAATAACATGCTTGCTTTTAATCCTCTTGATATATACGTAGTTATCTTTATCAAGTATGAAAAATCCATTTGATAAGACAACTTCTTGAAATTGTATATACCATTGCCTCGAGGATTATTTAAGACCATATATGGACTTACGAAGTTTACAAACCTTATGTTCGTTTCCTTCTTTTACAAACCCTGGTGGTTGTTCCATATAGATCTCCTCGTCCAGTTCTCCGTTAAGAAAGGCAGTCTTTACATCCATCTGATGTAATTCGAGGTCCAAACAAGCCACCATTGCCAGAATTAAGCGAATCGAGGTAAAACGCACGACAGGAGAGAAAGTCTCTTCGTAGTCTATTCCTTCCTGTTGCGTGAAACCTTTCGCAACAAGGCGAGCTTTATATTTCTCGATGGAGCCATCAGCCTTATGCTTGATTTTGAGAACCCACTTGTTCCCAATGGCTCTACGTCCCTTAGGTAAATTAACCAAGTCCCAGACTTGGTTTGTTTTCATGGATTGAAGTTCTTCTTCCATTGCCGCTATCCATTTATCTTTAGCAGGGCATGTGACGGCCTGTTTGAAATTTGCAGGTTCGTCATCATCTTGTAGTAATGTCATGAAAGTTTGAGGAAATTCATCCTCAAATCTCAGAGGTGTTAGCCTCGTCCGATTACTACGTCTTGTTTGAGTTTGATCACTCCCACTTGGAATGACATCACTCCCACTTGGAATAACATCACTCCCACTCGGAATAGGATTGGTATCGTTCGTATCATTCATTGGTGAAGTTTGAAACGTATTTTCTTCTTCACCAAGAATTCTCCCACTCGAACGTTCCGATCCTTTTTGATCCCAAGTCTCAAACAAGGATAAGTCTTGACTTATCTCACCCTGTCTTGGAAACTCATTTTCCAAGAAGACAACATCCCTCGATTCGAATTCTATAAGACCTCCATTGTCCTCTTGACCGACGAAAACATATCCTTTGGAGTTTTCAGCGTATCGGATGAAGATACACTTCCTCCCACGTGGCCCAAGTTTGCCATATTTGTGAGAGGATAAATGTGCGTAAGATGCACAACCCCAAGGTTTTAGAATGCTTAAGTCTGGAGTTCTATTGTTCCACAACTCATAAGGAGTAGAACTTACCGACTTCGAGGGTACACGGTTTAAGATGAATGCCGCCGTTAATAATGCGTCACCCCAAAAGGTGATAGGCAAATTTGCCTGAGACATCATTGAACGGACCATTTCCATCAATGTCATATTTCTTCTTTCCGCAACACCGTTTTGTTGCGGAGTGTAAGGCATAGTTACCTGATGTACTATGCCTTTTTCATCACAAAGTTCCTTAAAACTTATTGATTGATATTCACCGCCCCTATCGGTTCGCAAAACCTTAATCTTGCGATCTAATTGATTCTCCACTAAACTCATATAGTTTTTAAAGCAAGCCAAAGCTTCACTTTTGTGGGATATCAAATAGATATGTCCGAAACGGGTGAAGTCATCAATGAATGTGATGAAATAGGACTTCCCGTGTCTTGTCTTAACATTCATTGGACCGCAAATGTCCGAATGGATAAGCTGTAATGGAACTTCGGCCCTTGTGCCAGTTCCAAACGGCTTGCGACAAGTTTTCCCTACAAGACAATGTTCGCAAGTTGACATTTCAACTTTTGAAACATTAGATAGCAAGCCACTTTTGGCAAGTCTATCCATTCTAGTTGGTCCAATATGACCAAGTCTTGCATGCCAACAAATGATCTCAGACTCAGAGTTAGAAACATTTGTTAAATGGAAACTTTCATTAATGGAAGAAGCAACATCATACATTGTATTTAAAACAATTAATCCATTACAAACATTACCAGAACCAATCAAAGAATTATTACAAACAAGGTCAACATATTGTTTATAGAACCTCCACTCATAATCTAAAGACATTAACATGACCACGGAAACGATATTCCTTCTAATATCTGGAGCAAAGAGGACGTCGTGCAATAACAAAGTCCGGCCGTTGTCGAGAACTAGCTTGCATGTTCCGACGCCTTTGACTTCAACACGTGTGTTGTTGCCGACGTATATCCACTTTGTTCCTTGAGTTATCTTTCGATACTCTACGAAGAACCTTCTGTCCTTCGCTACGTGGTCTGTGGCCCCTGAATCAATCAACCAAAAATAGTTAGATTCAGCAAGAAACATGGAACTAGAAACACATATGTAACTAGTCCTACAAGTTACCTTATCACTTCCATCCGTACATGTACGGGCGAAGTGACCGTACTTGTTGCACTTAAAGCACTTGATCTTCTTCAAGTTTTTCTTCTTTGAGTGCACATTCTTTTGCCACTTTTTGTTCTTTGTCTTCTTTGAGGTCTCCGGTTCTTGCTTACGTTCGTTCACAAACCTTAAGCGTTTATTCTTCCGCTTATTTCCCCCATGTGAGGAACTAGCGGCCACGTGCACTTCTGCACTTGGTTTTGCGGCTTGAATCCGCTCTTCCTCGAGTTCGAGGTGTTTCGAAACATCGCTTAAAGTTTTAATGCACTCATTATGAGTGAGATGCATTTTCATGTTATCCCAGCTATCTGGGAGTGAACGAATGACCGCTTGGATCTGCTGTTCGTCAGACAGCGTAACACCCGCATCCTTTAATTCAGATATAAGATTCGCCATCTGGCGGAGATGCTTTTTCATAGAATGATCTCGCCGCATCTTGTACGAATCAAATTGAATATTCAAGGAGCGGAGTTTGGTAACCGAAGTTCCACCAAACTTTATCTCTAGCTCAGACCATATGTCTTTAGCTAGGTCGAATTCCCGAAATAGGCGCATTATGTCATTGTCCATCGCGGACAGTAACGTAATACGTGCTATTTTGTTCTTTCGAGTCCAAGTGTCATAAGCTTCCCGGTCCCTCTTGTGTTGGGCCGTATTGCCCAACTCAGGTTCTACCATTATGTTTTGGAGTGTTTCGAGCACATCTTGCTCCTCCAAAACATATTGGATTTTTATTGACCAAAGTTTATAATTGTCGCCGTTGAGCTTTTCACCTTTGTTAAGCTCTGCGACAATATTCTTAGAAGCGGTAGACATTTTCGATTCAAAAAACTGCAAAGAGAATGAAAAACACGATCAAAATTCCATGCATAAAGTTTCGATTCTTTAAACACTTGATAAGTTCCTTGGATGCGTTGAAATGTTACTCTAGAATCGAGAAGTTCACTACGTTCCCAACTACCATCTAGAAGTAACTTTCAAAGTATCCCTCTTACTTATCTTAAGTAAAAAGAAATCAGAAATAATACCCGTATGGTATTAGCAGCGGAAAATCACTTTGAAAAACTTATCTTTCAAAATAGAATAGGTGAGAATTAGCGCAAAGAATTTTAACGCAACAATTGCCAAGCCACGAGACCTGTTCTACACACCCATGGGTTAGATAACCATGGCCGGATCGTGGTAGGACTTGGAATTCCAAATTGCGCTATCCCGATTTAAGGACGGGACATAACCTATTTGAAAAACATCTTTTTCAAAATTTTGAAAGCACGTTGGCTAGTCTCCGTAGAGTAGAGCACAACGTCACAAGTACATTGGCTAATCTCCGTAGAGTAGAGCACAATGACATGGCTAATCTCGCATGAAGTAGAGCACTATGGCTAATCTTCAAGGAGTAGAGCCCAATGAAAACTTCATTAAAACGTTAGTTCCGTATGAACTAGTCGGCACTGTGGTTAGCCCCGTATGGACTACTCGACACATTCGAGTTTGACCAAGGCCATTTGTTACCCCGTATGGGTCATCTGGCAAGTTTGCAATCGACCCAGACCATTTGTCGGATTGGTCGACCAAAAACACAAAATTGGTCGACCAATTTTCGAATTCAACTTCTTCCCGGTCAGGGCCTCTGCCCTGACCCGGGCTTGGCCAAAGGCCGGCCAGGGCCTCTGCCCTGGCCGGCCAGGGGGCCTGGCCCCCTCGGCCATGGCCGGCCAGGCCCTGGCCTCTGCCAGGGCCGGCCGGCCAGGCCCTGGCCTCTGCCAGGGCCTGCCGGCCAGGCCACTGGCCGGGGCCAGGGCTCCTGCCCTGGCCTCTGCCAGGCCCTGGCCTGAGGCCAGGGCGCCGGCACTGGCCTCTGCCAGGGCCGGCAGGCCGCTGGCCGGGGCCAGGGCTCCTGCCCTGGCCTCGGCCAGGCCCTGGCCTGAGGCCAGGGCACCGGCCCTGGCCACTGCCAGGGCCGGCCTGGCCCTGACAGTGGCCAGGGCGCCAGCCCTGGCCTCTGCCAGGGCCGGCCTGGCAGTGGCCAGGGCGCCGGCCCTGGCCTCTGCCAGGGCCGGCCTGGCCCTGGCAGTGGCCAGGGCGCCGGCCCTGGCCACTGCCAGGGCCGGCAGGCCGGCCTGGCCGGCAGGCCCTTGGCCAAGGCCGGCCACTGCCGGCCTGGCCATGGCCGGTCATGGCTTGGCCATGGCCGGCCATGGCCAAGGCCATTCGGCGTTGGCCGGCCATGGCCCCTTTGGCCATAGCCGGCCACCCCCTTTGAATGGGGTTGCCGCACTCATTCTTCCCCCTTGATGGGGTGGTCGCCGGTGGTTATTGGCCGTAGCCAACCCCCTCCGCATGAGGAGAGGGGGTGCATGGCCTTCATGGCCCATTTGGCCATGGTGCACATGCACCAAATTTTCCTCTTACCCGATGGAAATAACTTCCATCACCTTCCTCGATGAAGCACCCGTTCGTCGAAGAAATTAGTTATCTCTTAATGGCCGTGTGCCAAAAATGAATAACGTACTACGTGAACGGTCGGTTCTTCCCGTCACGGAGAGTTCCTACCATATCCGTAATGATAGAAGACCCTAACGTGAAAAGAACAACCGCTGCGTTCTCTCCGTCACGAAGCGTTCCTACTATATCCGTAATAGTAGGAGACCCATTCGTGAAAAAGACAACGACTCGTTCGTAGTTTCGACGGGGCGGTGGATTGACCGGGGCGAACCCATATGGCTCTGATACCAATGAAGGATCCTGTCCAAAACAAAGTTAGGATCGATAACATGAAGTTTAGACTTACGCTTGCGTACGCGGCACGGTAGTCTACGAACTTCGCCTTCGGATTCGCCACGACGGATCGAGTCTACTCACGAACGGAGTAAGGCTACTAATCCCACAATCTAAATCTCTATTTTAGATTAAGAACTTGGATGGAGGGAGAGAAAATATTTCTGCAGAGCTTCGCTATGAAGAAGATGCATGCATGAATTTCATGCAAAATGTGTAAGGAAAATGGCTACCCTTGGGTCTTATTTATAGCCCCCAAGGTAGTTATTTTAGGGTAAGTTGTTCCTTTGGAACAACTTAATTAAGGTGTACCATGATACATGGCACATTATAAGCTTAAGTTGTACCATATGCATGGTACAACATAAGCTTAAGATATTCCCCCTTTATTAGCCATATGTCGCATGCATTTTATGCATATATAATGCGACTTTCCCGCTCATACAGAGATCCTCTCCGCAAGGGAACAGATTCCCTTTGCACATGACTTCGTGTGCGCGACGTTCGAGGTCCGTATTCCCTCGTACATCCCCCACAAGGGTGTACAAACGTCTTCCATATCCAACAGGACCCACAATAACTCTGGAGAACTTGGGGGGCCCACGGTGGCAAGCGGTGCGACGGGTGCGGGGTTGCGACAAGTGACTCTCGGCCGTACCCCTCCAATGCGGGAGAAACCCTCGGTCGTGCGCTGAGAATGCGGGGCTACAACGTTTTGGGGCGTGCAGCGGCTGCGGGGTGGCTGGGTGCGAGAGATTCCGTCGGTCAGGTCGAGGGAACGGGTCGGTCGTGCGGGGTGCGGAGCGGGGCGACAAGCGGGGTCGATGCGGGCGCTGTGCGGAGCTTGGGGCCTCGGTCTGACCGAGAGCCTCTCTCGGTCAGAGCGGGGGAACGGGGGCGGTGGCTGCTGCAGCGTGCGGAGCGGGGCGGAGCGGGGTTGGGCTTCGGTCTGAGCGGGGGAACGGGGCCGTTTCCTTCGGTCGTGCGGCGGCCGTTCGTCGCAACGTTGCGACGAATGTCGCAACGTCAAATCTGAGTTTTGGAAGAGGCTAGGGCTAATTTCTTGCGAAAATAGGACTTCCTAGGGGTTGCTTATATAGTATAGATGGGTTGACTTGGTCTAGGGCTAAATCTAATAGGATTAGAATATTAAAATAATTTAAAATTTGAATTCCAACTACTCCAACTCACCCAAGGGTTTGACTTGGTCCAAATGAGCTGGAAATTGGCTCAAAAATTCTTTAAAACGTTTTAAACTCAAATAAATTTTATTTGGCCGAAAATAATTTAAAAATTAATTATTAAAAATAATATAAAACTTGTTAAAAATATTAAAGTGGTCAAATGAACTCCAAAAATTATAAAATAAATATCGGGGTGATCGTGATGACGAATGTGAGCTAACTAAGAAGACGGATCTCAAATTCGACGTCGGACGACGAAACTAAAAATAGAAACGTCTCCCGTCAAAAGTGAAAATCGTCACGTCTCATCGAGTAAGTTTAAATTGTGGAAAAACGACTCGAGAAGTGTCGTTCCAAGATAGTGCCACTATTTAATACTCTCAGAGACGTTCACAACGGCCTATCACACAAAAGTGTTCACCAACAAACAAAGTCTAAAACAAACACGTGCACGGACAACGTACAACGAAAAGTGGTCGTTACAGTTATCGATCCTAACTCTGTTTTGGACAGGATCCTATAGACCCAAGTGAACAGCCAGCATGTGGCTCCACGGGTGCCCCTGGAGATGTTTGAGGGAGGGGAATGCCCCTCGGCCTCTTCATACGTCTCTTTGTATATCCTTTTGTTAGGCGTGCGCTTAGCCGGCGTCCCATCGGGCGAGGCTTCCCTTGTCCCGAGTGGGATTCTTGTGAACACATTTATCTGGAAAGGAACAAACTTGAGTAAATTCATTTCGTACAAAACAATACATTTATTGAAAGAACTTGCGTAAGTGTTCCGTGTTCCAGGCGTGAGTGAGGATCCTCCCCTCCATATTGGCTAGACGGTAGGTTGCGGGTCCGAGGACCTCGATGACTTTGTAGGGTCCCTCCCATTTAGCCGCGAGCTTCCCTTTGCGAGCAATATCTGGGTTGAAGCTTGCTTTCCTGAGGACCAGGTCCCCAAGGTGGAAACTCCTTCCATTGACCCGAGAATTGTAGTATCGGGCCACCTTCTGCTTCTGGCGGATAATGGTGGCTAGGGCTTGCTCCCGCCGCTCACCGAGGAGCTTCAAACCGAGCTCCAGGCCTTGCGAATTCATGTCTTCGTCGAAGCACTTAAGGCGGAGAGACTCTTCACCCAGTTCGACCGGTACCACTGCCTCGGCTCCATAGGCAAGCATGAACGGGGTTTCGCCGGTGGCCTCCTTGTGGGTCGTCCGGTATGACCAGAGTATCCCGGGGAGCTCTTCCGGCCAGTTTCCTTCGGAGTCCTTCACTTTCTTTTGGAGGGGCTCTATGATGCATTTGTTGGCTGCTTCCGCCATCCCGTTGGTCTGGGGGTGCGCTACAGAGGCAAAGAGGAGCTTGATCCCCCATTCCGCGCAAAAGTCTTTGAACCCCGCGGAGTCGAACTGTTTCCCGTTGTCTGTGACGATGGCCCGTGGTACTCCGAATCTGGAGATGATGGAGTTCCATACGAAGCTTTTCGCTTTCTTCCACGTGATGGTGGCCAATGGTTCAGCCTCGATCCACTTGGTAAAGTAGTCCACCGCCACAATCAGAAACTTCCGCTGCCCCCGACCCGGCTTAAATGGTCCGAGGATGTCGAGCCCCCATTTCGCAAAGGGGATGGGGCTCACGATAGGGATGAGCTCCGACGGGGGAGTTGAGGTGTGGTTGGCAAACCTCTGACATTCTTGGCACTTTTGGACGTAGTCCGTTGCGTCTTGGACTAGGGTCAGCCAGTAATATCCCTGCCTCAAGATCTTCTGTGCGACCATCTTGCCCCCGTGGTGATTTCCGCAGATCCCTTCGTGAACCTCCCGCAGGACGTAGTCGTCTTCCTGCGGTCCGATGCATTTCAGGTATGGGAGAACATCCGCCTTCGTCCAGCGTCTTCGGTAGAGCGTCCCCTCATGGATCACGTATCGGAGCGCTTTCCTTTCCAGGTTCCGACGCTCGTCCCAATCCGTTGGCACCTCCCCATGAGTGAGGTACCGTATGATCGGGTCCATCCAGGTGGGATCTTGGTCGATCGCCATCACCTCCCGCTCTTCCGTGCTGGGGGACTGCAGGTTCTCCACGTAAATGGTGCGGCCCAGCTCCTTGGTCGAGGACGAGGCTAGCTTCGACAGCGCGTCTGCCCGCGCATTCTCTGACCGTGGGAGATGTAAGACTTCCGTGCTCTTGAACTTGGACAGTGCCGCTTTGGCGACGGCGAGATACCTCTGCATTGCTTCCTCCCGCGCCTCGTAACTTCCCAGAAGCTGGTTGACAATGAGCTTCGAGTCGCTGAGGAGGCGCACGGACTCAGCCCCGAGCTCCTGAGCCAGCCTCAGGCCGTTGATTACCGCTTCGTTCTCTGCCACGTCGTTGGTGGCCGGGAACTCGAACCGCAACGCGTATTCCTTGATGTTCCCTTCTGGAGACCAGATCGCGATCCCAGCCCCACCTCCTGACTGTGTTGCCGATCCATCCACATGGACTATCCATGCTTCTAGGACTCCTGACTGGACAGGGTGGAGGTGGTCAGCCGAAAGAAAAGATAAGGGCTGGGTGATTACCGTTGATTGGCCTTCTCCCTCCGGGGGATGTCCTCCTTCCGTAGTGCATTCAGCGATGAATTCGGCCAAGGCATGCCCCTTGATGGCAGTGCGTGGCTTGAATCAGAGGTCGAACTCGCTCAATTCCACCCCCCAGTTCAGCATCCTTCCCATTCGATCGAATCTCTTGATATTCTGCTCCAATTGCGAGTCGGTTAAGACCAATATGGTGTGGGCTTGGAAGTAGGGCCTGAGCCTTCGCGCTGAGAGAACGAGGGCGTATGCCAATTTCTCCATGGGCGAGTATCGCACCTCCGCTCCCTTCAAGACCCGGCTCGTGTAGTACACCGGCTATTGCATCCCACCGTCTTCCCTGATCAGTACCGAGCTCACCGCTTCTTCCGCGCGTGCCAGGTAAAGGCTTAGCGATTCCCCTTCTCGTGGCTTGGAAAGGAGAGGCGGGCTGCGAAGGTACTCCTTGAGATCTGCGAATGCCCTGGAGCAGTCTTCGTCCCATGGTATCGCCTTCCTGTTGTCTGACGGTTCTGCGATCGCTTTCCTCAGAACTTTGAAGAAGGGGAGCGATCTCTCCGCCGATTTGGATAGGAATCGCCCCAAGGCCGCGATGCGCCCATTCAGCCTTTGCAGTTCTTTGATCGTTGTTGGCTCCCGCATATTGATCAATGCCTCGATCTTGTCAGGGTTAGCTTCAATGCCACGGTTAGTTATCATAAATCCCAAGAATTTGACGGATCTTACCCCAAACGTGCACTTCGTGGGGTTGAGTCGGATGTTGTGTCGCCGCAACCGCTCGAAAGTTTCACGGAGGTCGGTGACATGGTCCTCCGGCTTTCTCGACTTGACAAGCATGTCGTCGATGTAGACCTCCAGGTTCCTCCCGATCTGGGAGTAAAAAACCTTGTTAACCATTCTCTGGTAGGTGGCCCCTGCGTTTTTCAAGCCGAAGGGCATCTTCTTGTAGCAGTAGGTTCCCCAGTCCGTCGTGAAGGCTGTCATCTCTTCGTCCCGAGGATCCATCTGGACCTGATTGTACCATGAGTAGGCGTCCATGAAGCTAAGCATCTCGTACCCCGAGGCATTGTCCACAAGGTGGTCTATGCGCGACAGGGGGTAGCTGTCCTAGGGACAGGCTTTGTTGAGGTCACTGAAGTCCACGCACATTCGCCACTTTCCGTTGGGTTTTTTGACCATCACCACGTTCGATAGCCACTCCGGGTACCAGACCTCTCGTATGAAGCCTGCGTCAAGAAGACGCTCTACCTCCTCGGAGGCCGCCTTCATCTTTTCGCCACCCAGGTTTCGCTTCTTCTGCCTGACCGGCTTGAAGTTGGGGTCGGCGTTGATCTGGTGGACGATCACCTGGGGATCTACGCCGGGCATGTCCTCCGGTGACCAAGCAAAGACGTCAAGGTTCACCTCCAGGCACTCGACCAGTTGGCTCCTCAGGTCGTGGCTTAGTCCTCTCCCGATTGAGACGAACCTGCCCTTGATGTCCGTGACCAGGATCTGCTCTTGTTCCTCCGTAGGGGCGGGTCTCGGCCCGCTCCTTAAGTTGAGCGTGGCCATCTGGTCGACTAGACGATCCTCAGGCCCTTCCTCCTGCAGTTGGTAGTAGGTATTCGGTCTCCCCGCGTCGCCTTCGACATGCCTCATCCCCCTTGGCGTTCGGAACTTGATAGTCTGATGAAGGGTCGAGACTACTGCGCCAATGGCGTTGAGAAGGGGTCGGTCAATGATTCCGTTGTACGCCGACCCGATCCCCAATACGACAAATTCTACCACCAGGGTCACCGAGTCTGGTGGGCCTCCGAGTGTTACTGGGAGGCGGATCGTCCCGACGATGGGGGTGGAATGACCCGTGAACCCTACCATGGGACCCAAGCAAGGTTCCAAGTCTTCCTTCCGTAGCCCCATATTCTCCAGGGTTGACATGAAGAGGATGTCGCAGGAGCTGCCGGTGTCGATGAGCAGCCACCGTACCATTGATGTGTCGATGATCACCGACACCACCAAAGCTGCGTCCGACCTACGCGCTGCTCCTGTCGTGCCCGTCCTCCTGACTAGTAGGGCCGGCGAGGGTTTCTCGGTCTTCTCCTCATGGTCCTCCTCGCGCTGGGCCCGGGCCCTTTCTTGCCAACCATGGCGGGCCCTGTCGCCTCACGCCTGAGCCTTGCCCTCCCTTCGCCGTGATGGGTGAAGTCGTGTCATTGCAGGTGTGGTTTGTTTTTCGTGGGATAGTTCGTTCCCACAGACGGCGCCAGATGTTTCAGAGTGTTTTCTCACTACAGTATCGTTGACCGTGGACTGCCCGGTCAATGTGGTCAAGGGGCCGATTAGGGTCCCTTGGGTGCGTCGAGCGCGTGTAGACGCGACGCGAATCGGAGATGTAGTCGACGCAGAGCACGTTAGCTAGGCCGGGTCTGGATCCTCGGCCTCTGGGGGGCTGAGGGGAAGCCTCGGCCCGGTGTGAGGTGCTCGGCCTCGGACGGTCGGACGACGAGGGGAGGCCTCGGCGCCTTGGCTTGACGCGCGACCGACACGGAGCTGAGGGGAAGCCTCGGCTCGGATGGGTGCGCTCGGCCTCGGTCAGTCGGAGGGGTAGCCTCGGTCGTCTCGCTTGATGCGCGGCCGGCGTGGAGCTGAGGGGAAGCCTCGGCTCGGATGGATGCGCTCGGCCTCGGTCGGTCGGACGACGAGGGGTAGCCTCGGTCGTCTCGCTTGATGCGCGGCCGGCGTGGAGCTGAGGGGAAGCCTCGGCTCGGATGGATGCGCTCGGCCTCGGTCTCTCCTGGCGTCGAGGGGTGGCCTCGATGCCTTGGCTGATGCTTGATGGCGTTCGCCTGGAGTCGAAGGGAAGCTTCGGCACTTGGATCTAACGTCTTTCTGAACAGACGAGAACACTCGTCAGGGAGGCCGGACCTTGGTTCCGGCCAAATCCCCTCCGATGCCTAAGTCAGATGACAGTCTGAAAGAGGAGGCTCAGCGGGGACGGTTCGACTCGAGAGGAGATCGGAACGACGTCCTCCGGCGCGAGCGGGGGGAAGGAGATGAAGTGGGGGAACTAGGTCGTTGATGGAGTACCTTAGGTTTTGTTACCTGAGATGCGGTCCTTTGTTCAGTCGTCCTCCTAGTCCTTTTATAGGCCTCTTGCCATGACTGCCCGTCATCCACGTCCTTCGCCCGCCCCCAATCGCGCCCCCTCGATCCCCCCCCCCCCACTCTCCACTCGCCCGCGCCGTGCCAGCACCTCCCCTTAATGGTCATAAAAGGGGCGGCGGATTTCGTGGGGGCGGTTATCCGTGGGTGAGTCGTACGCTTCCCGAGTCGGGCCGATTTGACGTTCGGGGGCCCTCTAGTGGGCCTTGTCGGGCGGGCCCGATCTCGCAGATGGGCTTCTGATCGGTAGTCGGGTTTCTGGGCTCGTGTCTTTCGGGCTTCGGCCAAATAGGCGTAACAGTCATGATGAGCCTATTGGGTTGGATTCTATGATAATCCTAATTACACTAAGATGGTTAAATGTATATGCATGTATGAGTAGACCATCTATCAAGGCATTACAAAACCTAGACTCAAATGAGAGAGAAAGCAATAAAGGAAATATTACATGGATTAGATTGCTTTTCTTAGAGTATATGTCTTCAATCTTGATGCCTTGATACTCCCCATCATCTCCACGCTTTGGCACCACTTGAGTCCAAGCTTTGGCCCTTCTCCACTTAATATCCATCCTTGCACCAAGTGTTTAGTCTCCAGAATTGATATTCTAGAAAAGTAACTAAGAGACTAAAACAAGAGAGTCATTAGTAACAACATATTGTTGTGATCATCATCAAAATAACATTGGTATAAAACACACTACTCAACATATTGTACGTTTAGAATCTATTAGAATGTTATTTGCATACACATGTTATAAAGACTTTAAATTATATCAAATAGATGTTAAAAGCGCCTTTTTAAATGATATTATTAATGAAAAAGTATATGTCAAACAACCACCTGGATTTCAACATGAAACTTTGGAAAATCATGTTTACAAATTAAAGAAAGTTTTATATGGTTTAAAACAAGCATCACGTGCTTGGTATGAAAGATTAAAGAATTTTTTATTGAAATATGATTATTCTATTAGTAAAATGGACTCTATCTTATTTACCAAACATAAGGATTCTGATGTTATAATTATACAAATATATGTTGATATAATATTTGGACCAACTAATGATTCGTTATATCAAGAATTTTCCAAGGCAATGCAGAATGAATTTGAGATAAGTCACATAGGCGAACTTACCTACTTCCTTGGACTACAAATCAAACAAATGAAGGAATGTATACTAATACTTCAAAGTAAATATACAAGAAACTCCTCAAACATTTTGGATTTGAAAATTCTGCAGATAAACATTCTCCAATGGGTACGTCATCAACTCTTGATAAATATTTAAGCGATAAAAGTGTTGATCAACGTATATATCGAGGTATGATCGGATCCTTACTTTATCCTATAGCAAAAGACCAGATATTATGTTTTCTATATGTTTATGTGCTAGGTATCACACTTAACTGCTGTCAAAAAATAATTAGGTACATTAAATATACTTCCGATCTTGGTATATTCTATCCTAAATCAAATTCTTTTGATTTAATATCATATAGTGATGCAGATTTCGCTGATTGCAAATCTGATCGTAAAAGTACAAGTGGAAATTGTTACTTTCTAGGTCAAGCCTTAGTATCTTGGTTTAGTCAGAAACAAAATTATGTTTTATTATCAGCCACAGAAGCAGAATATATTACTGCAGGTCTAGCATGTGCACAAATTTAAGGGATGAAACGAACGATTTCAGATTATGGCATTAAGTGTAACATATGTCCAATTATGTGTGATAAAACTAGTGCAATTAATTTATCTAAAAATCCAGTCCATCATGCACACACTAAACACATAGATATACGTCATCACCGTTTAGATGATCATGTACAAAAGGGTGATATTATTCTAAAATTTATAGCAACTAAAGATCAAGTTGCAGATATATAAACTAAACCTTTAAATGAAGAAACATTTCTTCGACTTAGAAGAGAATTAGATATAGCTAGTGAATCTGAGTTTTAATATTAGAAAACAAACTAAAATAACAAAATTAGTATTATATAATTTTTCTGGATTTTTCTGAAATATTTCATATTTATTTTAGCCGACCAACTAGTCAACTAATACATTGATCCAAAATATATGGCTTTAGATTTATATATATGTTAATTTTTGTTATAAAATTATTATAATTACCGCACTTAGTATATTATATAGACTTGTTTTCATTTACAAGGTCAAACACTAAAGATAGCCAACTTTTAAAATTTCCCTCTTAAAATATCTTGTACTTGAGATACGTATGTCAAATCACTTTCACATCATATCATATCCAAAGTACACCTATTCATATATGGTACTATTCCAAGTCAGTCTTTTTGACTGAAATTAAGTGATAAAATCCATATTCCTGTATCTTCCCCACATAGAAAAGTTCAGACAACGACTAGTCGACCAGACGATGTGATTGTTTGACCTGATGCTACTGTTTCTAGAAAAACTGCCGATTTTGACTGTTTTCTTCTGCGATTTTTGCACTGTTTTGATTCCCAACGGGCTAGAGAAGTTAAGGGAAGTTTATAATTGGTTTTAATTTTGTTTTGTGTGATTCAAATTTAAATTTCCCTCTCCAAATGTTCCATATAAATCCATGGTTTCTCCTTCCTTTCTACCATGCGAAAACCCAAATCCCTTTACTTCAAACGTTCATCCCTCTTCAAAGGAAGATACCTAGTAGCTTCATCCTCCTACGGAAGCCACCAACGCTGGTAACACCCCGCCGACCGCAGCAGTCATCTTCAACACATCCAAAGCCTGCTCCAAGTTCGACGCCATGGTTCCATTCCTTTTTACCCCGAATGCTTCATCTACTTTAATGAAAATTTGATCCAGAATTTCGGCCTTCTTCCTCTCTTAGAAACTATTTTTCTACTTCATCTTTGGAGTGACACCGTCCCATATTATCCTAGATTAGTGAAAGAATTTTATGCTAATATGGTTGTCTTCCAAGATGGTAGACTTATTTATCTTGATACCACTGTTAAAGGTGTTGACATACACCTTACATATGAATCTCTTGCTTAAAGCCTAGACATACCAAGATCTCATACTTCCAGTTTATGCTTTTCTATATACAATCAAAGTATTCTTAGTCGTTTAAGCCCAAATTTTCGTATCAGAATGAGCGTAGTTAACCAGAATCCTATCCCGCGTTTTCTCCTTAAAATCCTCACCTATAATCTTATTCCTAAAACCGGTTCCCTTAACTATGTTAATGAGACTCGTGGCCGATGTATTTATGCCATCATGTGTGGTATAAAAGTAAATTGGGCTTATCCTATAATGGTAGTTTTAATCAAATCAATCTCTCCCCACATCTTTCTTCATTGCACCATAACTCGGATTCTCCAACACTTTGGAGTTGATCTTAATCATGAATTTTCAGTCTTCAATCCTACTCTTATCGACCATTTAATGCTCAGCCGCATTGATCTTCAACCACCTCCACCCACCGCAGAAGAAGAGCAACCCATCGAACCATCACTTCGTCGCCGTCAAGTTGGAGTTAATCCTAATACTCTTCCTCTGCCTCCATGCGGATCACAACAAACACAAATATATAGACTTCGTGAGGATATGTCCACTGGATGTGAGGTTGTTCAAACTCATCTTAGTGGGTTTGAAAATCTTTTTGATTGCATGAATGAAACAATGGAGACTATGCAAAGAAATCAAGCTCAGATCTTGATAATTCTAGAACGTTTGGATCCATATGCTCCATCAACATCTCAACGTCCTCCTCAACCACCCTAGAAATTTTTTCTATTCTGTTTTGTAATTGGTCGACCAAGTCAATCAGCTGGTTGACTAATCGTTTTTAGTACAATGTATTTCCTCATTTTCTATTCTATTTTGTATGCACTGTAGTTTTATCCGTGTATTAATGCCTGGTTTAATGAAAAACTATTGTATCCTTTCTGCTTAAATTTCTGCTTTGGACTCTGTTAGTCGACCAGCCAATTTCTTTAGTCGACTAATGCTGTCACAATACCTACTTTTCATTTCACCCCATTTTTGCTAATTTGACAGTAGGAGAAATGGTAAGTGGCAAATAATATCAGATACAATCAAAAAAATCAATCAATATCTATCATCTTCATCATTAACATCATCTTCATTATCATTTACTAAAATAAAAATAACATATGATGTCTTTACCATGTATATGCCACTTTTACCCTTTTAATAAATGCAAAACTTTTCATATATTTACTTCGCATTTACGGGGAGCTTTATTTTTTATTCTCTTCATATTTTTGTTAAATGTTTGTAAAATCATTAAAAAGGGGGAGAATTTGGAAACTCGCAACCCTCATAAGATTTTGATGATACAAACATTTATATATGTGTATATTGTTAGATTTGGATCTAAACCAAGATGGTGGTGAATATGCTAATAAAAATATTCGTGCAACCCACACGTAATCACAAGCAGTTATAGTAGATGCACAGTAAATATAATCAATCACAGAGTGCACAACAGATTTATCCTAGTTCGGTCGTCCCCACGACCTACATCCATCCCCGAAAGCAAATACTAAATTAATAATGTTACTGGTACAACTTGTAGCTAGAGCACCCACGTCTCTACACTCACTTGGCTCTCAGTACCTGCACTCCACCAGTGCTAAACAAAAACTGATCCTAGTATAAGCTCTCACTTGACTAATCCCAACTAGTCAAGTCCCTCTTGTCTAGTACCACACTAGACAAGACTCCAAAAGTCACAAATATGGTAAATTTTCCTCCACATAGATCTAAACACCAAAAAGCAAACATAAATAAATATGAGTTTAGAATAGCTCAGTGATGATGTAGTCATCTCTGTCAATCAGCTCAGGTCAGATCATATCTGACAGGATGTAGTCGTCACATCCTCCTTGGACGATGCTTCTATCTCTAGGCTAGTCCCCCTTGGATGAAACTTGCGGCCTAGGAGAGTAGGAGGGTTTTGCAGCTATGTGCTTGGATGGTGGTGCAGCAGTACGCAGCCAATGCTGCTTGCGGCTATAGCAATGTGTGGCCAGTGATGAAGAACCCCCAAGAAAGTTGTGGTCTTAGCTAGGGGAGGCTCTTGGAGATTGGTGAACAGCCTTGGAGAGTTAGCAATGGAGGAAGATGCTTTGCTTGGGTTGATCCTTGCAAGGTTGTGCAATGTGTAGATGTAGAGCCCACTTGAAGAAGCTTGTGCAAGGAAGTGAGGATGAGCTTGGAGCTTTTCTTACAAGGATTTGTTGCCCTCTCCTTAAAGTTGCAGAATGGGTGGAAGAAGCAATGGATCTTGCCGCAATGGAGAGGATGGGAGCTTGATGTTTTGGACTTAAAGCTTGTGCAAGGAAGAAGGATGAAGCAATGAAGCATGGCTCTTGCAATGTTGCACAATATAAGGGTAGGGCTTGGAAATGAGTTTTTGGCAATGGAGCTTTGGCCTAGGTTGATTGGGATGTCGCGGTAATGGAGAACTCTTGAAGAAGCTTCCGGCTAAGAGATGTATGACATTGGGTCTTTGCGCAAGGGAGGAAGAGGATGTGATTTTATAACTTGCGGTAATGGCTTTCTCTTTGTGTTTTGGCCGAAATTTTTCCATTGATTTCCTCCTTAGTTTCTCTCCTTTTGGATGGTGGTTTATATAGATGAAGATGGGATCAAATAGAATCAAATAGAATCCCATACACAAAGGATATTTGAGGGAATCTTAACTTGAATTGGATTGGACCAATTCAAATGGAAGATCTCTTCTAGTCACATTGGATATGGAGTTTGAATTTGTACGGCTTTAGGATTAGAATAAAATCTCATTTTATTTGCATGAGATTCTCCGTTTCTCTCCATCTTTGACCAAGTCTTCATTTGTGTAGGAATAGGATTTGATTCATGCACCAATTGATTTGAATCAATTCAAATATGAATTTGAATTGATTCCCCTTGTCTCTACATCTTTGACTTAGTCCAATATGTGTAGCCATTATCTCCATCTTTGACCAAGTCCACTTTGCTAATGAATGGCAAATTCTCCATCACTTTGACTTAGTCTCCCTTTGAGTATTTGGGAGAGTGCCACTCCTGAAAAACACTTAGCACACACATCAAATATTCACGCATGTTTGTTATCATCAAATCGAAGTCATCAATCGTTGTATCCAACAATCTTCCCCTTTGATGATGACAACCCAATATAAGATTTGAGCAATAACGATTTATATAATATCATCGTGACATGTGTGTAAAGTGTGATGATGGAGGATGTATGCAATATTCAACAAGTTTGGCAATGATGTGCAACATACAAACATGCTAAACAATATGACAATGATGTTCATACAAGCATGCTCCCCATATATTTATGATCCCCCTTGAACATATATTCACATCTTCATAAAGTACATGCATTCATTTATTATTCATTAATGCTCCCTCTTAAACCAATATTCATATGCACATACAACCATATATCCATATATTCATAAGCATTAATGCACAAATCTTCTCAATATTTTCTCACACTTTTGTTATCATCAAAAGTGTATATACGAAGTCAAATTCATACCACATGCAAAATAGTGAGCAATATAAATTACGAAATGCACTTGCATGTAGACATTCACAAGCAAGTCAAATCCAATAAAGTTATAACATAGATTTCTACACCATCGTGTAAGTGTGATGAATAATATTGAGGCACATGAGGAGAAACTTTCAAGAAATTCAACCAAAATCAATCCACTTTTCCATTTAAACGTGATATCATGTAGGATTGATTTTTCCCATCTCATTAAAATGAGTTCAAGTTACCACACACAAAACATAGCCTATGAGGACTCTTAGATGTGGGGGTGGAATTGCTTAACGAGTATAACACCAACGCTGAAGATTACCCGTAAAACATATGGTGGATACTCGTGGGTAGTGTCAATGCCAAGGATTGTATCCATTTTCATACGGAGCAATTTTCATTTTTTTGTTTCAAATTCAATTCTTTTGTGCTCAATTTTTATCCATGGCAAGACACATCATATCCCTTAGATTTTCAGTTATTTTTCATCCTACATTCACTTTCCAATATTTCATAAAAGGGTCTCCAAATGTACAACAATATTTAATATACATGGAAGTGAAAGTGTAGTGTAGAAATAATATTATTCTAATCATTGAACATGTCATGGCTATTTAAAAGAGTCTAACATGCGCATGTAGACATAACAATAATACATCAATTTCTACAAGGATATGAATGACATTCATTAATACCACTTAAATGATACAAAAGAAAAGATATACATTAAGTTCAACTTTTTCAGCTTCTTGTATTTTTTATTTTTTCAATTTTTTTGATTTTTGATTATAATAAACTAAAACAAACTAAAAATCAGGCAAACTAGCATACAAATAAAAATAAGTTGAGCACACGAAAAACTATGAAGGTATGCATTAAGTTCAGAGAAGAAAAATCGTATCTTCGCGTTGTCGTTTGGCTAAGGAACTAAAAAATGCGACGTCCAATTCATAGTTCCTTGCCACCTTCATTTTACCTACACAGAAGATGGCATGTGTGACCTTGAAATCCAGCAAGGTCCACTCACGTTAGTCATCAAATTTGTAGGAACTCATAATTGCTTGAATTTAATGTTCTTGTTCCTATATTTGCAATAATAAGAGGTATGACCAACTCAACCACATGTAAAGAAATTTGCATGAATATTTCCAACTTTTGTTGTTTCAATGTGAACATTTCTTTATTTTGACTATTCAATATTTTTAAAACCATATCCTCACCTCGCCTATTATTGCCATAAAGTTGATTTTCAAGAATAATATCCAATGATTTTTTTTCAAATTGAAAATTTCTTTATGGACAATTCTAGATTAGTGACTTTGGATTTCAATAAAGTATTTTCATTCACAAGCAAAGTGCATTTACTAATAAAAGCTTTCTTACTGTCATCTTCATTCTTTTTTGTAACGACTGCTTTTCATGTATCTGGATTTACTATAATATAATAAATGTTTTGGTGGATTTTCTCCTCATGTGTGGTTTTCGTCTCCGTAGCTTTCATTTTCGATCGATTCGTCGTATTTTCTCGTTTCTTCCTTAGGATCGTCGATTTCGAAGTATGTCATTCGTGACGGACTTCATAACGGTCGTATCTTACTATTAGATCAAGCCTAGGAGTCTTAGGAATCAATCCCGGGGCCCCGCGCTCCGTATCGGAACTTTTGGTGCTCATTAGCCGGTATAAGAAGGGGCACCGACCGACTAGATGACGATCCAGTCGGTCGGCAATCCTTCTTGGACCGACTAGTTGGCTTTCTAAATTGTTCAGGAGTTACTGTTTATCGTTAGTCGGTCTAAGAACGTTGGTTGACCGACTAGGTTGCAAACTAGTCGGTCGGCAATGCTTCTTTAACCGACTAACACATCATCTAATTTTAGTATCAGTTACTGTTTACTCTTAGTCGGTCTAAGAACGTTCATCGACCGACTAGATGCTAAACTAGTCGGTCAGTATTTGTTCATGGACCGACTAATTCTAAATCCTATTTTCGTTCAGAAGTTACTGTTTGCACTTAGTCGGTCTGCGTTGGTCGACCGACCGACTAGTTGCCAAACTAGTCGGTCAGTGGTTGCTCTTTGACCGACTAATCTGTGTTAAACCCCTAATTTCTGGGCAGCCGCCAGCCTATCCTATTTAAACTCATCCCAAACGATTTCAACTTCCTCCACTCGACCCAAAACCCTAAAATCGCCCCCATTGAGCCCCCATCTTCCTCCAAGCCCTATTCCTTCATTCCAAGCCCTAAATCCATCATCCAAACCATCCATTCACTCTATCTACCTCTCATCTTCCCCAAATCTCCATCAAAATCCCCAAAATCCCCAAAATCCCCCAAAAACCCTAGTTCTCCAAACTTCTCCAATCTTTTCCAGATCTGATCCTAGGGTTCTTCGGAGTGTTTCTTCCGCTTCCTCTCGGTAAGAAATCGATCCCTTGGTGTTTTTATAGCCTATTTGTATTTTTATGAAACCCTAATGAAATTTCATGTTGTTTGATGATTGTTTCCCCAAAACAGCGATTTCCCCCATAGATTAGCATCCGCGAGACGAACCTTCGTGATCGTCATCCCCGGTGCTAGGCAAGTGAAACTTGCCACTTAGGGTTTAGGCCATGTTTTAGGCCACTTTGCTTGTTGTAGGCGTAAAAGAGGCTAGGCGACAAAATGATACTCGCCTAGGCGCAAATTGGGGAACTAGCTTGACAACGAAGCTAGTTCCGACATATACCATGTTGCACAATTACCATGTCATGTTTACTTTCCATTGACGGTACACGAATTAATTGTCATGTCATTGCATTCTTTAAGTGTTGTTGTGATTGTGTAGCTTCGCTACAATATTTGTGTTCCTGGCTCGTGTTCCAGAAGCGAGCCCTGTAGTTGCTAACCCCAACGCTCGATATTGAATTGTGAACTAAGAAACAAGCTCCCGTGCGGGGCAACCCGGGCTCACTTGCTGGGCTCATGTTCAGGGACCCTGGCTTGTTTACGTGTGGGATGGGGTAAGGGTTAAGCGGCCAGTCAACTGGGGGTCTGCCTGATCAGCAACTGCAGTTGTAAGGCGTAAACTCTGGGGTGGGGTAGTGTTTAGTGCCGATCGGTGTGAATGATGTACCATTCAGCTGAAGGGCGTAAACATCTCCAAACAACAGTGAAACGTGATTAGTGTTTAGTGCCGATCGGTGTGAATGATGTACCATTCAGCTGAAGGGCGTAAACATCTACAAACAACAGTGAAACGTGATTAGTGTTTAGTGCCGATCGGTGTGAATGATGTACCATTCAGCTGAAGGGCGTAAACATCTACAAAACAACGTGAAATGATTGAGATTGTTAGTAGCTTGGCTACTCTTGTCTTGTCCCGATAAATTGTTCCCTTGTACAAAATTGTCTTGCCATGTCTTAAATTGTGCACTCATGTTATAACTGCCATGTCATGCATACTATAACTGCTAGGTTGCTAGTTGCCTTACTTTCAGTTTCCTTGCCCAAGTCTTTTAGACTTGCTGACATGTGCCCCTTTACTCTTTTGGGTGACACATGTTAGATCCTGAGCCTGAGTACCTTGTTGAGGACGAGGTGTTTGCTGACGCCGAGCCCGAGCTTGTGTTTGACGGGGAGTACGTGGACACTTGGGACCAGTCCTAGTGTCTTCGTCGCGTTTTAATTTTGTTTAGACAGTTGTTTTGTTATCGGTGCGTAGCACCTATACTTTGTTGTGTCGTTGCTTTTGTTGGCCTTGTTCTGGGCCTTTAGACTCTTTCTTTTAGCCTGGTGGCTTTTTCTGGATGTTGGACTTATTTTCATGTTGGACAATTTATGAGATGTGAGATTTTATTTCAGTCTCTCCTTGTGTTATTATTGTTGTTCCGTTGTGGTTACAGGGACCTGCTTATGTTTTATTGACGCTTATCGGGTTTGGGGCTTCACAGCTCCACTCTCGTGCGGACCTTTTCACGTCTCGCCTCCATTTTAGGGAAGCGGGTCGTGACAGGTTTTGTTGGTGGCCCATGCAGGTTCTTCTGTAACTGCGATGTTTGGAATGACGATAATAATATTAGAATGTCCAATAAATTAAGTCCGACGTCCGAGTCATAAGCTATGAGTCTAATCTGATTTGTTTTCCGTGTCACTAGATGGCAGGGAGACGTTTCACCCGTGGTGGGGGTAGTGGCGTGATCCCTCATGATGAGGAGCCTGAGCGGGAACCCACCAACGGTGAGATGATGCGGATGATGCTCCAGATGATGCAAGTGCAGCAGGGCGTGCTCCTGCAAGTCCAGAATGCTCCACTTGCTCGAGCTGCCCGGGCTCTTCCGGATGCCCCTCGCTCTGAGCCGGGAGCGAAGCAATTTCGGGAGCTGGGTCCCGCATATTTTGATGGGTCTGAGGGTCCTCTGGCTGCCGATGAATGGATTCGGAACATCGAGGACAATCTGAAGATGGCCAAGATCACCCCGGCTGGATGGGTTGATTTGGCGAAGAGGCAACTCAAGGATAACGCCAGGAATTGGTGGGATGCTGAAGAGAAGATGTTGGTGGAGCCGATAGCTTGGGCTACCTTCAAGGCCAGATTTGAGGGTGAGTTCTTTCCGAAAGCTGCATGGGAAGAGATGCTGCAGCGTTTTATCGATTTGAAGCAAGGGAGCTCGTCGGTGGACCTATATCACCAAGAGTTCATGAGGCTGAGTCGGTTTGCACCAAAGATGGTGCCAGACGCTGAGGAGAGAGCTCAGAGGTTCCTGCAGGGACTTGCTTCGGAGCTCCAGAGTTTTGTGACCTCTTCTGACCGGGAGTCTTATCAGAAGGTTCTGGTAGCAGCCAAGAGGCAGGAGCTGCTCGTGAACCAGAGGAGGGGGTCTGTTGTTGGTGCTGGGAAGAAGCCTGTGGAACAGGCGAGAGCTGTGGTTAGACCTGGATTCAGGCCTAATCAGTCTGCTCAGTTTAAGAGGCCAGGAGGGCCTATTCTGAAGACTTGCCATTTCTGCGGCAAGCCTGGCCACATCAAGGATCAGTGTCGGAAGTTTTTGGGCCAGTGTCTGGTTTGTGGTGATGCTTCCCATGTCGCGAAGGATTGTCGGCATGCGGGTCCGCTGCGGAGGGCACCTGTTGCAGCTCAGCCGTTGCAGCAGCGAGCGTCTGTTCCTGCTGGACGTGGAGCAGCTCTTGTTCCGCAGAGGCAGGCTTTTCAGCAGGCTGTTCCGCCGAGGAGGCAGGCTTTTCTGATGACCGCTGTGGAGAGCGAGGCTGTGGATGAGGTTATCGCAGGTAATCCTCAATCTAGCTGTTACTTTCCTAGCTGGTTTTTATTGTTAGATTATGTTGTTTGCTTGAACATGGTTGTTTGCTAGACTAGGGTTTGATTGTTAATTGATTGTTAGGTGTGGTTTTGGTTTGCACATTTCCTGCACGAGTCCTCTTTGACTCCGGTGCATCGATGTGCATTATTTCTCGGAGCTTCGTGGAGAGGCATTCCTTGTCGATGTCCCCTCTTTCCAAGAGTTGGAATATCGTTACAGGGAATGGCGTGGTATCGGTGCATCGTGGTTGCAATTCTTGTTCGTTGGTGGTTTGTGGACATGAGCTTTTCGCTGATTTCATTGTCCACGACATCATCAACTATGATGCAGTTCTTGGGATGGACTGGCTTGCGAGCTTCTATGCTACGATCGACTGTCGAAGGAAGAAGGTGGTGTTCGAGATTCCCAGACATCCAGTATTTGAGTTCAGTCGTGGTAGCAGTTCGCTTGGTCCTGTCAGATTTCGGGCCAGGCCGGTGGAGGCTGTGGCTATGCAGATGGAGCTGGAGTGGCCAGCTGTGGTGCGTGATTTTGGCGACGTCTTCCCCGAGGAGATGTCTGGTTTGCCGCCTGATCGAGCTCTAGAATTTTCTATCGATCTTGTTCCAGGTGCGCAGCCGATTTCGAAGGCGCCGTATCGTATGGCACCTGCAGAGTTGGAAGAGTTGCGGAAGCAGTTGGATGAGCTTTTGCAGAAGGGTTATATTAATCCTAGCGTGTCTCCGTGGGGAGCACCGGTGTTGCTGGTGAAGAAGAAGGATGGTTCGCGTCGCATGTGCGTGGACTATCAGGAGTTGAATGCGGTGACCATTAAGAATAAATACCCGTTGCCTCGCATCGATGATATTTTTGATCAGCTTAGAGGTTCGAGGGTGTTTTCTAAATTGGATTTGAGGAGTGGTTACCATCAGTTGAAGGTGAAGAAGGGAGATGTTCCGAAGACAGCGTTCAGGACGAAGTATGGACACTATGAGTTTGTGGTTATGCCTTTCGGCGTAACTAACGTGCCCGCAGTTTTCATGAATCTGATGAACCTGATTTTCTACGACTTTTTGGATAAGTTTGTTGTTATCTTTATTGACGACATTCTGATCTATTCGAAGTCAGAGGAAGAGCATGCCTCGCACTTAAGGACGGTGTTGGAGATCTTGAGGAAGCATCGGTTGTATGCTAAGTTTTCGAAGTGCGAGTTTTGGCTGGATAGAGTTGCTTTTCTCGAGCATGTGGTGACTGGAGATGGTATTTCAGTGGATCCCGAGAAGATTAGGGCCATCAGGGAGTGGCCTGTTCCGTCGTCTGCGTCTGAGATTCGGAGTTTCCTTGGACTTGCTGGTTACTATCGGCGATTCATTAAGGACTTCTCTCGTATTACTGAGCCGATGACCAGGTTGACGCGGAAGGATGTTGCTTTTGTTTGGTCGGGTGATTGTGAGGGTGCTTTTGGTATTCTGAAGGAGAGGTTGACGACTGCCCCTATTCTTGTCGTGCCTGATCGCAGCAGTGGATTTGAGATCTTTTGCGATGCTTCTGGCAAGGGTCTCGATTGTGTGTTGCATCAGCATGGACATGTTGTGGCGTATGCGTCTCGTCAGCTTAAGGTTCACGAGAAGAATTACCCGACGCATGATTTGGAGTTGGCTGCCGTTGTGTTTGCTCTTAAGATTTGGAGGCACTTCCTGCTGAGTGAGAAAGTGAAGATTTTCACCGATCACAAAAGCTTGAAGTACATTTTCACTCAGAAGGAGCTCAACATGCGACAGCATCGATGGTTGGAGCTTATGGCGGATTATGAGATTGATTTGCAGTTTCACCCTGGCAAGGTGAATGTGGTTCCGGATGCTCTGAGTAGGCTTTCAGCGGCGATGATTTTGACTTCGCAGTGGAGATTGCAGCAGGATTTTTGCGAGTCTGGTGTTGAGATTGTCCTTCCTGGGGAGGCTTCTTCGTTGATGTACATGCAGGTACAGTCGACGATCGTGGATCGGATTAAGGCTGGCCAGGCTGAGGATCCGAAGCTGGTGAAGATTCGGGAGCAGGTGGAAGCCGGTCTGCGGACTGACTTTTTGATTCATGAGGATGGCTCGCTGAGGTTTGGAGCCAGGTTGTGTGTGCCCGCTGGGGATATTAGAGAGGAGTTGATGGTGGAGGCACACAGTTCGCCGTATTCTGTGCATCCTGGTGGCACCAAGATGTACCAGGATCTTCGTCTGAATTATTGGTGGCATGGCATGAAGAGAAGCGTGGCTCGGAGTGTAGCCAAGTGCTTGGTTTGCCAGCAAGTGAAGGCGGAGCATCAGCGTTCAGCCGGGTTGCTACAACCGCTTCCGATTTCGGAGTGGAAATGGCAACACATCACTATGGATTTCGTGACTGGACTACCTCGGAGTCCGAAGCAGAATGACGTGATTTGGGTGATCGTGGATCGGTTGACCAAATCCGCGCACTTTATTCCATTCCGAGTGGGACAGTCTGTTGAGTATTGGACTCCCCGGATTTGGTTTTGGATGATGAGCAAACATAAATATATCATGAACTAACAATTTGTGAGCGCAGTTATGGAGATCGTCGCCAAAATACCACGTACAACAAAAGCGACGTCTCAAGACTTCTCAATACGCGTAATCGTATGCCTGGAGCTTCGTTGAAGCTCGAGGAGCAATATTGAAGTCAAGAGGAATGAAGATTGAAGCTTTGAAGACTGTTCGTAAGGTTTATTTTATAGTCTTCTAGCTTCATAGATTAGAATGTTAAGCCTTGAGTAGGACTTACCTTATAACCTTCATTTCGCTCATATCTTAGAGCTAGGATTATCATAGAATCCATTAGAAACTTTCCCGAAGCCTATCGCTCTTTCCCTCGGCTTCGAGTGCATGTTAGTTGGTTCATGAAGGGTCACCAACCGACTAGATGATGAACTAGTCGGTCGGAAACTCTACATAAACCGACTAGTTTGCCTTCTCTAATTCAGCTCTTTCCATGACTACAGTTAGTCGGTCAAAGAAGAGTCACCGACCGACTAGATGACGATTTAGTCGGTCAGTAATCCTTCTTAGACCGACTAGTTGTGTTCAGTCTTTTTCAGCCTGAGCTACTGTTTCGAGTTAGTCAGTCAAAGAACGTTTACCGACCGACTAGTTGAGAAACTAGTCGGTCAGCATTTGTTCTTAAACCGACTAAGTCATCTTGAAGTCAACCTATTCCTTTTCCACGTTAGTCGGTCCAAGAACATTCACCGACCGACTAGTTGAGAAACTAGTCGGTCGGCAAGTCTTCTTAGACCGACTAGTTGTCTTTGCCTGGAACTTCACCTTTTGGCTGTTCAACCGTTAGTCGGTCTACGTTGTATCACCGACCGACTAGTTGATGAACTAGTCGGTCAGTGATCCTTCTTTGACCGACTAGTCTGGTTCAGAAAAGAGCCGTTGGGATCTTTTTGAACTCGTTTTTCCTTGCCCCTATAAATAGAATCCTGATTCATTTCTTGAAGGGGTTAAGCAACATATTGGAGATATTTTCAGATCAAAAGAGAAGAGCAATCAACTCTATTTCCAAGCTCTCTCTTCTCACAAGAATCTCTCCCTCAAGTTCTTGAGTCCTAAATCCTCAAGAGAGATTCTCTCCATTGTGAGCCATTCAAGCTAGAAGCTTGATTCTAGGTCACCATCTCCACCCTAGGCTTCCATTGCTGGTCATCTTCTTGAAGCTAGGGTTTGGTGCCATCTTCCTCCATCAAAATCCTCTTTGCCCTAATTTGGTAAGAAATCTCAAGGCATAGGTATTTTGTTGGTAAGCATTTCATTTCTGTTATATTTGAATTGTATACTCTCGGTTGTGAGAGTTTGCGTGATCCCGGGTTGTGGGAATCACGGATATCGATTGTAGGTCGATTGCACTTGTGAGGTTTTCGCAAGTGGGCATAGTGGAAATCTTGAGTTAGGGTTTCTAACTCAAGTATCCGGAAGGGATCCGGGTGGTTGGGACGTAGGATCACCGGGAACAAGTCGGGGAGACTTGGGTGGATCCGAACCCATTAAACCATTTGTTTGCGTTTGCATTTATTCTTGTTGATCGTTGTTATTCCGCATTGTTGTTTGTTAATTGCACGATAATTAGGAATAACTCTCCCTATTATTTAAAAGTACTATTCACCCCCCCCCCCCTCTAATACATGTGCAGTAGCTTCCCAGGGCACTACAATTGGTATCAAAGCCAAGTTCAAAGCTACACATAGCCAAAGTTCAAAGCTATGACGAACAACGACTACAACGTCTTCAAGAACCGCGATGGAGCTTCTTCAGTTATGGAAGGACTATCCTCCGTCAGGCCTCCACACTTCAACGGTACCAACTACGGGTACTGGAAATGCCGGATGCAAATTTTCCTCCGGAGCACTTCACTATGGAGAGCCACCATGACGGAGTATGTCGAGCCTTCCGAAGAAGATTTCGCGAAGTGGACTCCCGCGGAGGTCGCCGCGGAAGTAGCCAATGCCAAGGCAATGAATGCCTTGAATTGTGCGTTGGAGCCCGAGGACTTCAACAAGATATGCACATGTAAGAGTGCATATCAAATATGGAACCAACTCCTCATATTGCACGAAGGATCGAGTACGGTAAAAGATTCTAAACTCGTCGTTGCTAATAAAGAATTTGAGTTGTTTCATATGGAGCAGGGCGAAACCATGAAGGAATATTACGCTCGCTTCGTGGATATATCAAACGACTTGGAAGCTCTTGGGAAGGTCTATACCCAAAAGGAGAAAGTCGCGAAGATTATCGACGGTCTTCCATCATGTTGGGAAAAGCGTACCTTCGCCATCAAGGAAGGTAATGACATGAATAAATATACCGTCGTACAACTAATGGGTACCTTGTTGTCTTACGAGGTACGCAAGGATAGTAAGATCCGAATGAAGGAAAAGATGAAAGCGTACTTGAAGCAAGATGAGCCAAAGAAAAAGGCGATTGCCTTCAAGGCCGCTCCATCTACCGATGATGAAGAATCGGAAGACGAATTGGACATGGAATCCATTGCCCGTATGGCAAGGAAGTTCGATCGATTCCTCCGAGAAGGTATATCTTTGAATAAATCTAAAGTTAGTTCGACTAATGCTTCTACTCCCGTGTGTTATAAATGCAACAAGACAGGACACATCAAACCGGATTGTCCTCTCTACAAACACAAGGAGAAGGGGAAAGCATCAAAGTACGACAAGTCGAGAAAGTACAAGAAAGGACTTGTTGGAACATTCACCGACTCCGAAGAAGATTCCTCAAGTGGAGAGTCGGATGATGGAAGAGTGGAGAAAGCAAAACTTTGCTTCATGGCGAATGAGGTAAAAGATCGAAAGTCCTCCTTCGATGATAGCGAGGATGAAAGCGAGGATGGTAGCGAGGAGGAAAGCGGAGAACCTACTATTGATGAAATGAGGTTAGCAAACCAAGAAATTTGGTCTAAATTTACTAAATTAGTAGATCGATATAATAAGACCAAAGATGAACTTGTCAACCTCCAAACCTCTCCTAAGTCTACCATCACCAACAATGACACCATTGTTGAGACACTCGCCAATGAGAAAGCAAGTTTGCTTACTCATAATGGCTTGTTGAGAAATGAGGTGAAGTCCCTCAAATCTCAACTTGAGCATATTCGTGTTGAGGATTCGGATGAACATGTGATAGCGGATTTGACGTCTCAAAACTCAACTTTGAGTATTGAGAATAAGAATCTTAAATCACGTGTTTATGCACTCACATCGCAAGTATCCACTTTGGATGCTTCTTTGCATTCTCTCAAAGAGAAGTATGAGTGCACGTTAGGCCGTATCAATGATTTCAATAAAGGTAAGGGCCATTTGGATAATATCATAAATGACTTACTTCCGGCCAAACACCACATTGGCTTGGGGTATAAGATGGGAGACTCATCCAAATCGCCTACCACCTTTGTTAGGCCGACATCCGATGCCTCGACGAGTGGGAGCAAACACCCCATTGGTAGTTCTCCTACCAATAGTGCTTCCACTTCGTACACACCCGCGATTGGAAAGAAACCCACTTTGGGTAGACCTCCAAAGAGGGGTCATGCATTTTTGTACTCACATGCTATGCCACGTAGGAATACACATCCTAGTCCACCGGTGCATGCAAATATTAATGATGATTTTTATACTCCGCACCCACGAGCATGTGCAAACACTCATATGAGACACCCACGTGCACGTAATCATGCTCATGCACATCCTAATGCTTATGTTCAAACATCTCATCAACATGTGCATGCCTACTCTCATACACACCTCATGCATACACACCTCATGCTTATCCACGTATGTATGCTACACCACATCATGGATCTCATGCTCATCATAATGCTATTGCTAGATCTCATGCTCCTAGGCCACATGCACCACATAGAAATCAACCTTTTGTGCATGCAACCACTAGGAAGAGGATTCCCAAAATGTACACTATTTGGGGTCCCAAGAACACTAGCGATGATGCTATGAATGTTTATGTGAAATCATATATTAATGATGTTATTTTGAATGATGATTATGTTGGGAAGTCAAGTTCCTCTTGGACTTGGTTTTCGAAGGGTTAGTTCCTTTAACTCTTCAATGCTTGGTACCATGAGCTTTTGATCATGTTATGGGTACCAAGGCATTTGTTTATAAATTTGATTTTGATTACATTAACTCATGGGTTACAATTATTTTAATTTCGTATTTCAAATTTGTTGCCTAACCCATTGGATCCAAAAGGGTTTTTGGATACCAAAATGAAGTTTTCTAGGTTCAATCCACCGTGGGATACCAACCCTACCAACTCCTCGATTTGCGAAGACTTTCATTCAAACGGAGTTGATGGCGCTTAGGTAATGCACCAATGTAGGGGGAGCTTAATGTTGTAAGTATGATATTACATTTGGTATCCATAAGGGTTGAATGCATGCTTGGTTAGAATCTATTTCTTTACATTGGTATCACTTTGTTTCTCCTAGCATGATAGAATTGTGAATGCCATAAGTTCTTTGATATTCATATCTATTTTTGGCATGACATGTTTTTTAAAAGTTATTATGATGATTTTCGTATTACTTTTATCACCTTGTCACTTCTCATCGCACACTTCACTTAGTTTTGATGTGCTTTTACTTTATGTTCTTTTTCGATCGATATTGTATCATTTGATATTCTATGATGTGCACCACTCTTTTGATGGTTCATTCCTTTGTGCACATTTTATGTATGTCTCTGATATTGATTTTGACGCTCGACGATTTATTTTGATTCAATAGCTTTAGTTGTATGAAAACATAGAATTGTTTTCCATGCACTAAAATAGCTATAAATGTTGATATTGGAGAGTAAATTCATTTCTTCAATAAGTGAATTTACATTTGATATTTTGATGATTTTAGTTTTTCGATTTTCGACTATGGTCTCATTGACACGCTTTGATTTTATTCGAATGTTATTTTTGTGTCATATGAAACGTGGTCGTATTCTTAGACTCCCATGCTTAATGAATTATTTGGACATGATTTATTGTCATTGGCTTCCTCCCGCTCTTTTTGGATTATGCCAAAGGGGGAGAGATATAATAATGGCATGTGCTAAATGATAATCTACCATGAATCTAATTTGATATGTTAGATTCAGGGGGAGTTAAGATATAAAAATGGATTACAAATCCTAAATCTCAAATATTGGATTTGAATTTTTACTTTCCTCGTCTGCTTGATGTATGTGCTTATTATTTCATATGGAACTAATGTGTCACCAATGCAGGGGGAGTAAGTATATTTCATTTAGTTCATTATTTTTTATTATTATTTATGTTGGTTTGTCATCACCAAAAAGGGGGAGAATGTTGAGTATTGGACTCCCCGGATTTGGTTTTGGATGATGAGCAAACATAAATATATCATGAACTAACAATTTGTGAGCGCAGTTATGGAGATCGTCGCCAAAATACCACGTACAACAAAAGCGACGTCTCAAGACTTCTCAATACGCGTAATCGTATGCCTGGAGCTTCGTTGAAGCTCGAGGAGCAATATTGAAGTCAAGAGGAATGAAGATTGAAGCTTTGAAGACTGTTCGTAAGGTTTATTTTATAGTCTTCTAGCTTCATAGATTAGAATGTTAAGCCTTGAGTAGGACTTACCTTATAACCTTCATTTCGCTCATATCTTAGAGCTAGGATTATCATAGAATCCATTAGAAACTTTCCCGAAGCCTATCGCTCTTTCCCTCGGCTTCGAGTGCATGTTAGTTAGTTCATGAAGGGTCACCAACCGACTAGATGATGAACTAGTCGGTCGGAAACTCTACATAAACCGACTAGTTTGCCTTCTCTAATTCAGCTCTTTCCATGACTACAGTTAGTCGGTCAAAGAAGAGTCACCGACCGACTAGATGACGATTTAGTCGGTCAGTAATCCTTCTTAGACCGACTAGTTGTGTTCAGTCTTTTTCAGCCTGAGCTACTGTTTCGAGTTAGTCGGTCAAAGAACGTTTACCGACCGACTAGTTGAGAAACTAGTCGGTCAGCATTTGTTCTTAAACCGACTAAGTCATCTTGAAGTCAACCTATTCCTTTTCCACGTTAGTCGGTCCAAGAACATTCACCGACCGACTAGTTGAGAAACTAGTCGGTCGGCAAGTCTTCTTAAACCGACTAGTTGTCTTTGCCTGGAACTTCACCTTTTGGATGTTCAACCGTTAGTCGGTCTACGTTGTATCACCGACCGACTAGTTGATGAACTAGTCGGTCAGTGATCCTTCTTTGACCGACTAGTCTGGTTCAGAAAAGAGCCGTTGGGATCTTTTTGAACTCGTTTTTCCTTGCCCCTATAAATAGAATCCTGATTCATTTCTTGAAGGGGTTAAGCAACATATTGGAGATATTTTCAGATCAAAAGAGAAGAGCAATCAACTCTATTTCCAAGCTCTCTCTTCTCACAAGAATCTCTCCCTCAAGTTCTTGAGTCATAAATCCTCAAGAGAGATTCTCTCCATTGTGAGCCATTCAAGCTAGAAGCTTGATTCTAGGTCACCATCTCCACCCTAGGCTTCCATTACTGGTCATCTTCTTGAAGCTAGGGTTTGGTGCCATCTTCCTCCATCAAAATCCTCTTTGCCCTAATTTGGTAAGAAATCTCAAGGCATAGGTATTTTGTTGGTAAGCATTTCATTTCTGTTATATTTGAATTGTATACTCTCGGTTGTGAGAGTTTGCGTGATCCCGGGTTGTGGGAATCACGGATATCGATTGTAGGTCGATTGCACTTGTGAGGTTTTCGCAAGTGGGCATAGTGGAAATCTTGAGTTAGGGTTTCTAACTCAAGTATCCGGAAGGGATCCGGGTGGTTGGGACGTAGGATCACCGGGAACAAGTCGGGGAGACTTGGGTGGATCCGAACCCATTAAACCATTTGTTTGCGTTTGCATTTATTCTTGTTGATCGTTGTTATTCCGCATTGTTGTTTGTTAATTGCACGATAATTAGGAATAACTCTCCCTATTATTTAAAAGTACTATTCACCCCCCCCCCCCCCCTCTAGTACATGTGCAGTAGCTTCCCAGGGCACTACACAGTCCACTGAGGCGCTAGCAAGGAGATATATGGAGGTAAAATTCTTTTACTCTCCGTTTTATTTCCTTTTCCTAGTTCGGATAGTGATGTAACGTGAATCGTGCAGGAGGTTATGCGACTTCATGGAGTCCCCGTGAGTATCGTGTCTGACAGAGACACGAGGTTCACATCTCAGTTCTGGCAGAGTTTGCAGAAGAGCTTGGGTACGCGTCTGAGTTTCAGCACGGCGTACCATCCGCAGACGGATGGCCAGTCCGAGAAGACGATTCAGATTCTGGAAGACATGCTGAGGGCGTGCATGTTGGATTTCAAGGGTTCGTGGGAGGACCATCTACACTTGGTGGAGTTCTCTTACAACAACAGCTTCCAGGTGAGTATTGGCATGGCGCCTTTCGTCGCTCTTTATGGGAGGAAATGTCGATCGCCATTGAGTTGGGATGACGTTGGTGATCGGGAGCTGTTGGAACCTGAGATGATCGTGGAGGCCATGGATATCGTCAGGAATATTCGGGAGAGGTTGAGAATTGCTCAGGACCGTTTTAAGCATTGGGCGGATGCTAAACGTCGTCCTTTGGAATTTCAGCCGGGCGACCATGTGTTCTTGAAGATTTCCCCGAATCGTGGTGTGATTCGTTTCGGGAAGCGAGGGAAGTTGAGCCCGCGATACATTGGACCGTTTGACATTTTGGAGACGGTTGGCGAGGTAGCTTATCGCTTGGCCTTGCCGCCATCTTTGGAAGGAGTTCACAATGTTTTCCATGTGTCGCAGCTTCGTCGATACATTAGCGATCCATCTCATGCTGTGGATTTTTCGGAGATTACCGTTCGCCCCGATATGACGTATGACCAGCATCCAGTGCAGATTCTGGACAGGCGTCAGAAATCTCTTCGGAACAAGATTGTCAATCTTGTGAGGGTGATGTGGCGACACGGCTCACCTGGAGAGTCTAGTTGGGAGAATGAGGATGAGATGCGAGAGCATTTCCCACTTTTGTTTCCGGACTCGTGAGTATTCGGAAATTCCGAGGACGGAATTTTTCTTAAGTTGGGGAGGATGTAACGACTGCTTTTCATGTATCTGGATTTACTATAATATAATATATGTTTTGGTGGATTTTCTCCTCATGTGTGGTTTTCGTCTCCGTAGCTTTCATTTTCGATCGATTCGTCGTATTTTCTCGTTTCTTCCTTAGGATCGTCGATTTCGAAGTATGTCATTCGTGACGGACTTCATAACGGTCGTATCTTACTATTAGATCAAGCCTAGGAGTCTTAGGAATCAATCCCGGGGCCCCGCGCTCCGTATCGGAACTTTTGGTGCTCATTAGCCGGTATAAGAAGGGGCATCGACCGACTAGATGACGATCCAGTCGGTCGGCAATCCTTCTTGGACCGACTAGTTGGCTTTCTAAATTGTTCAGGAGTTACTGTTTATCGTTAGTCGGTCTAAGAACGTTGGTTGACCGACTAGGTTGCAAACTAGTCGGTCGGCAATGCTTCTTTAACCGACTAACACATCATCTAATTTTAGTATCAGTTACTGTTTACTCTTAGTCGGTCTAAGAACGTTCATCGACCGACTAGATGCTAAACTAGTCGGTCAGTATTTGTTCATGGACCGACTAATTCTAAATCCTATTTTCGTTCAGAAGTTACTGTTTGCACTTAGTCGGTGTGCGTTGGTCGATCGACCGACTAGTTGCCAAACTAGTCGGTTAGTGGTTGCTCTTTGACCGACTAATCTGTGTTAAAACTCTAATTTCTGGGCAGTCGCCAGCCCATCCTATTTAAACCCATCCCAAACGATTTCATCTTCCTCCACTCGACCCAAAACCCTAAAATCGCCCCCATTGAGCCCCCATCTTCCTCCAAGCCCTATTCCTTCATTCCAAGCCCTAAATCCATCATCCAAACCATCCATTCACTCTATCTACCTCTCATCTTCCCCAAATCTCCATCAAAATCCCCAAAATCCCCAAAATCCCCCAAAAACCCTAGTTCTCCAAACTTCTCCAATCTTTTCCAGATCTGATCCTAGGGTTCTCCGGAGTGTTTCTTCCGCTTCCTCTCGGTAAGAAATCGATCCCTTGGTTTTTTTTATAGACTATTTGTATTTTTATGAAACCCTAATGAAATTTCATGTTGTTTGATGATTGTTTCCCCAAAACAGCGATTTCCCCCGTAGATTAGCATCCACGAGACGAACCTTCGTGATCGTCATCCCCGGTGCTAGGCAAGTGAAACTTGCCACTTAGGGTTTAGGCCATGTTTTAGGCCACTTTGCTTGTTGTAGGCGTAAAAGAGGCTAGGCGACGAAATGATACTCGCCTAGGCGCAAATTGGGGAACTAGCTTGACAACGAAGCTAGTTCCGACATATACCATGTTGCACAATTACCATGTCATGTTTACTTTCCATTGACGGTACACGAATTAATTGTCATGTCATTGCATTCTTTAAGTGTTGTTGTGATTGTGTAGCTTCGCTACAATATTTGTGTTCCTGGCTCGTGTTCCAGAAGCGAGCCCTGTAGTTGCTAACCCCAACGCTCGATATTGAATTGTGAACTAAGAAACAAGCTCCCGTGCGGGGCAACCCTGGCTCACTTGCTGGGCTCATGTTCAGGGACCCTGGCTTGTTTACGTGTGGGATGGGGTAAGGGTTAAGCGGCCAGTCAACTGGGGGTCTGCCTGATCAGCAACTGCAGTTGTAAGGCGTAAACTCTGGGGTGGGGTAGTGTTTAGTGCCGATCGGTGTGAATGATGTATCATTCAGCTGAAGGGCGTAAACATCTACAAACAACAGTGAAACGTGATTAGTGTTTAGTGCCGATCGGTGTGAATGATGTACCATTCAGCTGAAGGGCGTAAACATCTACAAACAACAGTGAAACGTGATTAGTGTTTAGTGCCGATCGGTGTGAATGATGTACCATTCAGCTGAAGGGCGTAAACATCTACAAAACAACGTGAAATGATTGAGATTGTTAGTAGCTTGGCTACTCTTGTCTTGTCCCGATAAATTGTTCCCTTGTACAAAATTGTCTTGCCATGTCTTAAATTGTGCACTCATGTTATAACTGCCATGTCATGCATACTATAACTGCTAGGTTGCTAGTTGCCTTACTTTCAGTTTCCTTGCCCAAGTCTTTTAGACTTGCTGACATGTGTCCCTTTACTCTTTTGGGTGACACATGTTAGATCCTGAGCCTGAGTACCTTGTTGAGGACGAGGTGTTTGCTGACGCCGAGCCCGAGCTTGTGTTTGACGGGGAGTACGTGGACACTGGGGACCAGTCCTAGTGTCTTCGTCGCGTTTTAATTTTGTTTAGACAGTTGTTTTGTTATCGGTGCGTAGCACCTATACTTTGTTGTGTCGTTGCTTTTGTTGGCCTTGTTCTGGGCCTTTAGACTCTTTCTTTTAGCCTGGTGGCTTTTTCTGGATGTTGGACTTATTTTCATGTTGGACAATTTATGAGATGTGAGATTTTATTTCAGTCTCTCCTTGTGTTATTATTGTTGTTCCGTTGTGGTTACAGGGACCTGCTTATGTTTTATTGACGCTTATCAGGTTTGGGGCTTCACAGCTCCACTCTCGTGCGGACCTTTTCACGTCTCGCCTCCATTTTAGGGAAGCGGGTCGTGACACCATCACATGATCCGCGGGGTCGCTGACGCCGTTGTATTTCTCCAGCGTCGGTACCTTGAAGTTCGAGGGTATTCGTGCCTCAATTATCCTCCGGGTCAAAGGGCATCGTTCCCCGCTGATGCACCCGGGCCGCTCCCCCTCGCCTGCCTCCTTGCCGTTCGGCTGCAACGGGGGGGGCTGGTGGTGGTCTGACCTCCTCCCGGGTCTTCGCCGGCTTGGCTGTCGGACTCGATCGGCGTAAACATTCTCTCCGGCTTTCCTGGGGGTGGGTTTGTCGGCTACCTCCACTCCGTTCGGACCGGACGCTTGTTGATCGCCGATCATCCCGCCTGCGCTTGTTTGACCTTGGACACGCGGACGAGGCCGTCCTGGAAACGTCGCCCGTCCAGAAGATGGCATGTGTGACCTTGAAATCCAGTAAGGTCCACTCACGTTAGTCATCAAATTTGTAGGAACTCATAATTGCTTGAATTTAATGTTCTTGTTCCTATATTTGCAATAATAAGAGGTATGACCAACTCAACCACATGTAAAGCAATTTGCATGAATATTTCCAACTTTTGTTGTTTCAATGTGAACATTTCTTTATTTTGACTATTCAATATTTTTAAAACCATATCCTCACCTCGCCTATTATTGCCATAAAGTTGATTTTCAATAATAATATCCAATGATTTTTTTTCAAATTGAAAATTTCTTTATGGACAATTCTAGATTAGTGACTTTGGATTTCAATAAAGTATTTTCATTCACAAGCAAAGTGCATTTACTAATAAAAGCTTTCTTACTGTCATCTTCATTCTTTTTCATGATTTTAAGCTCAACTTTTAGCATGCACATCTTTTCATTAAGATCTCTAATCACATATTCACTTTCAGTTTCTAGCTTAATGAAATTTTGTTTATACATGCTAATCTCTTTTAATAAGGTAAGACAAATAAGACATTCAGCTTTTTCATGCAACCTAGATTTCTCTTTTTCCAACAAATTAATGGTAGAATCACATGCAACAATTTTTCCTTTTAGTTACTTAATTTCTAATGGCATGTTGTAAGTGTCTTATTGCAATTCATCGTTGGCATTTCTATACTCTTCTAATATGGATTTACGTTTCTCTATAGTAGATTCTATGTTGTCAATTTCATCTTGCATTTCATTAATAGTACCTAGAAGTTGAGCTTGTGTTACCTCATCAAGTTTTCCCATTAAGCAAAGGGAAGCGTGGGCTGTCTCCTTAGTCTCATCCGCGCTATCCATATCCCACATTAGCGCCAAAGCTTTTCCTTTCTTTTCAGCAAGATTATTATCTTCATGTGGGTAATCCTTCATAAAATGTCCCTGCTTTTTTGCATTTAAAACATTTAATTTTATCAGTAGCAATTTGCTCAGAAGATTTTTTTTAGAAAATTTAAAATTATTAGAACAAATGAACCTTTTTTGCATTTCTGCTCTTCCTTGAGGATTCCTGGCGTATTTCCTGAAATTTCTTACCATCGGTGCTATCTCCTCATCGTCATCTTCGTCATCTTGTTAAGCTTGAAGAGCTAGTGGTTTGGGAGTCTTTTCCTATGGTTTCTCCCTTGATTCGATGCTCTGCAGCTCAAGCTCGTGAGACATTAAGTTTCCTATCAAGTCCTCTACTCTTATCGTTGATAGATCTTTAGCTTCTTGAATGGATGTTACTTTAGGTTGGAACAAGCTTGGCAGTGCCCTTAAGATTTTTCTCACCTGCTCCAGACTAGAGTATGGCTTACCAATGGAGCTAGAGTTGTAGACGATGTCTGTGAACCTCGAAAACATCTCTGAGATGGATTCTGATGGAAGCATTCGGAAGCTCTCATACCCTGTGCTCAGCAACGCAAGTCTAGACTCCTTCACCTGTGATGTTTCCTCATGTGTCACCTCCAGTGTATGCCATATTTCCTATGTAGTTCGACAATATGAGATACGATTAAATTCAGATTTATCTGAATAGAAAATAAGCATATTCATAGCTTACCATTAAGAGAATAAATTCTCCAATCAGCATCATCCCATTTATCTTCAGGTTTGAGCAATTCAGTGTCTTCAATTTTAGTAACAGTTGGCTTATAACCTTTTTCAACAATGTTCCTTACTTTGTAATCAACAGACACTAGGTAGATTTTCATTCTAGATTTCCAATAAGAATAATCTACACCATTAAATTTAGTGGGTTATAATATGGACTAACCTTCAACAAAAACAGAATAAATAGAATTCATGGTCAATCTAGACTAGATCCTCTAACCTACTCTGGTACCACTTTTTGGATCTGGATCTAAGCCTAGAGGGGGTGAATAGCCTAACAAAAATATTCGTGCAACCCACACGAAATCACAGGCAGTTATAGCACATGCAGAGTAAATATAATCATCACAGTGTGCACATCAGATTTACCCCGGTTCGGTCATCCCCACAACCTACATCTAGCTTCGAAAGCAAATACTAGATTAATAATGTTACTGGTACAACCTGTAGCTAGAGCACCTACGTCTCTACACTTACATGGCACTCTGTACCTGCACTCCACTGGTTCTAAACAAAACTAAACCTAGTATAAGCTCTCACTTGACTAGTCCTAACTAGTCAAGTCCCTCTTGTCTAGTACCACACTAGACAAGACCCCAAAAGTCACAAATATGGTAAATGTTTCCCCTGCAGAGATCTATACACCAGTGCATAAAAATAAATAAATATGAGTTTAGAATAGGTCTGTGATGGTGTAGTCGTCTCTGTCAATCAACTCAGGTCAGATCGTATCTGAGAGGATGTAGTAGTCACGTCCTCCTTGGATGATGCTTCTGTCTCTCGGCTAGTCCCCCTTAAATGAAACTTGCGGCCTACGAGAGTTGGAGGCTTTTGCAGCTATGTGCTTGGATGGTGGTACAGTAGTGCTCGGTCAGTTCTGCTTGCGGCTACAGCAATGCACAGCCAGTACTGCTTGCAGCTACAGTAGTGCACGACCAGTGATGAAGAACCCCCAAGAAATTTGCGGCCTTGGCTAGGGGAGGCTCTTGGAGATTGGTGAACACCCTTGGAGAGTTAGCAATGGAGGAAGATGCTTTGCTTGGGTTGATCCTTGCAAGGTTACGCAATGTGTGGATGTAGAGCCCTCTTGAAGAAGCTTGCACAAGGAAGGGAGGATGAGCTTGGAGCTTTGCTTGCAAGGATTTGTTGCTCTCCTTAAAGTTGCAAAAATGGGTGGAAGGAACAATGGATCTTGCAGCAATAGAGAGGATGGGAGCTTGATGTTTTGGATTTGAAGCTTGTGCAAGGGAGAAGGATGAAGCAATGAAGGAGGGCTCTTGCAATGTTGCGCAATGTAAGGGTAGGGCTTGGTGATGAGTTTTTGGCAATGGAGCTTTGGCCTAGGTTGCTTGGGATGCTATGGCAATGGAGCACTCTTGAAGAAGCTTGCAGCTAAGAGATGTATGGCATTGGGTCTTTGCGCAAGGGAGGAAGAGGATGGGATTTTACAACTTGTAGCAATGGCTATCTATTTGTGTTTTGGCCGAATTTTTTCTCTTGATTTCCTCCTTATTTTCTCTCCTTTTGGATGTTAGTTTATATAGATGAAGATGGGATCAAATAGAATCAAATAGAATCCCATACATGAAGGAGATTTGATGGAATCCTAACTTGAATAGGATGGGACCAATTCAAATGGATGATCTCTTCTTGTCACATTGGATGTGGAGTTTGAATTTTGTATGGCTTTAGGATTAATATAGGATCACATTTAATCACAATTGATTTGCTTGAGATTCTCCATATCTCTCCATCTTTGACCAAGTCTTCATTTGTGTAGGAATAGGATTTGATTCATGCACCAATTGATTTGAATCAATTCAAATATGGATTTGAATTAATTCCCTCCTTATCTCTCCGTCTTTGACTTAGTCCAATATGTGTAGCCATTATCTCCATCTTTGACCAAGTCCATTTGCTAATGAATGGCAAATTCTCCATCACTTTGACTTAGTCTCCCTTTGAGTATTTGCAAGAGTGCCACTCCTGAAAAACATTTAGCACACAAATCAAATCGCTCACACATGTTTGTTATCATCAAACACGAAGTCATCGATCGTTGTATCCAACAACACGTTGTATCCAACATATATACTAACTTTATATATACAGATTTTAAAGTTCAAACCCACTCAGATAACATAATCATCGAAGACTACATTTTGCAGGAAGCATCAAAGCAAGACGAAGCACAACAATGAGATTTTGTATCTTGTAAAAATGATGTAATCTTTACTTTTATTCTGCATATACTTAGCATATGAAAGCCTTGATGATGATCTATCCTAGCCTCTTAGGACTTCCTTAAACAACCAAGTCCATAAAAATTAGTCGACCAACTACTTCTCTTGGTCGACCAATTATATTCCACAAAAATTTAGAAAATTACGAATTTTTGTCAATCCAATTTCTAAGTCATAAGGATAAATTTTTTACAATTTCCTAAGCTTTTAGTTCCTAGTCAACCAATAGAGTTTGCTAGTCGACCAGTCAGTAATTAAAACAGCTATCCCAAACAATTATAAATTCTGACAATGTTTAATTTTGACCGTTTTATTATTGTGGTCAACCAACAATTTTTTATAGTCAACCAACTGTAGTTTTTAATTACCCACAACGGACAAATTTCTGACCATTTCTGACAATTTTCTGATAGTTTCTGACTGTTATGTGGGATCCTGCCAAAACAGAGTTAGGATCGATAAATGAAGTTGAGACTTACGCTTGCGTATGCGGCACGGTAGTCTACGAACTTCGCCTTCGGATTCGCCACGACGGATCGAGTCTTCTCACGAACGGAGTAAGGCTACTAAATCCACAATCTAAATCTCTACTTTTAGATTAAGAACTTGGATAAAGGGAGAGGAAGTATTTCGGCAGAGCTTCGCTAGAATGAAAATGCATGCAAGAATGCCATGCAAAAGTGTAAGGAAATGGCTAACCCTTGGGTCTTATTTATAGCCCCCAAGGTAGTTATTTTAGGAGTAATTGTTCCTTTGGAACAATTTAACTAAGGTGTACCATCGTACATGGCATATTATAAGCTTAAGTTGTACCATATGCATGGTACAATATAAGGTTAAGATATTACCCCTTTATTAGCCATATGTCGCATGCACTTATGCACATATAATGCGACTTTCCCATCAATCTAGAGATCCTCTCCGCAAGGGAACATATTCCCTTTGCACACGACTTCGTGTACGCGACGTTCGAGGTCCGTATTCCCTCATACATCCCCTACAAGGGTGTACTAACGTCTTCCATATCCAACATCTCCCACTCACACTTGAGGGGATTGTAAGAGAACGTCTTTCTCTTAGTTCTTTCATCTATCATACCGAGAAATAGACCGTGCGACTGTCATGTGCGTAGAGTCTGTTGTTGTGCACTTGTTAGAGATACACAACGACCTCGAAGGTGCAAAGTTGAGTAGTTCAACGCATGATTTACCCTAGATTATTTCTTCACATTTTTTATACTTTATATTCAACAATTGAATCCCATCTGGATCACAATTGGCTGGCCAGCTTTGAATCATTAAAGTCCAAATGTGAATATGAAATCAATCTTCCTCTTCTTGCGAACCTTCTGATCTTGACTTGATTCGCTTTTCTAACGTGCCCCGCCAAGCCGAATTATCATAGCCCATAAGTAACACGCTAAGATAGCGATCATCTCGTCAAATCTAAAGGAACCAATTGGAGTCCTTGAGGGTAAGAGTTAAGGCCCATATGGCCTTTGAGTCTCACATAATAGCAAACACTATTGCTACTAACTCAGTGGTCGAAAATGCATACGTGGTATGAACACGTATTACAACATCGCTCCTTTCCCAGGGAGTGTATGTCTCAATGATGTTGTAAGGATGATGATCAGACACCACAATGTCTGACTTTGAGTCCCTTATTCTACTCAAATAGTCCTTTGGACTCACATCCCGCATTTAGACAGATAGGATTTCCAAAAAATCCTCTTAGATCTTTTGTAAGCATCCATATGATGCAGATCTTTCATGCGACTATTTTCTTTAAGTCATGACTCTTAAATCATCCGTCTGATGATTTTGACTTCAAACAGGTCTCATCTCTATTCCATCCGTCTGATAGAATAAGGCGGTTGCTCATGTGAGAGAGCCAACCTCAATCTGTCCGACATACTAGAATTCAGCTGAGATTTCAAAAATGTACACAAACATTTCTTAAGAAATTCATATGCAATGTTTGAAAAAGAACTTATTCTTTTATTAATTTTGATCATTTACAGACATGGGAATTTACATTGGTACAACTCAGCTCTTACGCAATCCTTGAGATGATAAGTGTTTGTAAAACACATTTCTGGGGATCGCTTTCGTAAGCTGATCCTCTATCATCTCATGCGTAGGTATGTACCTTATGTCTACCTTCTTGGTTTTATCATAGTCTTTTGCAAATCTGCAGTTCCTTTAAGATACTGCATTATGCTCTTAACCGCTTTCCAGGGTTCTTGCCCTGGGTTGGATTGGTAACGACTTACCATTCCAATGGCAAAACAGATGTTTGGTCTTGTATGCATCATAGCGTACATAAGACTAACAACTGCACTGGAATATGGAACTTTTTCCATAATTTCCCTTTCCTTTTGGTTCTTTGGACATGATTTCAGATATAAATTATCGCATCTGCTTATAGGAGTATCAATTTGACTTGTAGTCCTACATATTAAACCGTTCTAGAACCTTCTTTATATAAGTCTCTTGTGAAAGAGAAAGAAGTTTCTTCGAACGATTCCTTGAAATCTTAATTCCAAGGATATATGTGACTTCCCCATGTCTTTCATCTCAAAACTGATGAAAGTCAAGCCTTGATATCTATAACGACTGTTTTTCATGTATCTGGATTTATTATAATATAATATATGTTTTGGTGGATTTTCTCCTCATGTGTGGTTTTCGTCTCCGTAGCTTTCATTTTCGATCGATTCGTCGTATTTTCTCGTTTCTTCCTTAGGATCGTCGATTTCGAAGTATGTCATTCGTGACGGACTTCATAACGGTCGTATCTTACTATTAGATCAAGCCTAGGAGTCTTAGGAATCGATCCCGGAGCTCCGCGCTCCGTATCGGAACTTTTGGTGCTCATTAGCCGGTATAAGAAGGGGCACCGACCGACTAGATGACGATCCAGTCGGTCGGCAATCCTTCTTGGACCGACTAGTTGGCTTTCTAAATTGTTCAGGAGTTACTGTTTATCGTTAATCGGTCTAAGAACGTTGGTTGACCGACTAGGTTGCAAACTAGTCGGTCGGCAATGCTTCTTTAACCGACTAACACGTCATCTAATTTTAGTATCAGTTACTGTTTACTCTTAGTCGGTCTAAGAACGTTCATCGACCGACTAGATGCTAAAATAGTCAGTCAGTATTTGTTCATGGACCGACTAATTCTAAATCCTATTTTCGTTCAGAAGTTACTGTTTGCACTTAGTCGGTCTGCGTTGGTCGACCGACCGACTAGTTGCCAAACTAGTCGGTCAGTGGTTGCTCTTTGACCGACTAATCTGTGTTAAAACCCTAATTTATGGGCAGCCGCCAGCCCATCCTATTTAAACCCATCCCAAACGATTTCATCTTCCTCCACTCGACCCAAACCCCTAAAATCGCCCCCATTGAGCCCCCATCTTCCTCCAAGCCCTATTCCTTCATTCCAAGCCCTAAATCCATCATCCAAACCATCCATTCACTCTATCTACCTCTCATCTTCCCCAAATTTCCATCAAATCCCCAAAATCCCCCAAAAACCCTAATTCTCCAAACTTCTCCATTTGTTTCCAAATCTGATCCTAGGGTTCTCCGGAGTGTTTCTTCCGCTTCCTCTCGGTAAGAAATCGATCTCTTGACGTTTTTATAACCTATTTGTATTTTTATGAAACCCTAATGAATTTCATGTTGTTTGATGATTGTTTCCCCATAACAGCGATTTCCCCCGTAGATTAGCATCCGCGAGACGAACCTTCGTGATCGTCATCCCCGGTGCTAGGCAAGTGAAACTTGCCACCTAGGGTTTAGGCCATGTTTCAGGCCATTTGCTTGTTGTAGGCGTAAAAGAGGCTAGGCGACGAAATGATACTCGCCTAGGCGCAAATTGGGGAACTAGCTTGACAACGAAGCTAGTTCCGACATATATCATGTTGCACAATTACCATGTCATGTTTACTTTCCATTAACGGTACGCGAATTAATTGTCATGTCATTGCATTCTTTAAGTGTTGTTGTGATTGTGTAGCTTCGCTACAATATTTGTGTTCCTGGCTCGTGTTCCAGAAGCGAGCCCTGTAGTTGGAAACCCCAACGCTCGACATTGAATTGCGAAATAGGAAAACAAGCTCCCGTGCGGGGCAACCGTGGCTCACTTGCTGGGCTCATGTTCAGGGACCCTGGCTTGTTTACGTGTGGGATGGGGTAAGGGTTAAGCGGCCAGGCAACTGGGGGTCTGTTTGATCAACAACTGCAGTTGTAAGGCGTAAACTCTGGGGTGTGGTAGTGTTTAGTGCCGATCGGCGTGAATGATGTACCATTCAGCTGAAGGGCGTAAACATCTACAAAACAACGTGAAACGTGAATAATGAATTGTGTTTAGTGCCGATCGGTGTGAATGATGTACCATTCAGCTGAAGGGCGTAAACACCTGCGAAACAATGTGAATTGATTGAGAATGTTAGTAGCTTGGCTACTTTTGTCTTGTCCCGATAAATTGTTCCCTTGTACAAATTGTCTTGCCATGTCTTGATTGTGCACTCATGTTATAACTGCCATGTCATGCATACTATAACTGCTAGGTTGCTAGTTGCCTTACTTTCAGTTTCCTTGCCCAAGTCTTTTAGACTTGCTGACATGTGCCCCTTTACTCTTTTGGGTGACACATGATAGATCCTGAGCCTGAGTACCTTGTTGAGGACGAGGTGTTTGCTGACGCCGAGCCCGAGCTTGTGTTTGACGGGGAGTACGTGGACACTGGGGACCAGTCATAGTGTCTTCGTTGTGTTTTACTTTTGTTTAGACAGTTGTTTTGTTATCGGTGTGTAGCACCTATACTTTGTTATGTCGTTGGTTTTGTTGGCCTTGTTCTGGGCCTTTAGACTCTTTCTTTTAGCCTGGTGGCTTTTCTGGATGTTGGACTTATTTTCATGTTGGACAATTTATGAGATGTGAGATTTTATTTCAGTCTCTCCTTGTGTTATTATTGTTGTTCCGTTGTGGTTACAGGGACCTGTTTATGTTTTATTGACGCTTATCGGGTTTGGGGCTTCACAGCTCCACTCTCGTGCGGACCTTTTCACGTCTCGCCTCCATTTTAGTGAAGCGGGTCGTGACAGGTTTTGTTGGTGGCCCATGCAGGTCCTTCTGTAACTGCGATGTTTGGAATGACGATAATAATATTAGAATGTCCAATAAATTGAGTTCGACGTCCGGCCATAAGCTATGAGTCTAATCTGATTCGTTTTCTGTGTCACTAGATGGCAGGAAGACGTTTCACCCGTGGTGGGGCAGTGGTGCGCTCCCTCATGATGAGGAGCCCGAGCGGGAACCCACCAGCGGTGAGATGATGCGGATGATGCTCCAGATGATGCAAGTGCAGCAGGGCATGCTTCTGCAAGTCCAGAATGCTCCACTTGCTCGAGCTGCCCGGGCACTTCCGGATGCCCCTCGCTCTGAGCCAGGAGCGAAGCAATTTCGGGAGCTGGGTCCCGCATATTTTGATGGGTCTGAGGGTCCTCTGGCTGCCGATGAATGGATTCGGAACATCGAGGACAATCTGAAGATGGCCAAGATCACCCCGGCTGGATGGGTTGATTTGGCGAAGAGGCAACTCAAGGATAATGCTCGGAACTGGTGGGATGCGGAAGAGAAGATGTTGGTGGAGCCGATAGCTTGGGCTACCTTCAAGGCCAGATTTGAGGGTGAGTTTTTTCCGAAAGCTGCCAGGGAGGAGATGCTGCAGCGTTTTATCGATTTGAAGCAAGGGAGCTCATCGGTGGACCTATATCACCAAGAGTTCATGAGGCTGAGTCGGTTTGCACCAAAGATGGTGCAGGACGCTGAGGAGAGAGCTCAGAGGTTCCTGCAGGGACTTGCTTCGGAGCTCCAGAGTTTTGTGACCTCTTCTGACCGGGAGTCTTATCAGAAGGTTCTAGTAGCAGCCAAGAGGCAGGAGCTACTCGTGAACCAGAGGAGGGGGTCTGTTGTTGGTGCTGGGAAGAGGCCTGTGGAACAGGCGAGAGCTGTGGTTAGACCTGGATTCAGGCCTAATCAGTCCGCTCAGTTTAAGAGGCCAGGAGGGCCTATTCTGAAGACTTGCCATTTTTGCGGCAAGCCTGGCCACATCAAGGATCAGTGTCAGAAGTTTTTGGGCCAGTGTCTGGTTTGTGGTGATGCTTCCCATGTCGCGAGGGATTGGCGGTATGCGAATCAGCTGCGGAGGGCACCTGTTGCAGCACAGCCGTTGCAGCAGCGTGCGTCTGTTCCTGCTGGACGTGGAGCAGCACTTGTTCCACAGGGACAGGCTTTTCGGCAGGCTGTTCCGTCGAGGAGGCAGGCTTTTCTGATGACCGCTGCGGAGAGCGAGGCTGTGGATGAGGTTATCGCAGGTAATCCTCAATCTAGCTGTTACTTTCCTAGCTGGTTTGATTGTTAGATTATGTTGTTTGCTTGAACATGGTTGGTTGCTAGACTAGGGTTTGATTGTTAATTGTTGGTTAGGTGTGGTTTTGGTTTGCACATTTCCTGCACGAGTCCTCTTTGACTCTGGTGCATCGATGTGCATTATTTCTCGGAGCTTCGTGGAGAGGCATTCCTTGTCGACGTTCCCTCTTCCCAAGAGTTGGAATATCGTTACAGGGAATGGCGTGGTCTCGGTGCATCGTGGTTGCAATTCTTGCTCGTTGGTGGTCTGTGGACATGAGCTTTTCGCTGATTTCATTGTCCACGACATCATCAACTATGATGCAGTTCTTGGGATGGACTGGCTTGCGAGCTTCTATGCTACGATAGACTGTCGGAGAAAGAAGGTGGTGTTCGAGATTCCCGGACATCCAGTATTTGAGTTCAGTCGTGGTAGCAGTTCGCTTGGTCCTGTCAGATTTCGGGCCAGGCCGGTGGAGGTTGTGGCTATGCAGATGGAGCTGGAGTGGCCAGCTGTGGTGCGTGATTTTGGCGACGTCTTCCCCGAGGAGATGTCTGGTTTGCCACCTGATCAAGCTTTAGAATTCTCTATCGATCTTGTTCCAGGTGCGCAGCCGATTTCGAAGGCGCCGTATCGTATGGCACCTGCAGAATTGGAGGAGTTGCGGAAGCAGTTGGATGAGCTTTTGCAGAAGGGTTATATTAATCATAGTGTGTCTCCGTGGGGAGCACCGGTGTTGCTGGTGAAGAAGAAGGATGGTTCGCGTCGCATGTGCGTGGACTATCGGGAGTTGAATGCGGTGACCATTAAGAATAAATACCCGTTGCCTCGCATCGATGATATTTTTTATCAGCATGGAGGTTCGAGGGTGTTTTCTAAATTGGATTTGAGGAGTGGTTACCATCAGTTGAAGGTGAAGAAGGGAGATGTTCCGAAGATAGCGTTCAGGATGAAGTATGGACACTATGAGTTTGTGGTTATGCCTTTCGGCGTAACTAACGCGCCCGCAGTTTTCATGAATCTGATGAACCTGATTTTCTACGACTTTTTGGATAAGTTTGTTGTTATCTTTATTGACGACATTCTGATCTATTCGAAGTCGGAGGAAGAGCATGCCTCGCACTTAAGGACGGTGTTGGAGATTTTGAGGAAGCATCGGTTGTATGCTAAGTTTTCGAAGTGCGAGTTTTGGTTGGATAGAGTTGCTTTTCTCGGGCATGTGGTGACTGGAGATGGTATTTCAGTGGATCCCGAGAAGATTAGGGCCATCAGGGAGTGGCCTGTTCCGTCGTCTGCGTCTGAGATTCGGAGTTTCCTTGGACTTGCTGGTTACTATCGGCGATTCATTAAGGACTTTTCTCGTATTGCTGAGCCGATGACCAGGTTGACGCGGAAGGATATTGCTTTTGTTTGGTCGGGTGATTGTGAGAGTGCTTTTGGTATTCTGAAGGAGAGGTTGACGACTGCCCCTATTCTTGTCGTGCCTGATCGCAGCGGTGGATTTGAGATCTTTTGCGATGCTTCTGGCAAGGGTCTCGGTTGTGTGTTGCATCAGCATGGGCACGTTGTGGCGTATGCGTCTCGTCAGCTTAAGGTTCATGAGAAGAATTACCCGACGCATGATTTGGAGTTGGCTGCCGTTGTGTTTGCTCTTAAGATTTGGAGGCACTTCCTGCTGAGTGAGAAAGTGAAGATTTTCACCGATCACAAAAGCTTGAAGTATATTTTCACTCAGAAGGAGCTCAACATGCGACAGCGTCGATGGTTGGAGCTTATGGCGGATTATGAGATTGATTTGCAGTATCACCCTGGCAAGGTGAATGTGGTTCCGGATGCTTTGAGTAGGCTTCCAGCGGTGATGATTTTGACTTCGCAGTGGAGATTGCAGCAGGATTTTTGTGAGTCTGGCGTGGAGATTGTTCTTCCTGGGGAGGCTTCTTCGTTGATGAAGATTCGGATTAAGGCTGGCCAGGCCGAGGATCCGAAGCTGGTGAAGATTCGGGAGCAGGTGGAAGCCGGTCTGCGGACTGACTTTTTGATTCATGAGGATGGCTCGCTGAGGTTCGGAGCCAGGTTGTGTGTGCCGGCTGGGGATATTAGAGAGGAATTGATGGTGGGGGCACACAGTTCGCCGTATTCTGTGCATCCTGGTGGCACCAAGATGTACCAGGATCTTCGTCTGAATTATTGGTGGCATGGTATGAAGCGGAGCGTGGCTCGGAGTGTAGCCAAGTGCTTGGTTTGCCAGCAAGTGAAGGCGGAGCATCAGCGTTCGGCCAGGTTGCTACAACCGCTTCCGATTCCGGAGTGGAAATGGCAACACATCACTATGGATTTCGTGACTGGACTACCTCGGAGTCCGAAGCAGAATGACGCGATTTGGGTGATCGTGGATCGATTGACCAAATCCGCGCACTTTATTCCATTCCGAGTGGGACAGTCCACTGAGGCGCTAGCGAGGAGATATATGGAGGTAAATTCTTTTACTCTCCGTTTTATATCCTTTTCCTAGTTTGGATAGTGATGTAACGTGAAATCGTGCAGGAGGTCGTGCGACTTCATGGAGTCCCCGTGAGTATCGTGTCTGACAGAGACACGAGGTTCACATCTCAGTTCTGGCAGAGTTTGCAGAAGAGCTTGGGTACGCGTCTGAGTTTCAGCACGGCGTACCATCCGCAGACGGATGGCCAGTCCGAGAGGACGATTCAAATTCTGGAAGACATGCTGAGTGCGTGCATGTTGGATTTCAAGGGTTCGTGGGAGGACCATCTGCATTTGGTGGAGTTCTCTTACAACAACAGCTTCCAGGCGAGTATCGGCATGGCGCCATTCGCCGCTCTTTATGGGAGGAAATGTCGATCGCCATTGAGTTGGGATGACGTTGGGGATCGGGAGTTGTTGGGACCTGAGATGATCGTGGAGGCCGTGGATATCGTCAGGAATATTCGGGAGAGGTTGAGAATTGCTCAGGACCGTTGTAAGCATTGGGCGGATGCTAAACGTCGTCCTTTGGAGTTTCAGCCGGGCGACCATGTGTTCTTGAAGATTTCCCCGAATCGCGGTGTGATTCGTTTCGGGAAGCGTGGGAAGTTGAGCCCGCGATACATTGGACCGTTTGACATTTTGGAGAGGGTTGGCGAGGTAGCTTATCGCTTGGCCTTGCCGCCATCTTTGGAAGGAGTTCACAATGTTTTCCATGTGTCGCAGCTTCGTCGATACATTAGCGATACATCTCATACTGTGGATTTTTCGGAGATTACCGTTCGCCCCGATATGACGTATGACCAGCATCCAGTGCAGATTCTGGACAGGCGTCAGAAATCTCTTCGGAACAAGATTGTCAATCTTGTGGGGGTGATGTGGCGACACGGCTCACCTGGAGAGTCTACTTGGGAGAATGAGGATGAGATGCGAGAGCGTTTCCCACTTTTGTTTCCGGACTCGTGAGTATTCGGAAATTCCGAGGACGGAATTTTTCTTAAGTTGGGGAGGATGTAACGACTGCTTTTCATGTATCTGGATTTATTATAATATAATATATGTTTTGGTGGATTTTCTCCTCATGTGTGGTTTTCGTCTCCGTAGCTTTCATTTTCGATCGATTCGTCGTATTTTCTCGTTTCTTCCTTAGGATCGTCGATTTCGAAGTATGTCATTCGTGACGGACTTCATAACGGTCGTATCTTACTATTAGATCAAGCCTAGGAATCTTAGGAATCGATCCCGGAGCTCCGCGCTCCGTATCGGAACTTTTGGTGCTCATTAGCTGGTATAAGAAGGGGCACCGACCGACTAGATGACGATCCAGTCGGTCGGCAATCCTTCTTGGACCGACTAGTTGGCTTTCTAAATTGTTCAGGAGTTACTGTTTATCGTTAGTCGGTCTAAGAACGTTGGTTGACCGACTAGGTTGCAAACTAGTCGGTCGGCAATGCTTCTTTAACCGACTAACACATCATCTAATTTTAGTATCAGTTAATGTTTACTCTTAGTCGGTCTAAGAACGTTCATCGACCGACTAGATGCTAAACTAGTCGGTCAGTATTTGTTCATGGACCGACTTCTAAATCCTATTTTCGTTCAGAAGTTACTGTTTGCACTTAGTCGGTCTGCGTTGGTCGACCGACCGACTAGTTGCCAAACTAGTCGGTCAGTGGTTGCTCTTTGACCGACTAATCTGTGTTAAAACCCTAATTTCTGGGCAGCCGCCAGCCCATCCTATTTAAACCCATCCCAAACGATTTCATCTTCCTCCACTCGACCCAAAACCCTAAAATCGCCCCCATTGATCCCCCATCTTCCTCCAAGCCCTATTCCTTCATTCCAAGCCCTAAATCCAACATCCAAACCATCCATTCACTCTATCTACCTCTCATCTTCCCCAAATTTCCATCAAATCCCCAAAATCCCCCCAAAACCCCTAATTCTCCAAACTTCTCCATTTGTTTCCAGATCTGATCCTAGGGTTCTCCGGAGTGTTTCTTCCGCTTCCTCTCGGTAAGAAATCGATCTCTTGACGTTTTTATAACCTATTTGTATTTTTATGAAACCCTAATGAATTTCATGTTGTTTGATGATTGTTTCCCCATAACAGCGATTTCCCCCGTAGATTAGCATCCGCGAGACGAACCTTCGTGATCGTCATCCCCGGTGCTAGGCAAGTGAAACTTGCCACCTAGGGTTTAGGCCATGTTTTAGGCCATTTGCTTGTTGTAGGCGTAAAAGAGGCTAGGCGACAAAATGATACTCGCCTAGGCGCAAATTGGGGAACTAGCTTGACAACGAAGCTAGTTCCGACATATATCATGTTGCACAATTACCATGTCATGTTTACTTTTCATTAACGGTACGCGAATTAATTGTCATGTCATTGCATTCTTTAAGTGTTGTTGTGATTGTGTAGCTTCGCTACAATATTTGTGTTCCTGGCTCGTGTTCCAGAAGCGAGCCCTGTAGTTGGAAACCCCAACGCTCGACATTGAATTGCGAAATAGGAAAACAAGCTCCCGTGCGGGGCAACCCTGGCTCACTTGCTGGGCTCATGTTCAGGGACCCTGGCTTGTTTACGTGTGGGATGGGGTAAGGGTTAAGCGACCAGGCAACTGTGGGTCTGTTTGATCAACAACTGCAGTTGTAAGGCGTAAACTCTGGGGTGGGGTAGTGTTTAGTGCCGATCGGCGTGAATGATGTACCATTCAGCTGAAGGGCGTAAACATCTACAAAACAACGTGAAACGTGAATAATGAATTGTGTTTAGTGCCGATCGGTGTGAATGATGTACCATTCAGCTGAAGGGCGTAAACACCTGCGAAACAATGTGAATTGATTGAGAATGTTAGTAGATTGGCTACTTTTGTCTTGTCCCGATAAATTGTTCCCTTGTACAAATTGTCTTGCCATGTCTTGATTGTGCACTCATGTTATAACTGCCATGTCATGCATACTATAACTGCTAGGTTGCTAGTTGCCTTACTTTCAGTTTCCTTGCCCAAGTCTTTTAGACTTGCTGACATGTGCCCCTTTACTCTTTTGGGTGACACATGTTAGATCCTGAGCCTGAGTACCTTGTTGAGGACGAGGTGTTTGCTGACGCCGAGCCCAAGCTTGTGTTTGACGGGGAGTACGTGGACACTGGGGACCAGTCCTAGTGTCTTCGTTGTGTTTTACTTTTGTTTAGACAGTTTTTTTGTTATCGGTGCGTAGCACCTATACTTTGTTATGTCGTTGGTTTTGTTGGCCTTGTTCTGGGCCTTTAGACTCTTTCGTTTAGCCTGGTGGCTTTTCTGGATGTTGGACTTATTTTCATGTTGGACAATTTATGAGAAGTGAGATTTTATTTCAGTCTCTCCTTGTGTTATTATTGTTGTTCCGTTGTGGTTACAGGGACATGTTTATGTTTTATTGACGCTTATCGGGTTTGGGGCTTCACAGCTCCACTCTCGTGCGGACCTTTTCACGTCTCGCCTCCATTTTAGGGAAGCGGGTCGTGACAATATCCATCACAAAGCCCTTGTCATTTCTGGTTATTAAAATGTCATCTACATATAGAGACATAATAACATGCTTGCTTTTAATCCTCTTGATATATACGCAGTTATCTTCATCAATCATGGAAAATCCATTTGATAAGACAACTTCTTGAAATCGTATATACCATTGCCTCAAGGATTATTTAAGACCATATATGGACTTACGAAGTTTACAAACCTTATGTACGTTTCCTTCTTTTACAAACCCTGTTGGTTGTTCCATATAGATCTCCTCGTCCAATTCTCCATTGAGAAAGGCGGTCTTTACATCCATCTGATGTAATTCGAGGTTTAAGCAAGCTACCATTGCCAGAATCAGGCGAATCGAGGTAAAACGCACAACAGGTGAGAAGGTCTCTTCGTAGTCTATCCCTTCCTGTTGCGTAAAACCTTTCGCGACAAGGCGAGCTTTATATCTCTTTATAGAGCCATCAGCCTTATGCTTGATCTTGAGAACCCATTTGTTCCCAATTGCTCTATATCCTCTGGGTAAGTTAACTAAGTCCCAGACTTGGTTAACTTTCATGGATTTCAATTCCTCCTTCATCGCTTCCATCCATTTGTCTTTTGCAGGGCATGATACGGCATGTTTGAAAGTAGCAGGCTCGTCATCTTCTTGTAGTAAAGTCATAAAGGTTTGCAGAAATTCATCCTCAAATCTTAGAGGAGCCAACCTTGTATGACTACTACGTCATATTTGAGATTCTTCAAGTCCTTGTTGACTCGAATTTAGATCAATTCTAATATCACTCCCACTTGGAATGTCGTTAGAATTGCTCCCACTTGGATCATTATTCCCGTATGGAATAGGATAATCGTCATTCGTATAATCCATTGGTGAAGGTTGAAACGTATTTTCGTTTTCACCAAGAATTCTCCCACTCGAATGAGGTAATCCTTCTTGATCATAAATCTCAAATAGAGATAAGTCCTGACTTATCTCGCCCTGTCTTGGAAACTCGTTTTCCAAGAAAGTGACATCCCTCGACTTAAACTCAATTAGCCCACCATTGTCTTCCTGACTAACAAAAAACATAACCTTTGGAGTTTTCTGCGTATCGTATAAAGATACATTTCCTTCCCCTTGGCCCAAGTTTGCCATACTTATGGGAGGAAATATGTGCGTAGAATGCACCACCCCAAGGTTTCAAAATGTTTTAAGTCAGGGAACCTTTGGTTCCACAACTAACAAGGAGTGGAGTCTAACTGATTTCGAGGGTACGCGGTTTAAAATGAAAGCGGCCGTTAATAATGCATCACCCCAAAAGGTGATTGGCAAGTTAGCTTGCGCCATCATTGAACGGACCATTTCCATTAAAGTCCTATTTCTCCTTTCTGCAACACCGTTTTGTTGAGGAGTATAAGACATAGTTACCTGATGTACTATGCCTTTTTCATCACAAAGTTCCTTAAAACTTGTTGATTGATATTCACCGCCCATATCGGTTCGCAAGATCTTAACCTTGCGATCTAATTGATTCTCCACTAAACTCATATAGTTTTTAAAGCAAGCCAAAGCTTCACTTTTGTGGGATATCAAATAGATATGTCCGAATCGGGTGAAATCATCAATAAAAGTGATGAAATAGGACTTTCCGCATCTTGTCTTGACATTCATCGGACCTCATATGTCCGAATGGATAAGCTGTAATGGAACCTCGGCCCTTGTGCCGGTTCCAAACGGCTAGCGACAAGATTTCCCCACAAGGCAATGTACGCAGGTCGACATTTCAACCTTTGAAACATTTGATAGAAGGCCACGTTTGGCAAATCTATCTATACGCGTTGGTCCAATATGACCAAGCCTTGTGTGCCAACAAATTATATTAGACTTATTAGTCAAAGAATTTGTCACAAGGAAATATTCATTACATGAGGAATCATACATTGTACTTATTACAATAAATCCTTTGAAATACAAACCCAGTACCAATAAAGGAATTATTAAAAAATAGGTCCATATTACAATCATGAAGGAACCAACTATAACCAAGACCCATTAAATTGACCACAGTTTTAATATTCCTTTGAATATATGGAATGAAGAGAACATCATGAAGTAGGAGAGTGCGGCCGTTGTCCAAGACTAGCTTGCGAGTCCCAACGCCTTTCACTTCAACACGTGTGTTGTTTCCTACATTGATCCACTTCATTCCTTGGGGTATCCGTTGATACTCCACGAAGGACCGTCTGTCATTTGCTATGTGGTCAGTGGCACCTGAATCAATTATCCCAAAATGGATTAGATTCCACAAGAAATATTGAACTAGAAACACATATGTAACTAGTATTACAAGTTACCTCGTCACTTCCACTCGTACACGAACGAGCATAGTGACCGAGCTTGTTGCATTTGAAGCACTTGATCCTTTTCAAGTCTTTCTTCTTGTGCCATTTCTTATGCCCACCCTTATGTTTGGGTTCCTTGGTAGACTCGGGTTGATTATTACGTTCATTAGAAGACTTCGAACGATCTTTACGTTTCTTTCCCCCGTGTGAGGAACTAGCAACCATGTGCACTTCTGCACTTGGCTTGGCAGCCGCAAGCCGCTCTTCCTCTAATTCAAGGTGCTTGGAAACATCGTTGAAGGTCTTGATGCTCTCATTATGAGTGAGATGCATCTTCATCTGACCCCACCCATTTGGTAGGGAACGTATGACTGCTTGGATTTGTTGCTCATCTGTGAGCACATGACCTGCATCCTTTAACTCCGAGATAAGGTTCGCCATATGTCGCAGATGTTTCCCCATGGAATGATCTGGACGTTTCTTATATGAATCGAACCTTATAGTTAAGGAGCGAAGTTTGGACACCGATGTGCCACCGAACTTCTCCTCTAGCTTGGACCATATGTCCATGGCTAGGTCATGTTCTCGGAAGATGCGCATTATGTCATCAGCCATACTGCTTAATAACGTAATGCGCGCTATCTTGTTCTTTCGAGACCAAGCATCAAAAGCTTCCTTGTCTCGTCGGTGTTGGGCCGTAGTGCCCAACTCGGGTTCAATCATAACGTTCTTTAGAGTTTCGAGCACTTCTTGCTCCTCTAGAACGTATTGTATCTTGATGGACCAAAGTTTGTAATTATCGCCGTTGAGTTTTTCACCTCTGTTTAACTCAGCGACGATATTCTTTGAAGCTGAAGACATTTTACTTTTAAAATGCTGCAAAAGACACAAAACCGAAAGTTTGATCAAAACATTGCATAAAAATTCTTAAAATATAACTCCCACTTGAAATGATAATAGAATATCCCATTTGGATAGTTCTAAAAATTCAAATCCCACTTGGAATTATATTATATTTGATAAGTTACTTTCGAAAAATATTGAAGATGTTGTTCTAGAATCGAAAAGGTCTCTATGATTCCAATCACCATCTAGAACAACCTTCAATATTCCCCCATCACTTATCAAACAATCGTACTCTTATAGTACTTCGCAGCGGAAAATTACTTTTGAAAAACATATCTTTCAAAATGGAATAGGTGAGAGTTTGCGCAAAGAATTTTAGCGCAACAATTGCCAAGCCACGAGACCTGTTCTACACACCCATGGGTTAGATAACCATGGCCGGATCGTGGTAGGACTTGGAATTCTAAATTGCGCTATCCCGATTAAGGACGGGACATAACCTATTTGAAAACATCTTTTTCAAAAAAAAATTTAAAATACATTGGCTAATCTCCGTAGAGTAGAGCACAACGTCATAAGTACATTGGCTAATCTCCGTAGAGTAGAGCACAATGACATGGCTAATCTCGCATGCAGTAGAGCACTATGGCTAATCTTCAAGGAGTAGAGCCCAAGGAAAAACTTCATTAAAATGTTAGCCCCGTATGGGCTAGTCGGCACTGTGGTTAGCCCCGTATGGACTAATCGGCACATTCGAGTTTGACCAAGGCCTTTTGTCACCCCATATGGGTCAGTCGGCAAGTTTGCGATCGACCAAGACCTTCTGTCGGATTGGTCGACCAAAACAACCAAATTGGTCGACCAATTATTTGGTCTGTAACTTCTCCCGGCTAGGGCCTCTGCCCTGGCCGAGGCTTGGCCAAGGGCCGGCCAGGGCCTCTGCCCTGGCCGGCCAGGGGCCCTGGCCCCCTCGGCCAGGGCCCTGGCCGAGGCCGGCCAGGGCCGGCCAGGCCCTGGCCTCTGCCAGGGCCAGCCAGGCCGGCCCCTGGCCTCTGCTAGGGCCGGCCACTGCCGGCCTGGCCTTGGCCGGCCATGGCCGGTCATGGCCAAGGCCATTTTTGCCTTGGCCGGCCATGGCCCTTTGGCCATGGCCGGCCTCCCCTTGTATGGGGTGGCCGCACACCCCCGCCGGTGGGGGTTGCCGCGGTGGTTATTGGCCGTAGCCAACCCCCTCCGCATGGGGAGGGGGGTGCATGGCCTTCATAGCCCATTTGGCCATGGTGCACATGTACTAAAATTCATCTTCCCCGATGGGAATAACCACCACCTTCTTCCTCGATGAAGCACCCGTTCGTCGATGAAGCACCCGTTCGTCGAGAAAGTGGTTATTTTCTAATGGCCGTGTGCCAAAAATGAAAAATAACATACTACGTGAACGGTCGGTTCTTCCCGTCACGGAGAGTTCCTACCATATCCGTAATGATAGGAGACCCTAACGTGAAAAGAACAACCGATGCGTTCTCTCCGTCACGAAGCGTTCCTACCATATCCGTAATTGGTAGGATACCCATTCGTGAAAAAGACAACGACTCGTTCATAGTTTCGACGGGGCGGCGGTTTGACCGGGGCGAACCCGTATGGCTCTGATACCAATGTGGGATCCTACCAAAACAGAGTTAGGATCGATAAATGAAGTTGAGACTTACGCTTGCGTATGCGGCACGGTAGTCTACGAACTTCGCCTTCGGATTCGCCACGACGGATCGAGTCTTCTCACGAACGGAGTAAGGCTACTAAATCCACAATCTAAATCTCTACTTTTAGATTAAGAACTTGGATAAAGGGAGAGGAAGTATTTCGGCAGAGCTTCGCTAGAATGAAAATGCATGCAAGAATGCCATGAAAAAGTGTAAGGAAATGGCTAACCCTTGGGTCTTATTTATAGCCCCCAAGGTAGTTATTTTAGGAGTAATTGTTCCTTTGGAACAATTTAACTAAGGTGTACCATCGTACATGGCATATTATAAGCTTAAATTGTACCATATGCATGGTACAATATAAGCTTAAGATATTACCCCTTTATTAGTCATATGTCGCATGCACTTATGCACATATAATGCGACTTTCCCATCAATCTAGAGATCCTCTCCGCAAGGGAACATATTCCCTTTGCACACGACTTCGTGTACGCGACGTTCGAGGTCCGTATTCCCTCATACATCCCCTACAAGGGTGTACTAACGTCTTCCATATCCAACATGTTATTCAATGTATGTTCGCCAAAAGTCAGCTCAACAGTCAGATCCCAGTTTAGCAGCAAAAACTAGTCGACCAGTAACTTCTATTAGTCGACCAGTTTTTTTAAAAGGGTTCAAAATTTTTTTTGCAATTTTGGGCAGTTGTCAAACGGTCATAGACCACCTCTTTGGCCTATAAATAGACCCCAAGACCTCTGTTCAAACACACAAAAATAGTCACACTCTCTTGCATTCTTAAGTTGTCTTTCTCACTCTAAAAAGAGAGTGATTTTCAAATTTTCTTTGGTGAACCTCTGCAGAAATTCTGCCTCAATAGAAAGTCCATTTCCAAGGGTGTTCTACCACATTCTCATATCAAGAAACCTTGGAGATATCATCACCTTCCTTGCAATTCAATTCCTAATTATCAAGGCTATATGTGATAGTGTTTCTTTACTTTTTCTCTTTATTTTGTGAATCTCTTTTTGACCAGATTGTAAAAGTTTGCAACATAGTGAGATCTTTGTATGTTGTTTGCTTACAGGAAGCACGTAGTTATAGTGGATTGAAAATCTCTACGTGTAAAGGACTGGACATATAATCACAATGATCCGAAGCAAGATAAATCTTGGTGTTTGCATTTGATTTATTTTCTGGATTGTGATTATTTACTTCCGCAATCTTATTGCAATTTTTTAGTTACGTTTAATTTTGCTATTTCGTCGTGATATAAACTATTCATCCCCTTCTAGTGTATTTGATGTGCCAGGAGATCCAACAGATGAAGGAACTGATATGGCTGTGCAGCCATCTACACGGCAGTGCCAAATTTGCGAAAACTGGGAGAATCAGCTGAAGGCATTGACATGGTCGTGTAGCCTGTAGGAAGACGTATGCCCATGAGGCATTTATCCTAAGATAATCATTTCGTTCTAATTATTATATGGTATTAATTGACATAAGTATGAATTCTACGAATCATATACTTAGATATATTCCTTAGACTTATAGTCAGGTCATTACGTATCCAGATGTATATCTCGATTGTGAGAAGTTAGTGACCGATTAGAAACTTAAGTCTTAAACGGTTCATGGTCATAGATGTGTCGAGAATAGGATATCGACACATCGGTTAGACCATTGTGTCTTTGTCTTACCTTAGGGTAATGATGATCTCATAGTCATTCAACTTGGTGAAGTCAGAGACGAGACACATGTGCTCATTAAAAGTATGAGTTCACTGAACGACCTACTTAGAGTTATTAAATGGTTAAGCTTTAATTAGACTGTCAATAATAACTCTAGGATGATGATAGGCAAGCTGGTCCTTAAGATCTGAAGTCTTCAATACGAACCGATGAATGGATAGTATCACGTAGATCTATGATCTAGCTTCGAGGCTCGATCTGCTGAAAGATCTTAGGTTGGGTGACACCTGAAGCTCACCAGGAAAATAGATGACTAAGATGGGATTCGTCTCTTCTGTTAAAGGGAACTTAGTGTCACTGGATCAGTACGGTCTTTGTGTTAATCCTCGACCGGGGTATGTGTAGGATGTACAACGTGAATACAACAAAGACCGTTGTATACTGATCGATGCTAGCTAGAGGGGTTGACGGTAATCCATACCCTAGGCCATGCAGAGACACAGTCTTGACGAAGGGACTAAAACTGCGGTATTCATCACTGACACAATCAGAGTGATTCCAACGACACATTCGTCATTGGGTCGATCCCGTAAGTATGATAATGAAACTGGGACGACGCCTGCTGCTCGTGGTTACCGTCGTCTAGGGGCTTCGAGCCCCAACCTGTAGTAGGGTCAGGCTGTAGGGTCTCACACCGAGTAGTATCCATGTTTTACTAATAAGAAGAACGTTAAGAGGAAGTCATGCGATGAAATGGAATAATTAAGTTCATAAGTTAGTTGTGAGTTCAAGTTTAATAGGTACAAACTTTGCATGTGATGCAAACTAGATTAAATGTTTTGTAAATTGTTTACGACTATATTTAATGGACAAACACGTTGAAAAGGTTAACTGGATGACAGGATTATCCTGGTCTAATCGCAGGTTAAAACCGCGTCGAAAACGGAGCTCAAACGAGCCTAGAAACGCAAAAACAGTCAAAGGCAAGAGTGTGTTAGACCCACTTGGGCAAGCGGGTCCACCTGCAAGAGTAATGGGCATGGCCCGCTGTGTTCAGTGGGCCCGCTGAACCCAGCAGGCTCCGTGCCCACTCCAGGCGTACCCAATAGCCCTTGGCGGGCGCGCTCGCTAAGCCTAGCAGGCGCGTCCGCAACTTAAGTTGACTTAGGGTTTTTGGTTTTTTGAAACCCTTTTGACGGCTACGAAAGAGTGACTTTTTGCCCAACTTTGGGCAATTGTTTGAGGGGTCAAACGAAGTCGGAATTCGTCGACGTTCGTTCCTATGTGTTCACCATTCGAAGCCCTTCGAAATGATAACTTGTATCGTCTCTAAAGCTCAATGGTGAGGGAGAATTAATTGGTTGAAGTTGGCCTTTGTGAAAGGCTTACTAACTTCATTAACTAAATTAAAATCCCATTTATTTAAGTTTGTCCCATATTGCTCGTAACGAAAAGGGAGGAGCCGACTCTCTATATAAATAGGGGTGCCCTCTCTTCGTTGAAAAATGCATCAAGCGATCAATTTGAGAAGCTCCTGACTTTTGAGCACGCTCGATCTTGAACTTAAATATTCCTCTCCTCTTTCTCTTCCTATCCTCCCGTCGGGTCCTAGCAAGACTACGAGGTGGTTTGGATCGGATCCAGACGTCTTTGACGCGTGTCTGCTCAAGTGAAACTTTCTTCGACAAGTGATTGGCTCGGAGGCAGCTGGGGTAAATCGATTCGAAGGCGCAAGGCGGCTCGGCTACAAAGAGCGTAAGAAGGTGATGTGGTACATCTTGCATGTCCCAAGGCTAAGATTCCGGGTATGTTAGTTAGTAGCTTTATAGAATAATTTTAAAAATATAGCAGTAGGCTAGATCCCTCTTGGGGTGGTCAGATCCACCCCGAGTCGGCATAGATCTTGGCGAGGTTCTGTCTCGCCTTAGGGCCTTAGCTAAAATGTTTAGCTTTATGTTTTTCCCGCTGCGGTCCGTCCGACGTAGGGGGCACAGATCTGAGCCCTAAGGGTCTGCAAAAACCCTCCAGTGGTATCAGAGCTAGGTTTACACGATCTTAGACTGCGATGTTATTTTAATTATTAAAATTGCTTACTTTATGTCATAAAGATTTTAACTTTATTTGATAACGTTAAAATAAGTATGAACCTTTCTTTTAAATGTTTTAAAAATTGTTTTTATAGCATGAAAATTTTTCAGAGACATTTTAAATTTTATATAATAAAGTTTATATTAGCCTCTTATGATTAAATGCTTTTAAAAACTATTTTATGAGATAAAATACTTTTAGTAAGCGTTCAAAATGTTTTAATGATTTTAAATACGAAGGTTTAATATTAAAATTATTTGATGATTTTTATGAAACCAACATTTTATTAGATAAAATGTTTTAAGTTTTAAAATCATATCCTTTTAATTTAAGTGTTAAATTATAATGAGAGCATGTTAATTATTTATTTGATAGATGTGTTAACTTGCATGTTCTATTTTAATGTCACATTATTGAACCTTATTTTTATGCGATAAAATTAGTTGTTTGTTGATTAATGGACATGATGAATTATTTAATTATTCATGAACCCCTTTAGGTTAGCCATTAATTCATTAAAAAATTATAAGATGAATTTTTTTAAAATGTGACATGGTATGTTTTAATAAACACTTACAACATTTAAACCTAATTCCCGATTAGGGTAGTCCTATTTAATTGACGATTATTATTTTAATCGTTTCAATAATAATTCTCTTTTAATGATTACTATTTCAAATGTTGTAATTATTTTATTAAAATCCTAATAAAGATTCGGGTAGCACGATGAAAGAACAAACCTTATAGTTGATAAGGATCTAATAAAATCTATTAAACAAATCAATAAAATTTCGAATTATAAGGATCCACTAGTTGATAAGGATTAACTAGTATTAATAAAAGCTTTTTTTAGTTGATGGACAAACATAAGATTGATAAGTCTCCTTCAATGGATCATGATGTCGGTCAATGTGCTTGGCTAAGTTTGCTGGATCACCCTAGCTAGACTAGGGGTTAAGTGGTCCTGGCTTAGTCAATTCCCTGGCCGCATCCGCTGGACCACAAGGAGTCGAATCATGACTGTGTAAGTCTATCGACTATACCTAAGTCAAATACGATAATAATCCTGTTCAAGATAAATCGTAACCCTCCTTGTTTTAGGAGTTGGTAACTGTAGGACCAATGTTCCAGTTGTTGAGCTACACTCAAGTTGTGACATGGAAACCTTATAGAAACCGACTTCTTAAATACATATGACAAGATCTTGACTTGACCCAAACCATCGTGTCGTGAATACACCGAGCGTCGGCGTAAGTTAAGCCAATGATGTAGTCTAGATTTAAACCCAAACCGTCGTGTCGTGAATACACCGAGCGCTGGCATAAGTTGAGCCATTGATGTAAGTTTAGTCATGACCCAAACTGACGTGTCGTGAATACACCGAGCGACGGCGTAAGTCAGGCTAGACGTGAAAACAAGGTTCTGACTAGGCTAGTCATTGTGATTTGGATGAGCACACTCATGATCATAAATGACTAGGGGTAAAACTCATAGGGAATCATATTTTATATGATTGATGAAGAGTTCGTCTACCGACTGCAGAGTCGGACAACTTGTTGAGCTACACTCAAGGTTGTCAGACTCAGGGTAGTCGAATCCCTTTCCCACAAATATTTTATATAATAAATTGTTTATTATTGTGGCTTTAATTCTTAAAATTAGTGGGAGAATATAGTTTAATAAAAACTATTTAAACTGTACAACGAACATATGCTAATTAAATATCTATTTAAATGCAGAATGGAGTCGGGTCTGAAGTACATGATTGAAAAGAATGTGATTGATGGGACTAACTATAAAGATTAGCTAAGGAATATTAAGTTAGTCCTCTCACTAGCTGGGATAGGATACGTGCTATTCGAGGACGCTCCGGAGAAGACTGACGAAGATGCAACCCACGAACAAAAGGAAGTCTATAAGCAGTACCAGAGGGATGCCGAGAAGGACAGGTGCCTTACTCTGGCTTCAATGAACAACGACCTGCAAAGGAAGCACGAACATTTAGATGTTCAAAGCATGCTTCTGAATACAGAGGAGTCGTATGGCAAGCGGTCAAGAGCTGCCAAGTTTGAAGCCACAAGCAACCTCGGGGGAACTAAGATGGAGACGGGCCCCGTGCAAGATCATGTCATTAAGATGATCGGGTACGTGGAAGATGCTGCCCAGTTGGGTTTTGTCCTCGATAATGAGATGGCCGTGGACATCATCCTAAAATCTTTAACCCCAGACTTCAAACAATTCATTACTGGTTTCATCATGTACAGTATTGAAACGAATCTTCCTGGTCTCCTCAACATGCTTAGGCAGTTTGAGGAGATCGAGAAGAAACCGAATGTGTTGGTTGTTGGCTCTGCTTCTTCTAACCAGCTGAAAGGCAAAGGTAAGAAGAGGCTGGTCCCACAACCAGCCAAGGTGAAGAAGGGAAAGAAAACAAAGGGGGATCCGTCGAAATCCGAATGTTTTCACTGCCACAAGATAAGCCACTGGAAGGGGAACTGCAAGGTGTACCTTGCAAAAAATAAAAAGGGGCATACTGATGCATCTACCTCAGGTACAAAATTCTTTTTTAATAAAGCATAAAATTTCCATAATTGCTTTGTTGCATGGTATGAGATACTAAGACATCTGGGTATACAGGTGGTTGATATCGAAGCAGAGGATGGAAGAAGTTCCATGGACGTTTGGCATCGGAGTAATCGTTGCTGCTGGGACCATACAAGGACTTCGATAGATATGATAAAGAAGCGATCGATATTTTTCTTATTTTGAATAAAATGTATCGATGCTTGGTTTAAAACAATGATTGAGTGTTAATCACTCAATGTTTATTTTTGATAAACAAGTTTGATCCAATGTTATTGAATCCATTATTGAATGATATCTTGAAAATGTGCTTTGATAAAATTGCGATTTATTGTGAATGGCTGATTGTTGTGGATTAGACTGTCTGTGTTGGTATGCATAAATTCTTGAGTTGTCATGCAGAGCTTCTGACTCAATTTGATTTTTTTGGAGTTGACGATATATTATAGCCAATCAATAGTTACATGTAGGTTCTAGGAGCGTAAAATTGGATATGATCCAAATTATACGCAAGTTAAGATTAATTGTTAATCAAACTACATTTGATACCTCAAAAGATTAAATGTAGTAAAAGGAAAGTACAGTGTAGGATGTTTGACTGAGTAGATCAATATCAAGACTCCTATAAACAAGTCTTGACATGACCCATTCGTCAAACCAACCTGACACTGGAATGTTCCTACTCAGCACTTCTAAATGGTTATACTTAATAAATATTCTAAATATGATTTAGATATTTTCGAAGTGTTTAACCAGATAGTGCTCAAAGTCAGTGGGAGCTGGCATATAGCTCAGTTCCGTCTCGGACTGAGTAAAAGATTTCCAACTTATTAAATCGTCTATATGCGACATTAAATCAAAATAGTTTTGATTGTGTAAAGCATATAGAGACTTATGGTGTCACTTATGTACCAGACATAATTGACACAAAAATAATTCGAATGAGCCCTGACTGACTTGTAAAACGACTAACACTACATCATATCGTATGAGCTAAATTGTTAGCCATACAAAAGTGAAAATTGTTGGATATGATCCAAAGCAATTTCGAAGGATCAACCTGGTGTGATCAATTGATGTATATATAAGACTCCATTAAAAAGCAAAATAGATAGACGTTAGTGGATCCATTCTTAGGTTTGACACATGAATGTCTGGTGTGACTGATATGCTATAGCGGTATGAGATACCGAGATAAATAGCCTAAGTGCAAGTGGGAGATGTAGGAAGACGTGTGCCTTTGAGGCATTTATCCTAAGATAATTATCTCGTTCTAATTATTATATGGTATTAATTGACCTAAGTATGAATTCTACGAATCACATACTTAGATAATTTCCTTAGACTTATAGTCAGGTCATTACGTATCCAGATGTAGATCTCGATTGTGAGAAGTTAATGACCGATTAGAAACTTAAGTCTTAAACGGTTCATGGTCATAGATGTGTCGAGAATAGGATATCAACACATTGGTTAGACCATTGTGTCTTTGTCTTACCTTAGGGTAATGATGATCTCATAGCTATTCGACTTGGCGAAGTCAGAGATGAGACACAGGTGCTCATTAAGAGTATGAGTTCACTGAAGGACCTACTTAGAGTTATTAAATGGTTAAGCTTTAACTTGACTGTCAATAATAACTCTAGGGTGATGATAGGCAAGCTGGTTCGTAAGACCTGAAGTCTTCAATACAAACCTGTGAATGGATAGTATCACATAGAGTTATGATCTAGCTTCGAGGCTTGGCCTGCTGAAAGATCTTAGGTTGGGTGACACCTTAAGCTCACGAGGGAAGTAAATGACTAAGATGGGATTCGTCTCTTCCGTTAATGGGAAGTTAGTCTCACTGGATCAATATGGTCTTTGTGTTAATCCTCGGCCTGGGTACGTTGTAGGATGTACAACGTGAACACAACAAAGACCGTTGTATACTGACCGATGCTGGCTAGATTTGGGTTGACGGTAATCCATACCCTAGGCCATGCAGAGACACAGTCTTGACGAATGGACTAAAACTGAGGTATTCATCACTGACACAGTCAGAGTGATTCCAACGACACGTTCGTCATTGGGTCGATCACGTAAGTATGATTCTGAAACATGGACAATGCCTGCTGCTCGTGGTTACCGTCGTCTAGGGGCTTCGAGCCCCAACCTGTATTAGGGTCGAGCTGTAGGGTCTCACACCGAGTAGTATCCACGTCTTAATAATAGGAAGAACGTTAAGAGGAATTCATTTGATGAAATGGAATAATTAAGTTCACAAGTTAGTTGTGAGTTTAAGTTTAATGGGGGACAAACTTTGCATGTGATGCAAACTAGATTAAATGTTTCGTAAATTATTTACGACTATATTTAATGGAACAAACGTGTCGAAAAGGTTACCTGTATGACGGGATCGTTCCGGTCTAATCGCAGGTTCAAACCGCGTTGAAAACGGAGCTCAAACGAGCCCAGAAACGCTAAAACAGTCAAAGGCAAGAGTGGGTTAGACCCACTTGGGCAAGCGGGTCCACCCGCAAGAGTAATGGGAGCGGCCAGCTGTGTTCAGCAGGCGCAGCCCGCTGATAGCAACGGACCGCGCACCTGCTCCGAGCCGCCCATAGCCCTTGGCGGGCGCATCCGCTAAGCCTAGCGGGCGCACCTGCAACTTAAGTTGACTTAGGGTTTTTTGAAACCCTTTTGACGGCTAAGAAAGTGTGACTTTTTGCCCAACTTTGGGCAATTGTTTGAGAGGTCAAACGAAGTCGGAATTCGTCGCCGTTCGTTCCTACGCGTTCACCATTCGAAGCCCTTCGAAAGATAATTTGTATCATCTCTAAAGCTCAATAGTGAGGTAGAATTAATTAGTTAAGTTTGTCACATTTAGTTAAGTTTGGGCAATTGTTGTGAAAGGCTTACTAACTTCATTAACTAAATTAAAATCACATTTATTTAAGTTTGTCCCACACTGCTCGTAACGAAAAGGGAGGAGCCGACTCCTTATATAAATAGGGGTGCCCTCTCTTCGTTGAAAAATGCACCGAGCGATTGTTTCGAGAAGCTCCTGACTTTTGAGCACGCTCGATCGTGAACTTAAATATCCCTCTCCTCTTTTTCTTACTATTCTCATGTCGGGTCCTAACAAGATTGCGAGGATGTTTGCATCGGATCCAGACGTCTTTGACGCATGTCTGCTCAAGTGAAACTTTCTTCAGCAAGTGATCGGCTCGGAGGCGGCTCGGGTAGATCGGTTCGAATGCGCAAGGCGTCTCGGCTACAAGGAGCGTAAGAAGGTGGTGCGGTACATCTTGCATGTCCCAAGGCCAACATTTCGGGTATGTTAGTTAGTAGTATTTTAGAATAATTTTAATAATATCGCAGTAGGCTAGATCCCTCTTGGGGTGGTCAGATCCACCCCAAGTCGGCAGAGATCTTGGCGAGGTTCTGGCTCGCCTTAGCGGCTTAGCTAAAATGTTAAGCTTTATGTTTTTTCCGCTACGATTTTTATCTCTCTGTTGTCCGTCCGACGTAGGACGGGCACAGATCTAAGCCCTAAGGGTCTGCTAAACCCCTCCATAGCCACATGGCACAGTCATGTACAACTTGTGTAAGCTGGAGCTACTGAAGAATCGGCATAGCCAAGCAGCCACATGGTACGGCCGTGCATAATTTGCGGAACGATGAAGACCTAAGTTGCTTGGCGGTGCACGGCCGTGCGCCCGTTAATTGTCGGTTTGTGAACTCGATATCTGCTAGGTTTAGAGGGTGTATTTAAACCCAAAACGATGGGAATCAAGGGATCTTCCTCTGAAGGTTTTTACAGCTTTAATTAGACTTTTAACCTAGGTTTTACTTCGGTATTAAGCGGCTATATCCAGGAATTCTGGAAGACTTGCTTTTCCTTGGTGCAAAGATTTAGGTTTTTTATCTTCTCTCTTCTATTGTAAGGCTATATCCAGGAATTTTGTAAGGCTATATCCAGATATTGTGCTCTATCCTCTCTCTTCTATTGTTTAATGCATTTTTATATGAATTATCTGATTGCATTTTCCATGGCTAATTAATGAGTAGATTTCTTGCCTAGTGCAAAGTTGAACCCTGCTGTAGGTTATCGGTATGGGCTGATCATCTCAAATATCATTCTATTTTATTATTGCTAGGATTTAGTCTAGGAACGTGCTTAATAAGGATTTAGTCATTAATTGCAATACAACCCTAATCACCGACGAAAAATCGAGGTTCTGGTTTAATGCATATTAATATTGAGTTGATTTTCTATAATCTGTGTACCGACGAGACATTGGATTTAGATTATTAGAGCTACTAAATTAAGGCTATCGACGAGACATCGGAGTCCTAACTAGAGACCTAGACTCAGATCCAAGTTCTCCTCCATGGGTAAACGTGGAGAGACGAGGATTGGGATTTAGTTCTCACACATGGCTTTACTTCGATAGATTGAGAAGCTAGATCAACCCAACGTTTAATCTGCATAGCGGGGATACTTAGCCCTAGCATTTCTCCTAATTGATATAATCCATAGCATAATTCCTTCTCTTGATGATTCACATAGCTAATTACAATCCTAAATTAATTAGTGCTGCCTCCTTGAGTTCGACCGATTTGCTGCTACCACCGTACGCTTGCGGTTACTATATTTATAACCATGCGAACAAAGAGTATTTTAGAACTCTATGTACAAAGCAATATGAGAATGTTCCGAGAGAGTTAGAAATAACATTAATTGAATCCAGCACCCTTGCCTCTTATGATACTTCTTGTGAAACAACTCATAGAAGTTATCCGCTTGTATCAACTTCTAAACATCCTCCATGGTGAAAGGCATGATCAATTATGTTCGTGTCAAGGAGGAGGCTATGATTCGACCTAATCATTGACAAGTAATGAATTGCTCCAAGAACTTTTCCAACAAATCAGTGAAATAGATAGCATTACCAAGATGCGCCTAATATGATCTTGCCATTTTGAGGACAATTGTAGTAGATGAAAGGTGATCTCGTAGATCCAAGATCGACCTATGAATTAGGTCTTGTTTATTTGAATTGTAGAAGTTCCGAAGTTCCCCAAAGATCCCAAAGTGAATCATTTTCATGTCTCTCCATATATTTATTTTACTTGAAAAAAAAGGAATAAAAGAGTTTGAAAGGACCTTAACAAATCGTACTTTAGTTGTCACGACGTGAAAAGGCTTGGAAGATGCAGAAAAAGTGAAGATACGAACGATTTTAAAATATATATATTTCAAAAATGATATTTTAAACAAAAATTGAGACCTAAAAATTGTGTTACTTCGGATTCGAAAGAATTTTCATACGAAATCCAAAACTCCCTTGTTCATAATAAAAGAGCACCCTTTCTCCTCGAAGGCTTCTGCAAGGACATTCATGCTAGCAGTCATAAGAATGGCCCATGGGAAACTCAGGGTTCTATGATTTCAAATAAACCCCACATCTAGGGATGGTAATGGAGGTGAATAAGCCTAGTCGGATCCGAAACAAAACTTGATACAGATGGTTATATTAGATCTAATAAAATTTCGGAGCTGGATTGGATTAAAAAATCACATTCAAAAATTTATCGGGTTATGATGTGGCTATTTTGTGCATATAAAGCCACCAACCCGATAACCCAACCCAAATTTAAAACAAATTGTTATCGTTTTAATTATTTTTACAGTTACTTAAGAAAGTATATTTGATACTTGTATACATGAATGAAAGCAATAAATAGTTTTGTTTTACTTTTTAATCCGTAAGCAATATCACATAAGTTTGCTAGATCTGATCCAAATCCGATCGAAATGAATAAATTTGGATACAATATGCTTATCAGATTTAAATCAGATATGGATACACTTAATTGCATGCCACACACATGCAGATAAGATACCGATGATATGCATAAAAATAACAGAAAATACCTCATCTATTAGGCCGATGAGATTGCAAGCTCCCTTCGTTTTCTTCCACGCAACTGGAATATAAATTTGATTATCCTCAGTGTGCCAGAAAAATGTGTTCACATACAACTAGACCCAAGTCTCATCCATAAGTGACACCAGATGCAGGCAGCAAGTATAATTTCTCTAGACATATTTATCTTGATTTCGAACAGGAATTAGTTATGACTAGTTTGTGGGGAGAAAAATGGTGGTAACAGATCTGATGTGAATTGTATTCGAACAGTCTGCAATAAAATTTTGCCGGCGGAAAAAATCAGACACTTCTAGTAGCTCCGGCCCCAGTATGTCCACTTCTTTGCAGGCTTCCCAGATGCGAAGCAAAGGGTCCCTGCACAAGCGATGTAACATTAAGTTCTCAGAACATAGCCCCAACCTAAACAATGGCATGAAAGCTATCTTAGAAAACTCGCCAAAAATAGTCCGTCTTCAAACCCTAGCAGTGCTAATATTGTTTTAAAGGGTGCAAATTACCAAAATTAGTTTTCGCATACTGATATGTGCAATTATTTAGAAGGGACCAAAAATCTATGAACTCGCTTACTTTCCACGACAATGAAGAATGGCATTGTTTAATTTAGAACGAGGTTCAATTTGTTAGCAACCTGACGAATAAGCTAGGACTCCAAAAGAAAGAAAATTGATGGTTGATAATAATTAAGAGCGAATTTAAGGTTCGCAAATAGTAAAAATGTTGCATTGATGTCCTCTGTTTCAGTGGGCCACTTGCTACTCTTAGAGACACAAGAATGAACTACTGTTGGCAATGCTAGTAGTAAAAATTATAAACTACCAGTATCACGATTTTGAAATGATAACAAATGGAGAATTACACAACACTGCAGCTTTTTCGAAGCTTGAAAGAAATAATATTGAAAGAAAGTGAAATTTTCTTTCCTGTTCATGGCTATCATCTAGTGTGGTTTAACAAGTAGGATGCATACCAAACATACATATGAAACCTTGGCTTTTTCCAATAACATGCCATTCACTTTCAGTTATCCTCTTTTGGTCTATGCATTCGAAGAGAACAATATTCAGGGCAAAATGCATTCCTCTGGCATCAAATGGCAATGATAACGTTAGATAATGTTAGATATTAGATGTTCCTTCTATACATGAAATAAATAAACTTAATTTTTGCTAGGATTTAAACTTTATCTATTATATGATAGTTAATTAATAACTTCAGTTTTCAACTAATTACTTAAAAAATAAAGTTTCTAATGCCAAAAGTCATCAAACATATCCTGCAAGTTCCTGTCGATAACAGCAAGTTGTTGGTACTGTTTAAATCACAAGTTGATAACTTTTAAAGTAAAAGGTTAAAAGGTTAACCAAAAATTTCAACTCCTAAGTCCTTTTAGCAACATGTAATTGAGAATTCAATTTATGATCTTTTAGTTTACTCGTAGTCTGGCGATTTTAATGATGTAATGTAATACGGTTCATGCAGTGTCATGCCCACAAGCTGTATAAATAAAGATTAGAGATGAAAGGGAATAAGTTGCAAGCCTTCAGGAAGTCTCGGCTGCTCAAATGGGGTGCATAATGTCTTGGCTGCTCCAAGATCACCCTTTGTCCGTGCTTTCACATCCTTTTCCACTTCCTAATTGAAATAAACAATTAGATTAGAAAGGATGTATCATTAGTCTTTTGAACTCTAATACACAATAAATCTTAGCATCAATGGCTAACATATATTAACTCTTCAAAATGAAGATTCCCTTTAAAACCCGATATCACATAAGATGATGAAAGATAACAAAACTGGAGCAGAGTAAGCCATTAAGAGACTTGTGTGTTTTGAGATAACTGCTTCTGCATGGCAACTAGAACAATCTCATTTAAAAAACATACATACCTCTTCATCACACCAGGGTGCCAAAATCAGCTCTTTCTCGTTGAGTGCTGCTACAAATTCATCCCATGTATTGATGATCTTGATGCAGGCATCTCTTTTTTGTTTTGCTGCATTAAACAAGTTCTGTTGGATGTTGGACAACATCTCCTTTACCTGCTCAACTAAGTCTGCCATTGGTATGTCTTGCTTTGTGCCATTGTCACGGCGAACAACTCGAACCTATAAATAAATTGTAACATATTTTTAATTATAAAACCAGGGAAATGGATCGGATACCATGATAGAAGAAAATCCTGACAAGGAGACTCTACAATAGTGCCAATTTTGCTCAAGTATAAGAAGGCCAAACAAAAGGAAAAAAAAATCAATAATGATTGTATTAAACAAGAACTTCATTGGTTTGAATACAACATTACAAGGCAAAACTATGGAGCAAACACTTAAAATGCTATTCATCTGCACAGTGCCCTAAGGTCAAGATGATGCCACATGCACATGTATACTTGCAAACAGAAACTATGTTGGCAGATCAAGTCCAACTATGTTTGGGCTTTTGTATCGTTTTGTTTTTGTTTTTGTTTAGTTTTTTTCCTTGGTTTTTTTTTTTTTTTTTTTTTTTTTTTTTTTTTTTTTGGGGGGGGGGGGGGGTCATCTGTGTGCATAAATTACTGAAATAGTGCCAAATTACTACACTGGACAAATTTCTTCCTACCTGAACTAGGGCAGCATTTCCCACTTCAACGAGCACGATTAAAAAATACACGTCATATGAACAATGACAATCTATAAAAAACCGCAACAAGATGAAGGAGGTAAAATACCTAAATATCAACAAAAAAGGATAGGGCTGGATAGCATTAAAAAAGTGTTTTAGAATGTCACATATGCTAGTCGCCAAGGTACAAGCATAGACAAAGGGCCGGAGCCTCAATGCAAAACAGTTAACAATTTATGTACCTGATTATTCAATAAATCCTTTGGCCCAATTTCAATTCTTAAGGGAACACCTTTTAATTCCCACTGGGAGTATTTCCAACCAGGTGAATAATTGTCTCGTGTATCTTCCTCAGCCCTGAAACCTGCTTTCTTCAATGTTGCAACTGTTGATTTACAAGCCGCAAAAATGGCGTCTGTATTTGCATCCTTGTATGGTACAGGAATTACAATAATTTGGACTGACGCTACCTTTGGTGGTAAAACCAAACCTTTGTCATCTCCGTGAACCATCACCATCACACCGATCTGCACAAACATTTATTTGTAAATTATGATATGATCATTGTTATTTATAGCACAGCAAGTACATCTAGAGACAAGTGTACCCAATTTCCATTGGTGATGCAAAAAAAATCAAAGCAAAAGTAACCTCAATAGGAGTACAGCAATGGGCAAATTTGCGAACACCCAAACTGATCCACACAATTGTAATGAAACTTTGTGCCACCAACGTATGGATTGTTTGCTATCAGATTCCCAAAAAAGGTGGGCGGTGATCAAACAATTTCACCACAAATAATGGTTGTCTCCAAGTGCATCGAAAACAAGTGCACAGACATCAAATCAACTTGTATTTAACACCCTAATTCAGATGTTTAAATTTCAGCCCCAAATGGCTTTGCAGTAAAGGAAAAGCTGCTTCAGCTTCTGAGGCCTGATGATATTATTTAAATAGAATTCACTGGCATATGTATATATTTTCTACTCAGGCTGAAAATTTATAGAATTTCTATTAACTAAATATCTGATAGATCTGCAATTTTGGTCTATTAGGGGCATTTTCGAAATTTTCGGGTTTTTAGGGTCTTTTTAATAATTTTAAGTTTTAGGTGCTTTCCGTAATTTTTTAGGCTTTTTGGTTTTCTCTGTAATTGTATTTTCTGAATAGTGTTTATATGCGGTAGAGGGGAAGGGAATTTCCATACTTATTTTGTGAGAACTTTTGGGAGAGATTGAGAATTTCCTCTTTTTCGGGAGAGCATGGTTGTTTCCGAGAATTGGCGACTTGGGAGAGCGGTCCACCTCTTTAACGTGGCCAACTATCATTTTATTTTCAGTTTTTATTAATAAAACTCAACTTTCCTTCGGATCCTATCAATTTGGTATCAGAGTTTCCACGATCTATGGCGGCCACAAGATCCAAGGATAAAATCGACGCTTTGGATGAAAAGTACGACGACGAGATCAAAGAAATGAAGAAAACCGAGAAAATTAGGGCAACAGAGGAGAGAAGGGTGATGGCAAATGAAAGGTGGGGAAAGTCGGAGGAAAGGTTTGATGAAGTGATGCAAGCCCTAGCGAGCATAACACAACTACTTTCGAAGATCGCGACGGCTAAGCAATCAGACATGATCGAAAGCCCTAATCTAGGGCAAAAGATGACCGCTTTGGATAAGGGAAATGAAAAGATGGAATACGAAAAGGGTTTGTTCTCCGACGCCGACGAGTACTTCCAGTAAAGAGAGATCATACCTGGCGCAAACCATAGCTGTCGGCCCCGAAATATTGACGCAACTGCTGCAGAGTTTCTGCAGTGTTGGCCAACCCTTGCAACCACATGCAGTGGCGGCCAGCACCTGCAGCCCCCTGCAGTGGCGCCCAGGGGCGCCAGCCCCCTGCAGGGTGCAGGCAGGGGCACCCAGCCCCTGCAGTGTCTCAGTAGGACCGCCGCGGCTCTACTGACTTCCAGCAAGACCGTCGAGGGCCCCGTGGCCCCTGGTGACCTGCAAAGACACCTGCAATCCCTGGCAACCTTCCCTGCGGCCAGTTGACGATGGAGATGACTTTATGGGGCCACACGGACCCTGATACACTGTCGAGAGGCTTACAGCCTATGAGGAATACCCAGAGGACTACAAAGATGGCACGGGCCTGGAGGCAGACGGCCGATACGTAAAAGGGGTGAGGATAACTAGGGTAGCTATGGTGATGGAGACGAGGGCCCACAAGAGGGTTTGGTGCGACTCCGGGACAGATGCCAGTACACTTACCAACCTCATCATCCCAGGCACATTAATGGTCGAGCAGATCAAGGAAATTTTTGGGTGGCAAGTCGAGTGAAGAAGCTGAAAATGCCCGTATTTGATGAAGATGAATCCCATAGCTGGATTTACAGAACAAAGATTCTTCTCAATGACGCACATGACGGAAGGGCAAAAATTTGAGGCAATCGCTGTGTATTTCGAGGAAGATGTGCTTTCTAAGTTTCTACGGATGGTATAAAGGGAGTCGATACAATCATAGGATGAGCTCAAGGACCGCCTGATGGACAGGTTTCGTGATACCGAGTGGTGAAAACTACAAGAGCAGCTGATGGCACTTAAACAGGATGGCTCCGTCAGGAAGTATAGGAGAAAGTTTAAGGCACTCTCGGGGCGAGCTAGAGACGTACCTAAGAAAATGTTGTGATGGTGCTTCATGAAGGGGCTCAAGCCAAACATTAGAGCACAGCTCCGCCTTCATCAGCTTAGGGGCTGGTAAGGACAATGGACCTAGCACAGTTGTTAGAGTATCGTCTTACGGAGGAGAGGATGTCTAGAGGGATTAGGGACGACTTCTATTTTCACAGCCAACAGGCAATTGGACAGCAGGCATCGGCACGGATAGATCATGCCAGTAAGGAGAATGGCAGTGAGCCACAACCAGGAGAACAGTTTAGGAAGAAGATGAATGATGCAGAGATGCAAAAAAAGACTGAAGTGGTTATATTTCAAATGTGATGAGAGGTTTATCCCGAGACACCGATGTGGTGTACGCAAGCTTCAGTTATTATTACTAGACGAGGATGAGGGAGACAATGGGGTGGAGGATGAAGAGCCACTGGGAAATAAGCATCTCCACTTGGAGTAAGGCCACCATAGACTTCATGCACCACCTAAAGGACAAGGCGGATTTTCGGAGACGGTGTAATGATATATCTACAATTTTGGCCCATTAGAAACGTTTTCGTAATTTTCGGATTTCTAGGGTTTTTAAGTAATTTTTCAGTTTTAATGGTTTTTTTTCATAATTTTTAGTCTTTTTAGGGTTTTCTATATTTTTGCCTTTTTCTGAATAGTATTTATATGCGGTAGAGAGAAAGGGAATTCTCATGCTTTATTTGTGAGCTTATTTTGTGAGAGAACTTTTGAGAGGTTGAGAATTCCCTCTTTTAAGGGAGAGTTTTTCATCCTCTAGAATTGTCGACTTTGGGAGAGCGGTTCTGTTTTTCAGAACTTTCCTTCGGATCCTATCAATATCTTTATCAGGGTTGTTCTGTTAACATGTCCTCACATGAAAACTAGCCCAAGGATTTACTGCAAGATAAAGACTCAGTCAAGCACATGAAATACATTCTTCAATCAATTTGCATTGAAGCAGTGAGTCAAACGAGTAGCAAATTTCTAGTGGATGTAATCCTTAACCGGATATTGGTTAGAGTCATGATACCCAAGAACTATATGATCTCTATAAAGAATGTTACCTGTCATAAACCACTAAAATCACAATGTAAATGGTCATATGAAAGTGATTCTATTCTACAAATAACAATGAACGTTATATCAACAAAATAAATTTCTCCTCATACTAACTAAATCAATTGTTTTCCGAGATCTTTCTCTCAAAGGATTTGTACAACATGAAAGTGAGATGGAACCAACTGCGGTTGAATGAAGTAAACTTTAACAAGGTAAAGGAATTACAGTGCGGGTGCTATATGCCCAAGAATTCTGCCAGACCATTGCTTTCTCACCCTTCTCATTCTCAAAATGGATCTGAAACATCTTTGCAAAATTTTGGCCAAGGCAATGTGAGGTGGCACCTTGTATTCCACGTCCCGTGTTTGGAATAAATGCCTAAACAACAATGAGATGTTGAAATACACTTGAAGAGAAGTTCACGAGTGATGTATTCAGTAATTGAAAATCTGCAGTCGAATCAATCAGTTTGTACTCAGAGACAAGCTGTAGTTGAAGTACCTCGACACTTGTTGTGTAAAGGCCACCAGCAAATTTTTCGAGCTCGCTTTTCTTTCCCTTTACAACTGGAATAGCCAAGAATTCCTCATATATCCTCCTGTATAGTTCCAGTATCTCAAGAACCTGAAAAGTCGTCCACACAAATATTTGCTAAAATATGTATAAGAATAGTTGCTTTTATAGTGTACTAAATGGAGACTAAAACTATGAAGTGGCACAAATTGACAGAATAATTATTAAATAATGAAGAAGATGCATGCAGCCAAACTACTGTTGCAATCTGTGTATAAAAGTATACCATTGTTATAACCAGAAATAGTCGACTCTATTTAGTTTAGAATAAAATAAGGAAGTCTAAAAATGATGTTTGAAAGGAAGATGAGGGTTGCCTAGGTTTGCTAAGTTCAGCAAACTACTAAAATGACAACACCACCAAACAAGCACAACGATGGAATAGGTGATTCACTATGAAAAGAGCTTGACATGCATCCTTTATTAATTCCAACAAATCAATGCCTTATTCTAGGAAAGTGATTCAACTGACAAATAAATCAGTGCAATTAATTGCAAAACAGTACTCTGTATGCATGTAACATTTGCACATCCATTGCCATAGAATCCTAAGTCATTTGATCATCAGACAATACATCAGAATCATAATAATACTCGATAGCCTAAATGTGATGTTCAACAGCCATGCAATCACAGACGTCATTTCCCACAGAAGTTTGCAACCCAAGAGAGAGCATGAGGTCACTTATGGGTTCTAGATTCCAAATCCATGGGAAGATCACAACACAAGGACTGGCAAGTTTTTTACAACATGTATATTTGTTTTTCAGTTGGACCAGTAAAATCTAGTCAATAATGGAATTAATCTTTTTCTCCTAAACATTCTTAACCTGGAATCAAAATAGAAAACCATGTAACCGACATAATCCAATGCATAAAAGCTTTGAGGGTTCAGACTCCTTCAGCTGTCCTGAACCAATCCTACAAACTCTTACCATCCTTCATGAAATCTTGATAGGAATCCCCAGTATGAGTCAGAATGGTTGTTGTAATATTCATGCCACCAAAATAAAATAGGTTGAAAATTAACAAAGTTGGCAATCAGTCATAACATTACATACAATTATCAAACATTCATGATTCACTGAACCTAGTAAGAAGGAATCATAAAGAAAGGAAATATGGACACACCTCCTGATCTGCTTCTGCTTGTGTCGCAAAAGCTGTGTGCCCTTCTTGCCAAAGAAATTCTCGACTCCTACGAATATTTGAAACAGAATCATATATTAGCACTAAGTTCAAACAAAACATGTGATAATTTCCAATCCAGCAAAAGATGCAATTGTAGAGATTTGAACAGTCAATATACGAGTTCAGTTTCAGACCACTTCTTTCACACCACCAAATGGTAATTCATCCCTTTAAATACCCCAAGTCTATTAGAGCAGGTTGCATAAGTACCAACTGATATGAAGCAAACATGGACTATCTGCAAATTCTATTAGGAATTGAATGGACTCCTAATCAAGGAAGGATTCGTAGTCATAGAAAGAAATTATATTAGATTTTTTAAGGATTTCGAGTCTAACTTTAGGAGTTCGAGTCAATTAAACTTTTAGTCTGTGTATTCTTTTATATTCTGTTATTTAAGTATTTTTAGACTTTCCTGATTTAAAGAAATTTGAGTTCATTTAGAATTTCATGTTCTATGGAAAAAAATTATTTTATTTCATTGAAGTGTTTGATTCATATTAAGAGTCCGTGAATCTAAATTACAGTTGAGTACTTTTTTGAATTGCCTTGCTGACTAGGACAAGCTGATATTACACTGATGTATAAAGAGGTTGATAGAAGAATGACTAGTATTTAATCTTGGTAAAAGAAGTGTTGAGATGAGTGTTTGGAAAAACCAAAAAACCTCAGCACATGGATCGATGATGTGGCTAAATTCAATGAGATCGGATCACATGTATTGATGACGTGGCAGAAATCACATCCATTCAATCTAACATAAATTAACGCAGCTGGATCCCACACCAAAATTTGAATCCCCACTTGTTTCCAAAAAAAAACTTTAACACCTCTCACTCGCATTCACTCTTCATTATCAAAACCTCTCTCTCACCCCTCTCTCTCCACATAATTAATTATGGGAAAGAATTACTAATGGGAAAGAATTAATTATGTGAAATAAGTTAATTACATTGAATTAAGGCGCCCGCTAAATTTTTGTTCTTTTAAATTGTGAAGTAGAATATTATATGTCCCAAAATTTTGGAGGTGGAAATAATTTTTGGGGAAACAAAGATTTTAAATGAACCGTGTCCGAGGGCACGGTTTATGACTAGTAAGTATATATATAAGAGTTTAGTCAACAATTGAATTTTTAAATATGAACAAATGGATTGATTTATTAAACAAAAATTTAGTTTTATAAACATTGTTTGTAATTTCAAAACCTTTGCATGAGAAATTGTAGAAGTGCGCTTGACCGCCTAGGCGAGATATCCAAAGAAAACTTCGCGTGTGAAGTATTGAAGTTGGTAATCATTCGATTCATATGATGATAGGCCTAAACCTTTATTTATCCTTTTATTTTTAGAAATCTCTAATCAAATTTTTCTTAATTCGGCCATCACATCTTTACTATCTTTTGTTCCACATAAGTTTTGGTATCCAAGATAAAAATCTTTTTTTAATTAACTTCTTTGTCGTCTTCCTTCATCATCTTATTTTTTTAGTCGTTAAGTTTTTAGTTAGCACAAACTTCCTGTTTCATTTTACCGTGTAGAAAATAATTTATTTCAGCTACCAAAAATAGAAATTAGTCGCAAGACACTATTCAATGCATATCCTAATTCTCACTAAACCGAAAGCCAAAACCCAATTTCACATCAACCACAAACCCAAAATCAAGACCCTAAACCCAACCACAATTTCAACATTCCAATTCCCAATTACAACACAACCGACAATGCTCGTCATCACAATATTTTCAGCCATGTCGTTATCATTGTCCTTTTTCACATCACATCGCCAACCGCCATTGTCGCCTCCTTGTCAACTATTGCCCACACTTTCGCCTCCGGTGACCATGCCTCTTTATCAATTGTATCTTTCATTGTGTCACCAAGATCCAGTCGTCATTGTTTCATCAATCATCATTAAGATCCAACTGCCACCATTTCATCAGTTGTCATTAATTTCTGGCATCATTGACATCCTCATTAACATCGGCTTGTTTTCGAGTGGGATTTGATGTGGTCAACTCAGATCTAGGCTGACATTATTTATCAATTCAGATTCGAGCTAAGCCACCGAATCGTTGACCAGTCAACGGCTTTGACCAAGCCGTTGACCTAGCCAATCTAGGCGGCTAAGACCTCCTCCAGTGCAACTTCTTTATTTTAGCAATTTTTCAAATTTTCAACATGTAAACAATACTCGAGCATATTTTACGGATTTGAGCCATTTTTGGTCCAATCTTTTAACCATCTATGCCAATTGCAAGCTAAATCAACCTACAACTTTGAGGTTCCATGTGCCCATTAAAGGATCGATATCACAAAGGCTTTTATCATTGTTTGACTCGTTTTTCTAAGGATAATCAATTAATTATATCAATTTTTAAGGATAACATGATTGTGAAGAATATTGCATTGGGAGTTTCTATATGAATGATCATTTTTGACTACAACTTAACAGATGAAACCAGTTATTGGTATACTACATAGAACTTAACTAGTAAAACTCATTCTTGATGGTTTAAATATGATCAATAGTGTAGTCAATGAAATTTAATGAAAGAACAGATTCAATGTCGATACCAATTCAAGTAGCATTTGCATCCACAGCTATCAAATTTAAAGGCTAAAACCAGTCGAAAAATTAATGAGATATTCAACATACTTTTACGAGACATAAAGATGAGTTTCTAGGTGTTTCATGATAAGCTTCCTGATCCAAAACCATAACTTGAACAAGAGTCCGAGTCTAAGTCTGGGATTGAACATGAGTTCGAGTCCAAAATTAAGATTGAACCTGAACTTGAGACATACGTAGGACTAGAGATACAACTCAAGTCAAATTCTGAGTCAATGATAAAGACATAATTGGAGACAATCGAATATAGAGACAAAATCAACGTCTCAAGAAAAGTTCATGTTTGAGTAACCTTTCAAGCCACTTTGTTAAACTTAAGGTTAAACACAGATTTATTATTCTAATTGATCCATTGGCTATGAGCTAGTAGTTATTGCATCTATTCCTATACTCTTCGTTGCCACACCTAAATTGTTACTCCTCACATGGTTGTCAGAGTTTTTTTGTATCGTGCTACTTCAAAACATAAGATCAAGCTTTCTCCAAGAGTGATTTAATATGGAACGAATATAGACTACATGCAAGTTCTCCTAGGAATTGAAAAGAATCATAATCAAAAAAAGTCTCCCAATTGTAAGAGGAAATTAAATTAGATTTTCTATAGAATTTTGGGTCAATATTTAGGAGTTCGAGTCAATTTAAAATTTTAGTCCGATTCCTTTTATATTATATAATTTGAATCATTTTAGAATTTCATATCCTAGAAAATTTTGAGTCCCTTTAAAGTTCCATGTTCTAATAAAAACTCGCATATTTTAATTATTTTATTTAGGTGTTTGAGTCCTATTAAAAGTTTGAGAGTCTGAATATGACTATAATTCTTACCTTGTAAATATGAGTTCGTAATTAAATTTTTAGATATAAATGAATGAACGGATTGATTGAATAAACATTAAGTATATTATTTGCAACTTCAAAATTTTGCATGAAATGTAGGGGTGAGCGTCTAAGGAAAAAGTCATAAGAAATCCTTGTCTACGAGTTGTTGAAGTCGATAATTATTTGATTCTCGTGATGATAGGCCTAAAACCTTATTAAGTCTTTTTAATTTTAGAGTAAATTTTAAGAAAGCACATTTAACTTCGCTATATTTTGAAAAATCACATTAAACTTTTTTATTTTCAATAAATCCTACTTAAACTTAAAATCCCCTAAATATTCCTGTATTTTTTAAAAAGTTCATTTTTCTCAATAATTGTTAAAATGTTCAATGAGATTTATTTAAAAAGTAAGGTTAATGGGGTTCCTTGAAAAAATACGAGAAAGTTCAGTGGGGCTTTTTTAATTTAAGTGTGGTTTCTTAAAAATAAAATGTTCAATGCAATTTTTCAAAATGGAGCAAATTTGAATGGTGTTTCTTAAAATTTACCATTATTTTTTTTACTAATCTCCAATTAGTTTCCCCCAAATTCATCCACCACATCTTTACTCCCTACCATTCTACATCAGTTCTAATTCAAAATTATTATGTGCTCAACATGAAGCTTCTAAAACCTTATAAGCCTTCTCTTTGATGGATGAGTATGAACCATCAGCAAGGTTGCACTACTACGGGTTTGGGATAAAGGTGGTATAACAAGTGTGCAAGGATACTTGAAACTTGAAAATTTCTGGAGATGGGAATGGTGTTAGGAACCAACAAAAGATAGGATTTTTATTGAGAAAACAATAGAAATAACAAGATAATTGAGCACAAAAGAGGTGTGCTCTCCTCCCAAGACGCCGAAGAGGACGTCCGCACTCGTTTAATCTAAAAACTACTCCTAGGACGCTCAATAGAGAATATCTCAAATATCAAGCATAAAAATCACAAATGACGGCTAGCCCTATAAATATGAGAAACTAGGGTTTCTAGGGCAAAGGGACGCGTGCAAAAGCAACCCGGCGGCTATCATGGGCCGGCCCAAGTTGGGGGGGCGGCTAGACCCAGCGGGTCTATCAATACTCCCCCCCAAAGAGCCACCTTGTCCTCAAGGTGGTGAAAGTACCGGTGGTGCTACTCTGAGTGGGAGTCGTCCTCCCCCCTGATCCGTTCGTCCTCCACGCCATCTCCCTCGTCCTCTTCTGCTATCAATACTTGCAGCCTTCGATCCACACAGCGATGTCCGGGAGTGAAGCGCTCGTCGCATCTGAAACATAGCCCATTTTGCCTCTTCTCCCTCATTTCCGCATCGGTCATCCTTCGAAATGGGCCCCCGGACGGTAGTGGGTTCTGCTCCCCCGTCTTCTCCAGTCCGTCTGAACTGTCTCAGTAGTGATCCCTGCTCCGCCTGCCCCAGTCGTAGTGACTCGCTGTATCTGCCCACTGAAGTTGCTCCCGCCTCTCCTATCTTCAGCTCGGGAGTCCTCCACCATCTGCGTCATCTCGATGACCTCCGAAAGCCCTCGAGGCTTGTATGGCCTCACTGCAGCTCGAAGACCAGGACGTAGCCCCTTCAAGAAGGTGCCCTCCAGCGACTCGTCCGACACCACATGAACTCGTCCTGCCAGTGTCTCGAATCTCTCAATGTATTCCCGCACCGGTTCCTCCTGCCTGAGGGCGTACAGCTGCTCGTGTAAGTTCCCTAGCCGGGGGTGTCTAAGCTTCTCTAGCACCATGTCCTTCAGCTCCTCCCAGCTCCTGATATGCTGTCGTCTCTCCTTCCATTGGTACCAACCCAAGGCTCGCCCCTCCATGCAGATGACCGCCGCCTCCAGCTTCTGGGCCTCGGTCATGTGATGCGCCGCGAAATACCTCTCCGCTGTGAACAACCATGCGTGTGGAACCCCCTCAGAAAAGATCGGCATCTTCAGCTTCCGGACTCTGCAATCTCCACCAAAGCGCCCCTGCTCGGGCCTCCCCTCCTCCACGTGATACGGGCGGCAATGCTGTCTCCTCTGGTCCTGAGTCTCGAACTGCCTCGGGGGCCCTCCTCCGCGAACCCCAAGGTGTCCTCGGTAATCCTCTAGACTGCCCTCGAAATCATCCCAACCTGCGTCGTCGCCGAACTCCGCCCTGTAGCCACCTTCGCCGTCATTATAATGGTCTCCACCGTCACCGTCTCCGTAAACGTGGTCATCTGCTACTGGCCGTCGTCCCGAAGGGTCGTAAAACCCTCCCGGAAGCTGTCCGCGGGGGACTTCCCCTCTGAAATCTGCCCTCCTGACCTCTGTCTGCTGTCCGGGGGGGCTCGAAACCCCCTCCTCGTCCTTGGCCGTGAGTATCCACCCCCCTGGCGGCTGCCAGGGGGTTTCCCCTCTCCCTTGGGGTTCGCCGGAAGGCCCCCACCCCCTGGCGGCTGCCAGGGGGGTTCCCGCCCCCGATGGGGCTCGTCGGAAGGCCCCCACCCCCTGGCGGCTGCCAGGGGGGTTCCCGCCCCCGATGGGGCTCGCCGGAAGGCCCCTCCCCCTGGCGGCTGTCCCTCGAGGGACCCATCGGGGCCCTCCGGCCATGCCGGAGGGCCTGCGGGCCTCGCCGGGCCTCCGGCAAGCCCTGCCGGGGGTCCGGCGAGTTCGCCGGACCCCGCCGACCTCCGGCGGGGCCTGGCCCCCCTGCCGGAGATCGCCCGAGGCGGGGAAGGGCTCCCCGCCTCCTTCGCGCGGCAGCCGAACCCCCTGGCTGTTTTGGGGGTTCGGCCGTGGTTCGTGGGTGGCGACGTGCTCCCAATTGCGGCGGCTAGGGCCTCCGCCGCTCCTTTGGCCCTCCACTGCCTTCCGCCGTACCTCCTCGCGGTAGTCGATCTTCCATGGCTCCTCGTCTTCGTCTTCGTCTAATTCCTCCACCAAAAAGGGTTGATTTTGGATAAAAATCTCCTCTTTTTCCCTCTCTTTCTTCAAAGGTGCCGCCTTTGGTGTCGGATTAGGATTCCCCTACCCTTTGTTGTTTGCCGCCAATTGATTTAGGGTTGCCATCATTTGGGCGAATTGTTCGTCGTGCTTCGCTTGATTTGCCGTCAATTGGTTGATGGAAGTTGTCAATTTTGCCATGGATTCATCGTTGGCCGCCAACGATTTCTTGATCCCGTCGATTTCGCTCGTGAATTTGACCTCCAAAGCTTCAATTTTGTCGTGGGATCTTGTCGTAGCCACCATGGATCGTCACGTGCTCCGATACCAAAATGTTAGGAACCAACAAAAGATAGGATTTTTATTGAGAAAACAATAGAAATAACAAGATAATTGAGCACAAAAGAGGTGTGCTCTCCTCCCAAGACGCCGAAGAGGACGTCCGCACTCGTTTAATCTAAGAACTACTCCTATGACGCTCAATAGAGAATATCTCAAATATCAAGCATAAAAATCACAAATGACGGCTAGCCCTATAAATAAGAGAAACTAGGGTTTCTAGGGCAAAGGGGCGCGCAAAAGCAACCCGGCGGCTATCATGGGCCGGCCCAAGTTGGGGGGGCGGCTAGACCCAGCGGGTCTATCAGTGTTGATATGCCAATAAAAAATAAATTGGTGTATATATGTTAATATAAAGTATTATGTAAAAAAAGTAAACAGTATATATTTATAGTTATGTAAATGCAAATTTAAAAGTTGACAATGGAATATATGTAAACTTCCTATTTTCAAACATAGAAGAAACCAATAAAAGTTTGTCAGGTCATGTTTGGAACCTAAATTAGTTGCATACATGTGAATATATATTAAGTGAGTTTGGGTCTACATCGCCAAATTCGAAAATGAAACCCATTAGTTAAACAAATATAAGTTTCCTGCTGGATTTTCTGTTCAATTCTCTCCCTTCACTCCAAGCAATACCAACAAGCAAGTCCAACAACCTCACGGATAACTTCTTTTTTTCTTCCCTCTTCAAATGAGAGAGATCTGATTGATTGTCAAGGAGATCGGATCTCAGAATTCCCTTCCCCGGCAAAGAATCGCCGGTTTTGGGAATTTTTGACCATGATACTTGCTGGATGCCCCTTGCACGTATTCAGGTCATATCAAGGTGTATTTAAAGATGGACATGTACTAGTTAGCAAAGCAGTATTCGCAAGCATGCATCATAGGTCTAACAAGATTTAAAAAAAATTACCGAATGAACGGAGTGGGATTGCTAAATTCCCAACGCACCACATTGCACCATTGGTTAAGCTTCAAAGGCAAGTCTCTGTGCCCCCTAATCCACTTAGAATAATATGGATACATAACAGTCTCACTTGTGGGACGGATGGCAATGGGAATTTCCATATCACTCTGTCCTGATTTAGTAACCCATGCAACCTAAAACAGTAATAGCGAAAAACAGAGACAACATAAGGAATATATGTTAGAAAGCCTGTTACATATACACATTTTGGATGATTCAAAATAAAACTAAATATAAGAATTGGAAGAGATGTACATGATATGTAAAACAAAAAAATACTCGCGTGCAAAAACACCAGCTGTTCAGCATTACAACAAAGTTTCTAAGACCTGAATTGAATCTAAATTGCAGATACTACAAAAATGATGCTAAAACATTACTGACTATTGACATTTGTTGCTCTGTTTTAACTAGTACTCAAATCAATATAGGAGGTTGATTAAGTTGCATGCCAAGAGTACTTTCTTCCTATGATAAACCCCACGCTGTGATCCGACACAATATCATGGATCTTCATAACTACCTCAAAGATTTGCCAAACGGATTTCTCAATCCAGCTTCTTGCATATGAACCATCATGAGACAGTAACAAGATCTTTTGCTTTTTTCCTCTCTTAAGCTACATGAAATCATACCCTGGATGATTGAGATATCTGCGAACTTCTGGATTGTTAGACACCCAACTATCTCATGCTTCTCCTATGCAAAATTGTTCATAATATCGCACAATAACACGAAATATAAATTCGTGCAAAATGGTAATAATGAAATTTAATTACAACTTTAAATGACACACATGAAATAGTCATCTAATGATGTTACAATAGATGTTTAGTTAGAAAATTGCATCAATCATAAGTAAAAGCAACTGGAAGCTAATTAAAGAGAACATGTGTAACCTCTGGAGCAAATCCCTCAATATGATCCTTCTCCTTTTGCAACACATTCTCAGTTACAAACAGTGGGAAATAACAATTCTTAATATTCATCTTCTTTATTTCAGCATCAAAAAATTCCTGCAACAAAAGAAACACAAAGAATAAATATACAATACATTTGATGTTGTACTGAGTCATATTTTCTAATTAAAATATGCCAGTAAACATAACGACCACGCTACAGTCATGAAGGATAAAATTATCTTGCATTAGCAAAAAATGATAATAACTAGCTTTACTTAGAAATAAAAATGTTCCTATATGACAAATGACGCAAATCACCGACTATATCTAAAAAACAGGCTTCAAGAACTCCATTGAAGCAGTGTAGCAAAGATTTGCATATAGAATTAAGTTAACTAAAATATTCACATAAGATGCGGATAACATGTTAGCTTAGCGGAAAAGTATAAAATTAGATCCTCAGTTGTTGCTAGACTTACACCGCATGGAGGTGTGATACGGAAAGATCGACAAGATAAATGGGAAGTTGGAACAATATATGATTGGGACATCAACTCATGCAGGTCATAGTTTACTTGTTTACCCCCATACTTCACTCATGAATGCATCTGTTTTATTATTAAGAAAAACTATCTATGACCAGTTGAGGCATGGGTGTGAGGTCTCTATATTGCATGTTTCTTCATCATTATATATTTTTGTGCAAGGAATAACCTTTTAGATTAGGGCAGATCAACCATTCAAGGGAGAGGGCTTAAGGTTGATGAATGTCATACCAGGTGACTTCCTCTTATGACGCCTGATATCCTTCATTCCATCCTACATTTAAAAGTTCTAGGATGAAAAGCCCTTGATGTAAGGTACGACAGTATGATGTTCAATTTGAACAGCATCTGAAAGCTAGCAGAACATTGGGGTCTACATATGTTGAGTCCTTTATATGTGTCTCAGAATGACTATGTTCTCCACCTTGGAATATTGCAAACACAACAGCTTACACCCCTACGGCAAAAGGATTATATATTAAAGTTCTACTAGTCAGGTTACTATAATCACGAAAGAAAATTAGTTGTTGATAATTAGCAATAAAGAAATTAAGTATTGATCAAATGAGATTAAGTTATTAAAACACCAAAATGGAATTTAATCTTCCAATTAACAAGAGAAGTCACCAAAACAATAATAGTGGCTAGAACATTAACATTGTTAGTGACAAAATATGTTTGCCCAACATTAGTAGTGGAGGGTTATGATGTTTGCTTGCTTTATCTTTTTACTTCATCTTTAGAAGTGACCATATGCAGTAATATAGTACAATGCAGAATCCCTCAAGAGCAATGCTCTTCTTAACGTGACCTAATAGCCAAGTCAGTAACTAGATTCCTTTGTACAAGTGAATGAAGTGGGAAAATGACAAAACAAAACATTTACAAATATATGTATATAATTAGAAGAAAAACTATCTCATACCCTAAAATAAGAAATTTTTTGACAGTATGCTAATTAGAACAAGTTAAGCAATTTCTTTAGTGTGCATGTATGTAAAATCTAAGCCCTCACTTGTAGGGTTTCCCAAATAGACATTGTCCAAGGCCTTAGGATATAGCAGCCAGAAATGTCGTAATATTCAATCATTTCACCGTTAACAACAACCTGAAAAAATAAATAGACAAACAATTACAAGCCAAACGAAAAAAGTAAAAATCGACATTTTACAACATACAGAAACAAAAAACAGCTGCTGCTGCTAAACATTACCTCAGAGTACCATTCTCCGAAATTTTCATCTTTCTTATAGGTCATCCCGAGTCCAGTCTCTTTCTTCACTTCCTTCTTTCTCGCTGGCAACGAAACAAACAAAAATCACACACAAAAATCAAGCCATAACGAATAAACAAATCCATCGCCAATCGAAATATAATTCAATTCGAGGTTGGTTTCAATTATTACCATTCTTCGAAGCCATGGCTCTCTCCTGCAAACCAACAGAAAAGCTCCTGCAATTACAGACATCAACTATGAAATTGTCCAAAAATCGGGTAAAATCTTAGAACTTGAGCTGAAGCAAACAACATTAAGCTACTTAAACTCCACCTTCTAGTCCTAGCCTCCTCTTCCTTCGACGGAGGAAACCCTAGATTTAGAAACCCTGAATAACCCCTTGTTATTTCCCAGCCCGGTCTAGATCCGGACCGAGATCTCACGAACCGGACCAGAGGCGGACCGCATACAAATCGTAGCATTTTAACTTTTAACCATTTGAGAGATGGAGAGCATCATGCTTACCGATGTAAGCGGAGAAGAGCTCGGCGGCGGCGGCGGCCCGATCGAACCGGGATATGCAAGAAGACGTTAGACCGACGAATAGACCGATGCCAAAAGGAGGAGGGAAAACCGTGGACTTTATTAAATGTTTTATTTTATATAGACTATTAAATTTTCTGCACGAATCTGCTATTTATTAAAAAAAGATACGCCGTCCCTTATTTAAAAAAAGCGCCAAAATGACGCGTCGGAATCTTCGGATTTGCGGATCCAAAACCCGAAAATATTTTTCTTTTCCCATAATGTTACTTTTTTTCACGCGACTTTAATTTATTCCAGATGCAAGACATATCTGGTTAAACTCAACTTAGCTCAAACAATTTGAGATATCTATTATACATTTGACAACCTTTTTTTGAATTCTATGTTTGACTATGACAGGCTGATTAGGACAAAAGATTTGATAGAAGAACGGCTGAAATTTAATTTTGAGGAATGAACAATTGAGATGAGATTTTGTGAAAAGTTTTGGAGGGAAAAACATTTCTATGGAAATGAAAGTTTTGGCTTAGTATGAAATAGGAAAATGATCACATTTCCTTCATTTATTTTTGTTATGAAAACCAACTTATATTCCACAGGTTTTACACATTCAGGTGTTTGGACTACTAGTCCAAATACTTTGTGTTTCAAGAGTGAGTCCAGCTCTACTCTTATTGCATCGTCCCACTTTGGCCAATCTATGCATTTAAGCTATAGAAAAGTGGGTTGACGTCATCGTCGTATTCAGCGACGTGAACGGCAATAGTGAATGCAAAATCGACGTCGACGACTGTGCTATATATGTCCAGTACCTCTCTAGTATGTACGTAATATAATGATGTTTCTCCTATTGTTTCCTCTACAGGGGAAATCAGGAGGGGAGAAGTTGTTGGTGTTGGATCTGGATCCTAGCCTAGAGGGGGGTGAATAGGCTAATAAAAAATTCTCGTGCAACCCACGAGAAATCACACGCAGTTAAAAGCACAACCAGAGAAATTAAAAGCAGACACAGAGTACACAGCAGATTTACCCTGGTTCGGTCGTCCCAACGACCTACTCCAGCCCCCAAAGCTAATACTAGATTGAATAGTGCAATAGGTACAAAGTCACAAGTTAGAGCACCCTCTACGTCTCTACACTCGCCGGACTCTCAGTACCCCACACACAGTGTTTCCTCTCACTATCAATCCTAGCAAAGCTTTCTACCAGCTAGTCCCAAACTAGCTGGGTCCCACTTGTCTAGTCCCAACTAGACAAGTCCCAAAATGGTCACAGAAAAATGGTAAAAGTTTCCCCTACAGAGAACGTTGCACTAAGACACAAATAAAAGAGTTTAATGGTTTAGAAATGCTCAGTTTGTGTCCGTGTAGGCGTCTCTGTCAATCAGCACGTCGTCAGCTCCAATCTGACGCAAACGGTGTCTCACTCTGACTCCTGGATCGCAAAATACACACTGGTCTGTGTGTAAAGAAATCTCAGTTCAGATCCAATTAATAGGCAGTCGGTGCGCAGAGTAACTCCTTAATAAATCCTCAGCCGGTGCATTCAGCAATTTAGTTCAGATCCAGTGTTTAAGCGGCATGTGCGCAGAGCAACTCCCTTTAGAATAATACGGTCGGTGTGCAAAGCAGATTCAGTTCAGTTCTTTTAAGCTTCGGTCGGTGTGCAAAGCAGATTCAACTTAATTCCCTGCCACGTCAGCGCAGCGAACGAAAAAGATCGTTTCGATTTAATTTTGTGGAAAACAATCGCAGCCGTTGCTTTATTTCCCTTCGTTCCGATCGAACGGCACTTCGGCTGCCACGTCACCACGAAAACGAAACACCCTCGCTTCGTTTCGATCACACGGCCCGTCGAACTCCACGTCAGCTCGTCTTCTCGTGGATTAGGGCATGCAGGCGACTTCAGCTTTGGATGGTGACGGCGGCGAACTTCTGTTGGCGGCGACGGCGATGGTGCAGCGCTCGGTGACGAGCTCGAGGGTGGCGGCGACAACTTGAACGGCGATGGAGATGGCTGACAGCGAGGGCGATTTCTTCGGCGACGGTTGCAGCAGCTCCAGCTTCTCCAACGGCCTCGCAACGGCGGCGGTGGCTCCGAGCAACGACGAAGGTGACGACGACGCTCAGCAGCGGCAATGGCGACTACTCCTCCTCGACAGCGGCGACGAGCTCTCCTTCGCAACAGCAGCGGTGATCGTTCAGCAGCGGCTCTCGTCTCCGGCAGCGTCTTTCTTCAACGTCAATTCTTCGTCAGCAGCTTCTTCGGCGATGTCTTCAACTGCAGCTGCGGCGATGGCGTAAGATTCCTCAAGAGCAGCAGCACTTGCCTTCGACGTCTTCGAGCGATCAACTCACGGCGGTGAGTTGTTCCCGTCGTCGAGCACAGGCTGCAGCGACGGCAGGGGCTTCGTCTTGGTGGTGGCAGCGAGCAATTCTTCTTGATGGCGGCGTCTTCAACGTTCGTGGTGATGGCGAAGACGACTTCTCCGGCGATGGGTTCTTCTCTGCGGCAACTGCAACGGCTTCGTTACTTTGTCTCCGAGGAGCGACGGCGGACCTTGCTTCGTTGTGGTCTCCACGGCAGCAAGCTATTCCGATGACCCACGGTCGATTCCGATTGCAACGCAAACTTCGGTGACGTGGGGAGAAGCGTACGAAGGTGATAAAGCTTTTTGGGATTTTGGTGTAAAGCTGCGACAATAAGACTTAGGGTTGGCTTTTGAAAAGCTTTGCACCCTTGTGAATATTATAGCCCCCTCTCTCTCTCAATTTGTTGCCGTAAAAAAATGTAGCCCCCTCTCAATATTTTTTTGTTTGCTGCCCCACATTTACCCTAGGAGAAAATCATTTGAATATATAGTAAATGCTAGGGTTTTTTTTGGAGAGAATCCCTAATAGATAGGGATTTTGTATTTTGATTGGGAATAGAAGTTTGAATAGGGCATGGGTAGCAACAAATCCATCTAATTGATTTGATCAAATATCAAATTGATTTGAATCAACCCTATCTCTTAAGTACGTTTGACTTTGTCCACTTTGCTCTCCATTGACCAAGTCAAGCTTCTTTGTGCACACACACTCCATCTCTCCCAATGTGATATACGAATAGCAATTCCGTCAAATAGTGAAGATATATTGCTTTGCCAAGCCTGAAACACACTGAACACACACATTAGATATACCGACACATTTGTTATCATCAAACCAAGATCCTAGATCGTTGCTTCCAACAGTTGGTCTAAGCTCAGCATCCTGCGGAGGGATCATTTTAATATCTCCAAGAATCTTCCTCTTTCGAGGAACTTTATCTTTTGAACCTGTCTGGCGTCCTCTTTTCAATTGAGGTACAGCCAATTCTGCTGCCAGTGGATTGCATCCATATTTGGGGATATCAATCCTAGCTGGCGTGTTGGCAACATGGACGTGTGAACGATCAATCTTATAGATTGTATGTGAATTTATCCGATAATTGATGTACTTTAGTCTGAATGTGAAGGATCTTCAGGATCTCATCTTCACACAGAAAAAATATGCGGATCATAATGAGATTAGGATTTTTGTGTCCCATGATATGGTCTCAGAAGCTTCAGGTTTTTTTAGACTACGTGCCTATTTTAATGAGACTTTGCTCATTAAATTCACAGTTATCAAGAAGTGCCTTTAATGCATCGCTTGTCAGGGGTTATAGGTATCTAATAATACATGGCGAATCAAACCATATAAAGATAACTAGTTTTGATGAGGACCCATTTTGGTCCTCTGAGGTGATGCTATTGGGACATATATTAGCACATCCAAACACTCTCAAATGAGATATGTTTGGTGGTGAACCATAAGCAAGCGGCTTCAACAATAAGATATGGCTACAAGAGGGTCGTATCGTGATAAGCGATGCAGAATGCAGTATGGAGTATCCCTAACTTCCACATGCAACTGGGATTTAACAATGGACGTGAAATCCATTGGAGTCTCTTTATCAGAGACTCTGATAACCCATTCTGAGTATGAACATGCTACAAGATATTCAATTTCAATGCCAGTTGCTTGGGAGTAGTCTTAAAAGACATTGGTAGTGAATTCACCCACATTATCAGCTTTTGAGAAAGCTAGGTTGCGGGCGGACAAAAAAGGCACATATAAAACCATCTAGTAGATGCATCTATCAGTACAATGAAGTACGGAAATGGGCCACTTGCGGGGTGAATAGGCCCGCAAAGGTCACCATGTATTCTCTCAATGAAGCCAGGAGACTCTGATCCCACTTTCAGGATGGAAGGTATATCTATAAGTTTTCCCTTATGACAGAGGGGGCAAGGAAACTTAACCTTTGGAAGAATCTTCAGGTTCTCCAAGGGATTCATTTGATGATGCGTCCATCATCGCTGATCCAGGATGACCAAGTCTATTGTGACAGAGTTGAAAACTCTGGCAATGAAAGGCACTTCTGGTGCTCAGTCAAGTTGACTTTATATAGGATGAATATCTGTAATGATAGGGACCCGACGGGGGTCCAACGAATCGTGTGTAGATGGTCTTCTGGACATCCTCTTGCCGAGTTACATAAAGATATTCACTATTTATTATCCATAGTTTCCAAGTTATGTTCGTCTAAACGAAATATACTTGAAACTTGGGAGATTCTATGAATTAGGAGAGAAATATGCATCTTTTAGTCTCATTGTATATGGGAGCAATTTTAATGCTTCACCAGTGCATCGATGTACTGTCCACAATATATCACACTTCATCTATATTAATGCAAAGTGGAAATTTATTTGAGTAATTCAAAATAAAGTTCATTCAAAGCAAACTACAGATGAAGCTACATTTATTTTTAATGCATATAAAAACAGAAGATAAGGCTCAATCGAGCATCATTTTCGAAGTCTTGTGCAGTGAACTTGGTTGGAGCTTGAATATCCGTCAGGTTAGTTTCAGGGGAGAGGCTTCAGGCTCGCCTGATACGGGTCCTGGAGGTGGCGAGGAGTGCTACAGTTTCTGGACCAATGTCCAGTCATGCCACATCTATGGCATTTGTCCTCCCAGTTCTTCTTTGGAATTGGTACTGGACCAGTGTTCTTACGCTTCCATGTGAAGTTTTTCTTCACATTGTTGTTGTTGTTCTGGTGTGGTGCTCTTGCTGGATTCATTGCAGCTTTCCCTTGGTTCTTTCTAGCCTTATTCTTGTTTTTCCACTTCTGGGGAGAAACATGGTGGGCTTCAGGGAGAGGGGCAGCACCAACAGGGTGCAGATTATGAGTGGCAAGTAGTAAGTCTCTATTCTGCTCTGCCCTAAGAAGGCAAGAGAGCAAATCAGAGAACTTCGTGAAGTTGCGTTCACGGTACTGTTGCATGATGATTGCATCTTTCTCGTGGAACGAGGTGAATGTCTTTTCCAACATGCGATGCTCCGAGACTTCTTCACCACACAACTTCAGGCGTGAGGTGATATTATAAAGTGCTGAGTTGTACTCAGCAACGGACTTATAGTCCTGAAGACGGAGATTTTCCCACTAATAACTGGCACGTGGCAGTATGACATCAATTTGATGCCTAAAACGTGCCTCCAGCAATGTCCACAACTCAAGAGGGTCTTCTACCGTTAAGTATTCGGCCTTTAAGGTCCGATCTATGTGTCTCCTGATATAGATAATGGCTTTCGCCTTATTCATGTCAGAGACAATGGTAGTAGAACTGCCAGTTGGCTGGGCCACTGCAGGGGCGTTACAAGCAGTTGTCTCGGCCGCTGCGGGGGCCAGAATTGAGTGAAGGAGTGACATTGAACGCAAGTGGAACTTCAGGTCCACTTGCCAGCTCAGGTAGTTCTTTCCTGCTATGTTAAGGATCTCGAAATCGACGCTAGCCAATTTTGCCATTTATCTATGCATTTAAAATGACATGAATTAATAAAACATATTAAAAATTCATGTGAAGTTAATAAATTAGTTGCGTGGATCGGCCAGTCACCAAATAATAAAGTCAAAAGTCCAAAATTATACAGTCTAGGAAGTACAAAAGACTAAAATGAAAAAATTACAACTTGGAAACCCACAGGGGTCCCTACAAATTTGCAATTTGGTCTCCATCTTCAAGGAAAGAAACTCCGGTCTTTGGCTTTATACAAATTATATCCTCACTACAATTTCTCTCAAAAAAGAAAAGAAAATGCGAGGAATATAAAAAGGTGACAAATTTGCCGATCCAAAACGACAACTTAATTTATTAAAAATCTACGCAATTTATAATTCAAACACAGGCATAAAATATTGTGCAACATAACATGCATATCAACATCAACATCGCACACAATTTAATTGGAGAAATATAAAATATTTAATAATTACTTGGGCCACGTGAAGACATATCATGCACCGTTAGGTTAGATAAATAACGACAGAGCGATCTCAGGACCTTTCACTGTTGCGTGGTAAAACTCGCGTACAATGAATTTGTATTATGGGGAACCAAGGGCACAGTGGTTATGTTTTTAAGATGGGATTAGGGTAGGCTATTTGACAGGTGATTAGTGTAGTGAAGAGGCTGAGCACACTACGAATGCTGACCACGGAGTCGATTCCTCAAGGACTTTGCCTTACGACCGCACTGCCGGAGGTAGGAGCGGAGCGCAGTTCGTGACGACCTGCACAATGAGCAGCTCGTCAGAAAGGACGGGTTGGGGTCCAACCCTTAGCCTCTCCGATGCCTAAGTTAGTAATAGGACTTAAAGCGGGGGCCTAGCACGCAGGTCGGACTAAGAGTAAGTCGACCGTACGTGACGAGCTATTGGTTGTGGAAGAACAAAGATATGGAAGACCTTTGCTCTTGTGTGTGAGTAGTAAGATTTAGAGTTAATTTGCCAACCCCCCTCCCAAGTGGAGGGAAAGGTGTATTTATACCTGATGGAGGCGGTTAGGTGAGGCTGATCTGGCGTGCTGACTCGACGTACTAAGCTGGCCCATCTGTCAGTGGAAGCTTCGGACGATGATGTCAGGGTCAGGGGCGTCGGCCATGCTTTTGTCAGACGGCGCAACGGCCGGGGGTGCTTTTGTCAGGGTGTTAGGGCCGAAAGCACCAAGTGTCAGGAGGCGCAGCGACCGGGGGCACTTTGTCGGGTTGTCGAGCGGCAGGAGTGTCAGTAGCGTCCTTGTACTAGGTTGTTTTTCGCGTATGACGTGGTGAAGAGTCGTCAGTGTACACTTGAGGATCGCGGCCGCTGATGAGTCTCTAGGTCGCTCCTGATTGATGACGAGCGATCGTATACCTTGCTCGCTATGCCCGATGAGCTCGGAGAGGAACGGGCGCGCAACTGGCGGGGACCTTGGTGGAGTGCGCCCTTCGCACCAGTCGTGACGGGTGTGCCCATCCCCTGGTCTAGGCGGAGTGCGATCTTCCCCTGATCGTACTGGGCCTTAGGGTCGCAGGACGCCTGGCAGATCTGGGGGAATGAGCGAGCGACCTACGAGGTCAGGGTGAGGAGCGTCCTGCCGCCGGCCTAAGTAAGCTTAGTGGAGGAGGGGCGAGCCGGACATGCTTCCGACGGGCTTCGATGGAAGGTCGGACTATCACGCTTTTTAGGTCGTAACAATTGCCCTCGGCATTCGAGTTTGAGGTGGGGACCCAGCTCGGCTCGGATAACATACCACTTCCCCTACCCAAAAACGGCTGTTTGGACTTCGTTCCGTGCTCGGAAGAGGCGTCAGTGGTCTTGGAATTCCCACCAGCTGGCCATTATTGCGATTTGAAAGGGCAGGAGGGAAATCGAAGCGCCTCTGCTACTGAAGTTGCGGTGCGTGGCTGAAGTGACTGTCACGCCAGCCGAGGCATCAGGGATGTTCCGATGGGCACCGCGTGGCGGCGCGTCGACGGTCGGGATGGCCCGCTACTTGCTATAAGTATGGGAAGGAGAGAATCGATGGAAAGTTTCTCCCGATTTCGACTTCCCTTCGTGCTTTCTAGCTTCCGTCCGTCACTCGCTAACGCTATTGCTGTTGTCTTCGTCGGAGATCCACTTCCGGTCGGCTTCTTTAGCTCGGCTTCTCGACTAGGTAATCTCTTGAACCTCTCGATCGATGGTTTCTTGTTTTGAGTTCGGAGGCGGTAGAGGGACAGTGGAGGAAGAATCAGTGGAAGAAGAGAGGTTGTTATGGATGCGGGGGCCTCAGAGGCGGAGGACGTGGCGAACAGATATGCTGAGGGTGATTGAGGCCGTCAGGTGTAAGTTGGATAGGATTAATATTAGGGAGATTCGGGTGCGGTTCGCACGTCCACCCTGTGAAGTGCGGGTCCCTGGGCCCGAGGAGAGGGTATGTTGGCCCAGGGATAATGAAGTTGGGGTCTATGCTCCGTCCTTCGAGTTGGGGCTCCGCTTCCCGATCCATCCTTATCTCCTCCACCTCTTGAATTTCCTGGAGCTGCCGATCTTTGTGTTAGCGCCCCGCTCCTGGGGGTTACTGGTGGGGTTTGTCGTCCTATGTCTCGCCAGTTCCCTGAGTCCGTCCCTGGCGCTGTTCTAGCACTTCTTCGTAGTTCGGAAAAGGGGGATGTACCATTGCGTCTGTGCGAGGAGGGGACGGGAGCTCATCGTCGGGGTGCCGATCGATGTAGGTAGGTGGATGGAGGATTTCGTCTTCGTCATGATGCCTGTCGATGCGGTACGGATGTCGAACTGGGGGGCTTTGAACCCTCTAGTGAATGAGAGGGTGAAGTTAAAGGGTGACGACCTGGTGAAGGCGCAGATTCTGGTGGAGCTACCCGAGGCGGACCGCCGGCTGGCGTCCTTGACGCAAGACGACAGGCTTGCCCAGGATTTCTGGCCCTAAGGTACTTTGAATCTGGCGAGCCTTTATGTAGGCTTACCCTGATCTTTCTCTTCTTCGCAGGTGAAGACGCAATGCTCTCGCGGGAGGAGGTATTGAGGGCTGCCGGCGTGCGGTTTGTGGAGAAGGCCGATCTTCGGGATAAGGGTAAGAAAACGATGGACGAGGAGGGGCCCGCGAAGGTGGCGCCCCGAAAACGAAGTGCCGAGGTCCCGGCTGCGGAGGAGGCGAACAGGAGGCGACGGACGCCCGAATCGGGTGCTCCTTCCCAGCAAACTAGCGAGGCCGCGCCGGAGGGTTTGCCCATTCGGGGAGTGGTCACCCCGGCTTCTATGCAGATCCCGGAGGCGGACAAGCCTCGCAAGGCACCTCCTGTCCAGAAGTGGCCTTATGGCATTCCTATGCTGGAGATGGGAAGGGAGGCGCACCCGATTTGCGAGAAGGCCCTTATCCGTTTCGGGATGACAAAGGCTGAGTCTGAGGCACTTCCAAGCGAGGCTCTTCACCGATCGACCTACCGGATAGGCAGGGACGAGTCAGTATTTGAGGATGCCGGGGTGGCGGCCAGTCTAGCAGAGTACTGCGTGCTGTCGCGGGATCGTGAGTCCCTGATCCACCGGGGGGCAGAGCGGTTGTGCAGCTCCGCTGTGTGGCACACCATGCAGGTAGGTCGAATTCCTCGCCTTGCCTTCCAAGTCTTCTTGCTCATGTCTGACTGAGTTGGATCCTTTTGTAGATGGTCGCAGCTATGGTGGCCCTGCAGCGCCAAACCCCGGTGGCTGCCACAAAGGCTTCTCTTGACAAGGCAAGGATCGATCTCAGTGAAGCCAGAGAAAAGCTGCAAGAGAAGGAGGCGGAGCTGGTGAGGGTCGCGATAGCCTATGAGGTCGAGAAGGTGTGGGCCGCGTACTTCGATGCAGGGAAGGCTACACTCAAGCGTCAACTCCTGGAGGAGGAGCGCAAGCAGGCCGACATCTTGGGGAAGCACGCCGACGAGATGGCTAGCAAGAAGTGGGTGATCGAGGTGCAGCAGGAGAAGATAACTAGGCCGAAGCAAGCGATCGAGGCGGAGAAGAAGGAGAAGGCTATCCTGAAGAAGCAGCTCGAGGAGAAGGGAGAGGTCGACTGATGCATGATTGAAGCCACCATCTACCGCTATCTACCATGACGAGCATCTCATTCCGTTGCTGCAAGGAACGAGAGAGGCGGGAGTCCGCTAAGTGGTGGAGGAGATGAGGACTCGGCCGGCGGAGAGGCCGGCACCGGGAGGGGGTGGCCAGGGGTGAGGTGACAAAGCTGAGGAGGACTTAGTGTAGGGGAACTTTGTACTTTTGTATGGCTGGCCATTGGCCGAGCCTGATGTAGCATTGCACTCTTGACAGGCACTGTGAAATAGCCCCAACATTTAAATAAATCAAGTGAATATTTTTGGTCTCCCTTCCTCCTTCTTGGATGTGCAGACTATTTTCTTGCAAGGGTATGAATGCCCCCAACATCCTTCTGTCGACGAGCGCTGAGCCGTGGGGAGAAGGATGTTGAGACATGGTTTGGTCGACATGGGTATGAGGGCAAGCTTAGGGCGACCAGGGGGCCCGTCAGGTCGGGGCGAGCCGAGGTATTCTGCCCAGATTGCTCGCTGATGGTCGGTGACGCAGTCCGACCTCGACCGTTGGTTGCGCAGTCTCTTGGGCCACATTAATGGTGGTGGGGCCATTCCTGAGCCTGATGAAGAAAGAGGAGGGGGTTAATTTTTTGAAAAGACCGCTTTGCGATATGATGTAATCGTTTCGGCTCGAAAGAGGGTGGGAATCGAAGTGCCTCGATGCCCACTACGTAAATCGATACAATCTTTTTGAATCGACGGCGGTTGGAAATCGAAGCGCCTCGATGCCCACTACGCGAACCGATACAATCTTTTTGAATCGGCGGCGGTTGAAAATCGAAGCGTCTCGACCACTTCGAAGGTGACGTGTGGCGGATGTGACAACGGCTATCAGTCGAAGCGTCAGAACACATGGATCGAAGCGGCAGGTAGTGTGGATCATCGACACGTGGCAGGACGTCTGCGGCTGCGATCATTCGGGGCGTCTTATAAATAGCTCTGGGTGGAAACGGGTGAGGGTTTCTCCCCTTCGAAATTCCCTAAGTATTTGCGATTGCCGGAGACCACACTGTCGCCGTCGAGGTTGCTGTTGGAGATTGGATCGTTGTCACAGCGCCGTCATCGCAGCCGCCGCAATTGTACAGGTATTGACTCTCTTCTCTCTCGATGTCTTCGTCGATGTGGTGGAATGGATTCGGAACCAGGTGGAAGAATAGAGCTCCGCCGTGGATACGGCGCAGAGCGCAGAAGAGAGGTCATCGGAGAAACGGAGTTGGACCGTTGGCGGGGAGCAATCCGTGAGCTCGTTCATGGAGGCTCAGAGGGACCCGAGGAAGGGGAAGGGGCCCGTTGCTCGGACGTCGAAGCCCGCTCCCCATGCCGCTGTTACAGAGGCGGCGGTGGGAGAAGTACCTGTCGAGATCTCGAGTGTAGTGTCGGTGGTGAAGATGTCCATCTCTGACATCGGTGCACGGTATATTAGGCCGCCCTACTCAGTCCGTTAGCCTACTGCATGGGAAAGGGTGTGTTTTGTGGAGGATTACGAGGTCGGGGTATACGTGGCCTGCTTTCAGCAAGGGTTGCGCTTCCCCCTTCAACCCTTGGTGCTCGAAATTTTGAATTTCCTGGAGTTTCCGCTTTTCCAACTGATGCCGAACTCCATCAGCAAGATCGTCGGCTTCCTGGTGCTGTGCGTGAGGAACAGCGTCTGCCCGATCCTGTCTCTCTTTCGCCACTTCATCGCGCTGAAGAGGCTGAGGTCCTATTATTATCTGTCCGCGAAGAAAAGTCATTCATGTTGAGTATTGGACTTCTCCCTACTTGGTGTTAATGATGAGCAAACATAAATACTTGTGACTAATCCCCTATTTTACAGTTAATCCATTGCTTAAGCTATTTATGAAGATCTACTAGCAATGGATGACTCTCAAAGTTCATTGAAGGCAAATGAAAATGGATTGGGTGATTGTAGATGTTGATTGAAGCTCCATGAAGACTTCAAGCTCGTAGGATGGATAGAAGAGATATTTCATCAATGTAAATTTCTTTTATCTTTTCTAGTATGTAGCTTAAAAGTAGAACATTGATGGAGCACTCACACACATCATCATTTCAGTCTTAGGACATCATTAGATCAATTGTCCTTAGACCCCAATTCATTTCTTAGTGATTGTGCTTGGATTGCTTATAACAGTCGACTACTGAACATTTTACAGTCGTCTGTCTCAAAAATAGTCGACTGTGTTTTGTTCTATAGTCGCCTGTTATGCACAAACTTTTGCACTCTAGTTTTGGGCCTTTCTGTTTATTTCGCACAGGCAACTGATGAACGATTGACAGGCGCCTGTCCTAGTGATAGTCGACTGTGTTTTGTAAATCAGTCGCATGTCTATCCTTTGCCCAAACTTTGTTGATCTGACTTTTAGGGCCAGTCGACTAATGTTGAATATACAGTCAACTCTCCCTTGGATCAGTCGACTGTGTATGCTGCAACAGTCGTCTGTCTGTGAGCCAACTTATTGACTCAGCTCTCTGGAAATTCTCAGGGTATTTGACAGTCATCTGTATAAGGATTTACAGTCGTCTGTTCTGATTAACAGTCGACTGTATTATCCTCATCAGTCATCTGTCCTGTTATCTTACAAGATTTCCAGATTTCTTCAACTTACCATTCTTTCGGCCAGTCGCCTGGTGGTTCAACAGTCGACTGTCTTTGCTTCATCAGTCGACTGTCCACGTGGTAAGTTACCGTTATGAATTCTTACTTACCCTAGCTAATTGTTTAACAGTCGACTGAGGTTTTTTCAACAGTCGACTGTTGCGAGTTCAGTTTCTATCTGTTGAGATTTTTCTCACAGATTCCAAAGGGGGTTTTGTCTAAACTGTTTTGTGGAATTGAGAAACCTATATATGGGGCTTCTACTGTTCCATTGAAAGGTTACCTAAGCTATTGCAAAATCTCTTAAGCTTTCATTTCTAAAGTTTAAAGCTCTCAAATCCAAAGCCCTAAGAATTCCCAATCTTTAATCTCTTGCTCTCCAACCTAGAACCAAAGAGTTATCTTCTAGGCAATTGGTGCAGTCAAGAGAAAGAGCTTTCTCCTCTCTTCCAAGAGAGTCTTCAACACACATCACACTTCTCCTTCAAGTCTACTTCAAGGCATATGTGATTGTAAGTTTTGCTTTCATATTTCATTACTTTCGTAAATTGAATTTGCTCTCGGATTGTGAGAGCGGTTTGCTTGCTCCCAAGTTGTGGGAGTCAAGGACATCGATTGTATTCGATTTCACTTGTAGGGTTGCTACAAGTGTGTTTTAAGGAAACCTCAAGTTAGGGTTCTAACGTGAGTATCCGAAGGTATCCGGGTGGAAAGGACGTAGGATTACCGGGAACAAGTCGGGAAGTGACTTGGGTAATCCGAACCCTTGAAACATAATTGAGTTTGCATTTGTTCCTTATTTGGGTTTAATTTTAATTCCGCACTATATTGTTGGTTAGCATTTTAATTTGGTGTAACTATCGTTTTAAATTGCTTAAACACTATTCAACCCCCCTTCTAGTGTTTTCTCCATAGACAGGATCCTTACAATTGGTACCAGAGCGCAAGGTTATAGCTATGGCATCCAACAACAACAACGTTCCTCCGTCGACTTCGTACAACAATCACGACCGTGATGGAGCGTCCACACTTTTCGAAGGTCAATCAACGGTGCGTCCTCCACGTTTCAATGGCACTAACTTTGGCTATTGGAAGTGTGGGATGGAGACATTCCTAAGGAGCGCTTCGCTTTGGAGAACCCTCCACAAGGAATATGTTGAGCCCACCGAAGAGGATTTCGAAAAATGGACGTCTTCCTAGAAGTCCGCCGAAGTCAACAACGCTAAAGCAATGAACGCTCTTCATTGTGCGTTGGACCCGAATGAGTTCAATAAGATATGCACATGTAAGAGTGCATATCAAATTTGGAACCATCCCATCGTTACCCATGAGGGAACGAACAAGGTAAAACTTTTAAAGTTATATGTTGCCGTGCAAAACTTCGATTTGTTTCATATGCAGGAAAATGAGAGCATTGCATCGATGTAGATGTTTTACCGACATCAATGAATTGGAAGCCCTTGGCCCAATATACACCGAACCTGATAAGGTAAGGAAGATCATCATGGGAATGACCTCCAAATGGGAAAGAAGAGCTATCACCATCGAGGAGGTCAATGATTTGAAGAATTACACAGTTGTGAATCTTATCAGGACTCTCATGTCTTATGAAGTAAGACGGGAGAATCGATTAAAGATTCGAGCTATGATGAATCCTTCTGAGGCCAAGAAGAAAGCTTTGGCATTCAACGCCAATTAATCATCCTCTGATAGTGAAGAATCGGAAGATGAGATGGATTTGGGTGAAATAGCCCAAATGGCGAAGAAGTTCCAACGCTTCTTTCGCAAAGGTAAATTTCCATCTAACAAAAGATTTGAGTCTACTAATGCTACTTCCTCTCTTTGCTTTAAGTGTAATAAGCTAGGGCACATCAAGAGGGATTGCCCAATGCTAAGAAACAAAGAGAAGTGGAAGGCTCCGAAGTACCACAAGTCAGACAAGAACAAGAGAGACAAGAAGAAAGGACTCGTAGGTACATTCGATGACTCAAGTGAATAATCATCAAGTGATTCCGATGATGAGAAGGGTGATAGCGCCACATGTGCTTCATGGCACGAGAAGATCCACTCTCCGATGAGAGTGATTCCGACACGGATGATACCGAGGTAACAATAGATAAATTTCGTATTGCAAATGAAGAATTATTTGCTAAATATCAATCTTTAATGCTTAGATATACTAGCTTAAAGAAATTGAATGTTAACAAGTCATCCATTCCATGCATTATCAACAATGACACCATTGTTGATACTTTAACTCTTGAGAAAGCAAATTTAGCTTCTCAAAATGTCATTTTGAGAGATGAAGTGAATAACCTCAAATCTCAACTAGATCAAACACATCCCAAGGATAATAGTGATCTAGTCACACGTCACACACAATTGGGTTTAGAGAATGATTCTCTTAAAACCCAAGTGCAGAGCTCAAAGCACGGGTGTCCACCTTGGATACCAACATTTCTTCTCTTAAGGAGAAATATGAGCTCATGTCCTCTAGTATTGTGAGATTCAATAAGGGAAAAGAACAATTGGATGATTTGCTAGCAAACCAATTTCTGGCCACACATCGTATTGGTCTTGGGTTTGTGAATGCGAATGCATCCAATGCTCGCACCTCCTATAGTGGTGTCACTATAGACTTTGTGAGGCCATCTTCCGGTGCATCCACAAGTGGTGTCAAAGACACTATAGGTAGCAAACCTACCAATAAAGTCACCACTTCACCATCTCTTCCTTTTAGCAAGAAACCCACTAAGGGTGGAAACCAAAAGCAAGGCCATGCTTACATGTACACTAACACTCATCCACGTAGGAAACCTCCTACTTCACAAGTGGATAATCATGACACTTTTTATGCTCCATACCCACGGACATGTATAAATCCACACATGAGAAATTCTCATGTACGTGCTCCTATACACCCATATGACGCATCATTCTTAAATGTATGCACATCCTCCGCATGTCATGTATAACCCATATGCTTCATACAACATGCATGTTCCCAAGTATACATATCACTCTTGTATGTCATATGCATATCCACCACCTCATGTTTATGCTAGAAACCATGTTCCTAAGAAGCATGCACCACATAGAAATTTAACAAGTATGCATGCAACTAGGAAAAGGACTCCCAAAACATACACCATTTGGTGTCCTAATAACACTAGCCTAAATAATAGGAATGCTTATGTTGATTCCTATTTTCATGATGTTATAACTAATAGTAATTATGTTGGGAAGCGGAAGTCCACTTGGACTTGGCTTCCAAAGGGCTAATCCCCTTGGACCCAACAAACATTGGGTACCATGATCTTATGGTATATTATGTAGGTACCTAAGAGAAAGAAGAAGAGCAATAAAGGTCAAATTAGCTCTAAAGGGAAAGGATGGATTCTCGATAGTGGTTGCTCCAAACACATGACGTGAGATCCTATTGAGTATTGATTCCCCGGATTTGGTTTTGATGATGAACAAACAAAAATATCGTGAACTAACTCTTTGTGAGCGCAGTTATGGAGATCGTCGCCACATTTCTATGAACATCCAAAGTGACGTCTCAAGACTTCTCAAAGCGCGTGAACATGTGCTTGAAGCTTCGTTGAAGCTCAAGGACCATTATTGAAGTCATGAAGATTCGATTGAAGCTTTTGAAGACGGTTCGTCAAGTTTATTTTATGTCTTCTAGCTTCTTTTCGTAGAATGTTAAGCCTTGAATAGGTCTTACGTTTTAATCTTCATAACGCTCATATCTTAGAGTTAGGATCTTAGTAGAAGTCCATACGATCTTTTCCGAAGCTTCGCGCTTCGATTCGCGACTTCTTGTGCATGTTAGTTGGTTCAAGAAGAAGAACCAACCGACTAGATGGCAATCTAGTCGGTCGGCAAAGCTTCTTAAACCGACTAGAATGCCTTCTCAATTCTAGCTCACTTACTGTTTACAGTTAGTCGGTCAAAGAAGGTTCACCGACCGACTAGTTGTGAAACTAGTTGGTTAGGAATCCTTCTTAGACCGACTAGTTGAGCTTCTACTGTACAGCCTAACTTACTGTTTATCGTTAGTCAGTCTATGTACACTTGTCGACCGACTAGTTGATAAACTAGTCGGTCTGATTTGCTCTTAGACCGACTAATTCAACTTGTACTCAGACTATTTGTTTTATCTCTTAGTCGGTCTCAGTTGACTCACCGACCGACTAGTTGTGAAACTAGTCGGTTGACAAGTCTTCTTGGACCGACTAGTTCTTTAAGTCTGAACTTCTCTTCTTGGATGTTCACCTCTTAGTCGGTTCATGTTGATTTACCGACTGACTAGTTGATGAACTAGTCGGTCAGTCATCCTTCTTTGACCGACTAGTCTGCTTCAGAATAGAGCCGTTGGAGCATTAAATGCCACGATTTTTGCTCTCTCTTTCCTCTAACCTATATATACTTGGAGGGCTGCATTCATTGCACTCAAGGCTGATATTAATTGAAGTTTAGAGATCAAAAGAGAAGCATTAAATCTCATTCAAAGCTCATTCATTTCCTTTCAATAATCTCTCCCTCACTCTTATTTCAAAAGAGAGATTCATTGATTGTGAGCCTTCCAAGCCAAGTGCTTGATTCTAGGTCACCAACATCCACCAAGTCTTCCATTGCTGGTCATCTACTTGGAGCTAGGGTTTGGTGCCATTTATCTTCCCCAAAATCCTTCTTGCCCTAAAATCGTAAGTTTTACTCAAGGCATAGGATTTTGTCGGTAAGTTCGTATTTCATTTACATTGATATAACAAGTTTTTTTCTCTCGGTTGTGAGAGATTGTTTGTGATCCCGGTTTGTGGGAGTCACAATTACTTGTGTATGATTTGGTCTTGTAGAGGTTTATCTACAAGAATTTCATAGTGCAAATCTTGGGTTAGAGGATTCTAACTCAAGTATCTGGAGGGGATCTGGGTGTTTGGGACGTAGGATCACCGGGAACAAGTCGGGGAGACTTGGGTGGATTCGAACCCGTTATATCGTGTGTTTGCGATTGCTTTTATTTGTTGTCTATATTTACATTTCCGCATTTCCGCATTGTTGGTTGAGGTGTGCAAGATAATTAGGAATTATCCTCTTAATTATTTTAAAGTACTATTCACCCCCCTCTAGTACTTGTGCTGTAGCTACGTAGGACATTACATTTGGTATCAGAGCCAAGTACCTAGCTATGTCTTCCAACGACAGCAAAAGCGTACGTCCACCTTCAGACTACAGCACCTTCAGGAACCGTGAAGGAGCGTCTTCGGTGATGGAAGGACACTCCTCGACGAGGCCTCCTTTCTTCAACGGTACCAATTACGGGTACTGGAAATGCCGGATGGAAACTTTCCTCCGGAGTGCTTCATTGTGGAGGGCCACGTTGACGGAGTACGTTGAGCCCGAAGAAGAAGATTTCGTGAAGTGGACTACCGTGGAGGTCGCCGCGGAGGTAAGCAATGCCAAGGCAATGAACGCCTTGCAATGTGCTTTGGAGCCCGAGGACTTCAACAAGATATGCACATGTAAGAGTGCATATCAAATCTGGAACTCCCTCCTCATCTTTCATGAAGGAACGAGTAGGGTAAGAGACTCTAAACTCGTTGTTGTTAATAAAGATTTCGAATTATTTCATATGCAACAGGGTGAGAAGATGAAGGAGTATTATGCTCGCTTTGTCGACATCACCAACGAGTTGGAGGCTCTTGGTAAAACCTACACCCAAAAGGAGAAAGTCTCGAAGATCATCGATGGACTTCCTTCTTGTTGGGAGAAACGTACATTCGCCATCGAGGAAGGTAATGATATGAGTAAGTATACCGTTATCCAACTAATGGGTACCTTAATGTCTTATGAGGTACGCAAGGATAGCAAACTTAAGTTGCAGGACAAGATGAAGTCCTACTTGAAGCAAGACGAGCCAAAGAAGAAGGCGATTGCGTTGAAGGCCGCTCCATCCACATCCACATCTACCGATGATGAAGAATCTGAAGAATAATTGGACTTGGAGTCCATTGCCCTCATGGCAAAGAAGTTCAACCGGTTCTTCCGGAAAGGTAATTTTAAGAACAAATCTAAATTTGGTTCTTCTAAAGCCTCCTCTCCTTTGTGCTTCAAATGCAATAAGCCAGGACACATGAAAGCGGATTGTCCTCAAAACAAGCAAAAGGAAAAGTGGAAGGCACCAAAATTCGACAAGTCCAAGAAGTACAAGAAAGGGTACAAGAAGGGACTTGTCGGGACATTCACCGACTCCGAGGACTCATCTAGTGGAGAGTCGGACGATGAGCAAGTGGAGCAAGCACACATGTGCTTCATGGCTAGAGAGGATCATGTTCAAGAGTCATCCTCCGATGATAGCGAGGACGAAGGCGATGAGGTAACAATGGACGACCTTAGATTAGCTAACGAGCAATTTTGGTCTAAATATTCTAAATTAGTAAATCGTTATACTAAGACCAAAGATGAGTTAGTTAGTCTCCAAACCTCGCCTAAATCTATTGTCATCAACAACGACACCGTTGTTGAAGATTTGAGAAATGAGATTGTAGATCTCAAGTCTCAACTTGAACATGTCCATATTGAGGATTCGGATGAACACAAGATAGCAGATTTGACTTCTCAAAACTCAACTTTGAGTATTGAGAATGAGAATCTCAAATCTCGTGTTTATGTGCTCACATCGCAAGTATCCACTTTGGATGCTTCTATGCGTTCTCTCACCAAGAAATATGAGTGCACATTAGGCCGAATTAATAAATTCAATAAGGGTAAGGATCATTTGGATAAAATCCTAAATGACTTACTCCCGGCCAATCACCACATTGGCTTGGGGTATACGATGGGAAATTCATCTAAATCGGCCACTACCTTTGTTAGGCCAACTTCCGATGCTTCGACGAGTGGGAGTAAACACTCTATTGGTAGTTCATCTACCAATGGTGCTTCTACCTCGTACACACCCTCTTTTGGAAAGAAACTCACTTTGGGTGGACCTCCAAAGAAGGGTCATGCTTATATGTACACAAATACCATGCCACGTAGGAACACACATCCTACTCCACATGCTCACACATATGATGATTTTTATGCACCACATTCACGGGCACGTGCACACCATGTGAGACACCCTCACGCACGTGTTCCTCCACGCATATGTTCACTCACATCATCATATGAATAAATATCATCATGCACCATTTCATCATGTGCCTTATGCCTATCCACGACATGCATCACGTAGAAATCAACAACGCATGCATGCTCCCAATAGGAATAGGTCTCCCAAAATCTTCACTATTTGGAGCCCAAAGGACACAAGCATGAATGAAAAACAAGTTTATATGAACTCGTATTTTATGAATATTGTGCATAGTGATAATTATGTGGGGAAGTCTAAGTCCAATTGGACTTGGCTTCCAAAGGTCTAATCTTTTGGACCCAATGACTTGGGTACCATGATACGATATTTTCTATCTATAGGTACTCAAGAGAAAGAAACGGAGCAACAAATCCAAATTTGGTTTCAAGAATAATTGGATACTCGATAGCGGGTGTTCAAAACACATGACGGGTGACGCTCAATTGCTCTCCGGAGTGGTGTCCATTGCAAATGGAAACCGCATCGTCTTTGGAGGCAATGAGAGCGGAACCATCATAGGTGTTGGTAAAGTGTGTAATCCTTCTAAACCACTAATAAGTGATGTTTACCTTGTTAAAGGATTAAACCACAAACTTATTTCAATAAGCCAACTTTGTGACAAAGGTTACAAAGTTAGCTTTGCGAAAGGAATGTGCCATATTTTAAGAAAAGATAATAATGATTTATTGTTTTTCAGCACACGCCATAAGGATATATATATATCTTAGATCTTCCAAAATCGCATGAACAATGTCTCATTGCCAACACAAGTGAACAACACTTATGGCATCGACGTTTTGGTCATGTGAACTTTGGAACACTCTTTAAACTTTCCAAGTTAAATTCTATTAGAGGCTTCCCTAAGCTTATCTTTCAAAAGAAAAGCTTTTGTGACTCGTGTCAACGATGCAAGCTTCCAAAATCTTCATTTAAACCTAAGAAAAGCATTTCTTCTAAGCGGCCTCTAGAGCTATTACATCTAGATCTTTTTGGGCCAACTAGAGTTGCTTCATTAGATAATGCTAGATATGGACTTGTCATCGTTGATGACTTTTCTAGATTTACTTGGGTATTTTCCTTAAGTAATAAAAATGATGCTTTTGAAAACTTCACAATTTTTGTTAAGAAAGTACAAAATCTCATTGAAACCACCATTGTCACTATTCGTAGTGATCATGGAGGGGAATTTGAGAATGAGTCTTTCTCAACTTTTTGTGATGAAGTTGGTATTACTCACACCTTTTCTTTCCCTCGCGCACCCCCTCAAAATGGTGTTGTTGAGAGAAAGAATAGGACGCTAGTGGAATGTGCTCGCACTTTGCTTGATGATAGTCAACTTGGCCATCAATTTTGGACGGAAGCGGTACATACCGCTTGCCATGTGTTTAATAGAATACTTTTGAGGCCCGGCACTAAACAAACTTGTTATGAATTGTTGTTTGGTAGGTTGCCTCAAGTTAAACATTTTCGTGTTTTCGGTGCAAAATGTTTTATTAAGAACACGTATGGTAGTTTGGACAAATTCGATCCGAGATCTGATGAGGGGATATTTGTTGGATATTCCTCCCATAGCAAAGCCTACCGGATATACAACAAACGAACCTCAACGATTGAGGAATCACTTCATGTCTCATTTAATGAAGGTTTTGTCCCGACTAGAATTACTAATGATGATGACTCAATGGATGTCTTATGTGACTCTATTGGTAATTCTAATTCTATTGATTCTATTGAGACTAACCCAACTAATGAATCTTTTGAGAATGTTCCTAGTGATCAGGGAATTCCCAAACGGCTTCATACCGTTCGTGACCATCCCCATGAGCAAGTCATTGGCAATATCCTTGATAGTGTCAAGACGAGATCTCAAGTCAACTACTTCGCTCATTGTGCCTTTGCCTCCTCGATAGAGCCAAAGAATATTAACGAAGCGTGCGAAGATAGTGCTTGGATCCTTGCCATGGAGGAGGAACTCATTCAATTCGAGAGGAATGATGTTTGGGAGCTTGTTCCATTGCCTTCGAAGAACCACACCGTTATAGGAACGAAGTGGATTTTCAAGAACAAGACCGACGAAAACCAAATCGTCGTCCGGAACAAAGCTCGGTTAGTTGCTCAAGGCTACCGTCAAGAGGAAGGTATTGATTTCGAAGAATCCTTTGCTCCGGTAGCTAGATTAGAATCAATTAGATTATTGTTATCTTTTGCATGCCATAAAGATTTTAAACTCTTTCAAATGGATGTTAAAAGTGCGTTTTAAAATGGAGATGTTGTTGAAGAAGTTTACGTTTCTCAACCTCCGGGTTTTATAAATGAAAAATTTCCAAATCACGTTTTCAAACTTAAGAAATCACTTTACAGTTTGAGACAAGCTCCTCGAGCTTGGTATGACCGTCTAAAGAACTTTCTTTTGGATTTGGGTTTTAAAATGGGAGGAGTTGATTCGACATTATTTGTTAAGTATTCGAATAATGATATTATTTTAGTTCAAATTTATGTTGATGATATCATTTTCGGTGCTACTAACTTCACTCTTTGCGAAGAGTTTTCTAATGTGATGAAGGATCAATTTGAGATGAGCCACATGGGTGAGCTCAAATATTTCTTAGGTCTCCAAATTCGCCAAATGAACGATGCAATCTTCATCCACCAAACGAAGTACACGGTGGAGTTGCTAAAGCGATTTGGAATGGAGAATGCCTCCGGGAAGAAGACTCCAATGAGCACGACTACACATCTTGATAAGGATACGGGCGGTAAAGATGTAGACATTCGTCTATATCGAGGTATGATATGTAGTTTACTATATCTTATCGCAAGTAGGCCCGATATTATGTTTGCCGTATGTGTATGTGCTCGTTATCAGGCTCAACCTAAGGAATCTCACTTAGTAGCGGTAAAACGTATTTTCCGTTATTTTAGTTACACTCTCGATTTTGGATTACTTTATCCAAAATCTAACACATATGAGTTAATCTCATATAGTGACGCAGATTATGCGGGATGCAAATCCGACAGGAAAAGTACTAGTGGCACTTGCCATTTTATAGGAAATTCTCTTGTCTCTTGGTTTTCCAAGAAGCAGAATTCCGTATCACTTTCAACCACCGAGGTGGAATATATTGCCGCCGGTGCCACGTGTGCTCAGGTTCTTTGGATGAGACACACCCTTAAAGACTTTGGTATAAACTGTGATACTTGCCCTATCATGGTGGACAACCAAAGTGCAATATGTCTCTCTAAGAATCCGGTACACCATTCCCGTTCTAAACACATAGATGTCCGTCACCATTTCTTAGATGATCATGTTGCTAAAAAGGACATCATTTTAGTGTACGTTGAAACCCAGAAGCAAATCGCCGATATTTTCACGAAACCACTAAATGAAGACTCCTTTGTGCGGTTGCGTCGAGAATTGGGGATTATGGGTGAATCCGAGATTTAGGATTCATATGTTTTCAATAAATTTGCATGCTATTAAATTTCGTTATATTTGCTCATGCTAGAATTATTGAGATTTTCTGGATTTTTGGTTGAATTTTCGGAATTTATGCTCGAAATATTCATGAACGTCAAATTTAAGATTTTCGATGTTTAATGGGGTAGTATAATGATTAATGAGAGTATTACGATGTTTCGTCCAAGTGCGATTAGGAGAGAACTCAAAATTTCAATTTTTCAAATTTTTGGACTCTCTTAGTCAGTCCAAGTTCATTGGCCGACCGACTAGATTCAGTTCTAGTCGGTCAGTGAATGAGCTTAGACCGACTAATTCTTGCTCAGAATTTTGGCTTCAGTTACTGTTTGCACATAGTCGGTTCAAGCTCATTGGCCGACCGACTAGATCATCATCTAGTCGGTCAGCGCTTGAACTGTGACCGACTAATTGCATTGGGGACCGCTTGGTCTTTTAGACTTCCAATCGACTTATTTAGCCCCCAACCGACTATTTCCTTTTCTAGTCGATCCGATTTTCTCCCTGAGCTCAAAATCCCCCGAAACCCTTCGTATTCCTCCCCTCATCCGTCGATTCCGGCCATCTTTCCGGCCATCTCTGCCGGCGTTGATCCTCTCCCTCTCCTCTTGCCGACCTAGGGTTTCTATCTATCCCTTCTCTCAGCTTCTAGGGTTAGGGTTTGTTAGTTTATCTCGTTTTTAGGGTTCGGCCTAGGGTTGTTCTAGGGTTTTAGTTCTCGATTTCGCACGTGTCTCGTCTCGATTATGGCGAAGACACGTATTCCGATCGAACCTACTCGTCCGTCACCCATGACCGTCGATTCTCCACCTTCAGACCCCCCGCAACCCAGACGCCGATCTAAGACCACCCATCCTTCGTCGTCTTCGCCTCCTCTTAAGAAGAAGAGGACGGCGACCGCTAAGCCCCGATCACAACCCAAACCTAGGAAAGAGCTAGTATCCCTAGCCTCATTCCGTGCTCCCGCTCCTCCCGGTGCTTCGGATTCCGACACCGAGTATATTCCGGAGACCAAGCATACCACTAGGGCTCCTACTCCACCTCCTAGGTCTAGCACGCGTCCGACGTCTAGCTCACGTCCTACCTCTAGCACCCGACCTTCTAATGGGAAGGCTCCCATGCCAGTTGGCGGTGTCTATATCTCGTTGTGTCACGATGACCCTATGTGTCTCGCGGCTTACAACCGTATCGAGCACTGCCCGCTGCTGTTGGAGCACTTCGTTCAGTTCTTTGACTTCCCCCATCTAGCAGATCTTCTTTCACATTCCGGCCTTATCGATTATCTTCGCCATGACCCTAAGGCGAATCCACATCCATACCCTCGCCTAGTCAAGCTGTTCTATGCGAACCGTGTTCACGGTCAGTACGACGAGACCCACTCCATTGAGACGACTGTCTTGGGGACACCAATAGTCCTCACGACAGAAATCTTAGGGGAGCTGATTGGTGTCTCCTCGTCTGGCCTCCTCCCTTCCGATATCTCCGTTGACGATATTTCTGAGCTTGATCAGGTGATGCTCGCCGAGATCTTCCATGTGATCCCTCCCGCCATGATTGGCGTTCCATCCAAGTCGTTTAAGCCGAATGCTTGGGTTCTAAATCTTATCTTGAAGTCGTGCCTCCTTCCGAAGTACGGCTCATCTTCCTTGCCTTCCCAGCCATTCCTCAAGCTCATTTACGCTATCTTCATGGGGAGTGAGATCAATTGGGCACGGATTATTCTTGACAAGATGGACTCCTTTGAATGTATTCGAAAGTCCACCAAGTCAGCCCATATTCCATACCGGTGCCTATTGACTCTCGTCTTCCGTCACTTCAAGGTCCCTCTTCCTCTTGATGATGAGCGTCCCCTCGGTCCCCCTCTGAATGCGACGGCTGTCAAGAAGTCTCTTGCGGTGCTTCGTCACATTCAGAGGACGACCCCTTCTGCTTCAGCCTCTGCTTCAGCTGCTGCCCCTGCTCCCTCTCCTACTCTCGTTGAGCTTTCATGTTCGTTGAGACGTGTTGATCTCGTTGTGCTCGTTCTGAGGAGATGCTCGCTCGCATCTGTTCTCATTTTGGCATTGAGATTCCCCCGTCTGTTTTTGACGACGAGGAGATGGATGAGGATGAGCTCGAGAAGCTCGTTGCTGCTGATGCTGCTTCTGCTTCTGCTCGTGCCCCAGAGGGTACGTCGTCTGCTGCTGCTGCTACGTCTGCCGGTGCCCCCGAGAGCACACCTGCTGCCACCATTCCTCAGGTGGATACTTCTTCGTCTGGTGCTCCCGAGGCCACTCCCGTAGCGACACTTCCTTCTGTGGACACTCCAGCTGACCCAGTGACCACCACTCCTTCTGCAGAGCCTGCTGCTGCTGCAGATCCTCCCGCTGCCTCCTGAGCTTCTTTGGAGGACTCTCCTGTGCACTTTGGATGATATATGTAGTGTCAGAGAGTTTGGGTAGGATAGATTGGGTGGTTCTGGTATTTTGATGTATTTTGATGTATTTTTGGATGTTGTATGATCATTCTGTATGTTTTGTGATACTCCGGTATCTGCTGTGATATTATGATGTATTTTGTGTGCTTCAATCTGAGGATCGCTTATATGTATGTTGGCGGATGTATACTTTTGTTGTATCATGTTTGATATATATATACATCGTTTTGCCTTTTTACTTCCGTGTGCACATTATATATATTTTGTCTATCTCTGATGTTGACTTCGTCGCTCGACGATTAACTCTTGATTTAATAGAAATTTTTTCTATGGAAACATAGATTTATTTTCCATGCACTTAATTCATCAAGAATGTTGATATTGGAGAGTATATTCCATAACTCAATTCGTGAAATTAATTTGAGTTTTGATGATTTTATTTTTCGATTATCGACTTTGGTCTCGTTGGCACGCTTTGATTTAATTCGTATTTTAATTTGGTGTCATTTGGACCATGGTCGTATTCTACGACTCCCGTGCTTTTATTTGAAGCCATTGGTGTTGTCGTTGATCTCCTCCCACACTTTTTGCTAATGCCAAAGGGGGAGAGATATAATAATGACGATGAGCTAAATGATAATTTAAAGCATTTTCCAAGAATCTAATTTGATATGTTAGATTCAGGGGGAGTTAAGATATAAAAATGGATTTCAAATCCTAAATTTCGATAATTGGACTCACATTTTATACTTTACTCGTCTGCTTGATGCTTATGAATATTATTGAATATGGAATTAACATGTCATCAATGCAGGGGGAGTAAGTAAATTACATTTGAATCATTATTTTTGATTATTATTATGTTGGTTTGTCATCACCAAAAGGGGGGAGAATGTTGAGTATTGATTTCCCGGATTTGGTTTTGATGATGAACAAACAAAAATATCGTGAACTAACTCTTTATAAGCGCAGTTATGGAGATCGTCACCACATTTCTATGAACACCCAAAGCGACGTCTCAAGACTTCTCAAAGCGCGTGAACGTGTGCTTGAAGCTTCTTTGAAGCTCAAGGACCATTATTGAAGTCATGAAGATTCGATTGAAGCTTTTGAAGACGGTTCGTCAAGTTTATTTTATGTCTTCTAGCTTCTTTTCGTAGAATGTTAAGCCTTGAGTAGGTCTTACGTTTTAATCTTCATAACGCTCATATCTTAGAGCTAGGATCTTAGTAGAAGTCCATACGATCTTTCCCGAAGCTTCGCGCTTCGATTCGCGACTTCTTGTGCATGTTAGTTGGTTCAAGAAGAAGAACCAACCGACTAGATGGCAATCTAGTCGGTCGGCAAAGCTTCTTGAACCGACTAGAATGCCTTCTCAATTCTAGCTCACTTACTGTTTACAGTTAGTCGGTCAAAGAAGGTTCACCGACCGACTAGTTGTGAAACTAGTCGGTTAGGAATCCTTCTTAGACCGACTAGTTGAGCTTCTACTGTACAGCCTAGCTTACTGTTTATCGTTAGTCGGTCTATGTACACTTGTCGACCGACTAGTTGATAAACTAGTCGGTCTGCATTTTCTCTTAGACCGACTAATTCAACTTGTACTCAGACTATTTGTTTTATCTCTTAGTCGGTCTCAGTTGACTCACCGACCGACTAGTTGTGAAACTAGTCGGTTGGCAAGTCTTCTTGGACCGACTAGTTCTTTAAGTCTGAACTTCTCTTCTTGGATGTTCACCTCTTAGTCGGTTCATGTTGATTTACCGACTGACTAGTTGATGAACTAGTCGGTCAGTCATCCTTCTTTGACCGACTAGTCTGCTTCAGAATAGAGCCGTTGGAGCATTAAATGCCACGATTTTTTGCTCTCTCTTTCCTCTAACCTATATATACTTGGAGTGCTGCATTCATTGCACTCAAGGCTGATATTAATTGAAGTTTAGAGATCAAAAGAGAAGCATTAAATCTCATTCAAAGCTCATTCATTTCCTTTCAATAATCTCTCCCTCACTCTTATTTCAAAAGAGAGATTCATTGATTGTGAGCCTTTCAAGCCAAGTGCTTGATTCTAGGTCACCAACATCCACCTAGTCTTCCATTGCTGGTCATCTACTTGGAGCTAGGGTTTGGTGCCATTCATCTTCCCCAAAATCCTTCTTGCCCTAAAATCGTAAGTTTTACTCAAGGCATAGGATTTTGTTGGTAAGTTCGTATTTCATTTACATTGATATAACAAGTGTTTTTCTCTCGGTTGTGAGAGATTGTTTGTGATCCCGGTTTGTGGGAGTCACAATTACTTGTGTATGATTTGGTCTTGTAGAGGTTTGTCTACAAGAATTTCATAGTGCAAATCTTGGGTTAGAGGTTTCTAACTCAAGTATCCGGAGGGAATCCGGGTGTTTAGGACGTAGGATCACCGGGAACAAGTCGGGGAGACTTGGGTGGATCCGAACCCGTTATATCGTGTGTTTGCGATTGCTTTTATTTGTTGTCTATATTTACAGTTCCGCATTCCCGCATTGTTAGTTGAGGTGTGCAAGATAATTAAGAATTATCCTCTTAATTATTTTAAAGACTATTCACACCCCTCTAGTACTTGTGCAGTAGCTATGTAGGGCATTACAGATCCCTCTTTGCTCTTCGAAGTGATTAGCATCAAGGATGGTGCAACGGTCACTTTTGGAGGTAATCAAAAGGGAACCATCATTGGAGTAGGTATTGTCGGTAATCCTTCCAAACCCTTAATTACTAATGTATTTCTTGTTAATGGTTTGTGTCACAATCTCATTTCCATTAGTCAACTTTGTGACAAAGGTTACAAGGTTAACTTTGGAGAAGGATTGTGTACAATTGTTGATTATGATTCTAATGTTTTATTTTCTGGTGTTAGGCGTAAAAATATTTATTATTTGAGTTTGCCTAAAATAGTAGAACATTGCTTAGTTGCTAACACACGTGAACAACTATTATGTCATCACCGTTTTGGTCATGTTCACTTTAAGCACTTGTATAAGTTAGCTAAGCATGATCTAGTTAAAGGTTTTCCTAAAATCGCTTTTAATAAGAAAAACTTTTGTGATTCATGTCAAAGAGGTAAACTTAGTAAATCATCCTTTAAGCTTAAAGAATGGATTACTTCTAAGACGCCCCTAGAACTTCTTCATCTAGATTTGTTTGGGCCAACTAGAACCGCTTCTTTAGGCAATGCTCATTACGGATTAGTTGTCGTTGACAACTTTTCTAGATTTACTTGGGTTTCATTCTTAACTAATAAGAATGAAGCTAATGAAGAGTTTACCAAATTTGCAAAGAAGATTCAGAATCTCTTGGGATCCACCATTATCACTATCCGTAGTGATCATGGAGGAGAATTTGAGAATGAATCTTTTACTGAGTTTTGTGATGACACCGGTATAACTCATAACTTTTTCTTCCCTCGGACACCACCACAAAATGGTGTTGTAGAGAGGAAGAATAGGACTCTTATTGAGTGTGCATGCACTATGCTCCATGATAGTCATCTAGGACAACAATTTTGGGCAGAGGCGGTGCACACGGCATGTTATGTGCTCAATAGGATCCTAGTGAGACCCCGAACGAACAAAACTTGTTTTGAATTGTTTTATGACAAAAGCCTCAAGTAAAATATTTTCGTGTTTTTGGTTCAAAATGTTTTATTAAGAACACTTTCGGTAATCTAGATAAATTTGAGCCAAGATTCGATGAAGGAATTTTTGTTGGATATTCCACACGTAGCAAAGCCTATCGGATATACAACAAAACTTCTTCAACGATTGAAGAATCACTACACGTATCATTTAATGAAGATTTTGATTTTCCTCATGTTGATGATGATAATGTAGATGTTTTGTGTGGTCCTCTTAGTAATGATTCGATTATTGATACTAATACTACTAACAAAATTGTTGAAGATGTTCCTAGTGATGCAGGAATACCCAAAGCTTATCTGACCGTTCGCAACCATCCTCATAACCAAATAATTAGAGATATTGGTGTGGGTGTTTGAATGAGGTCGAGAATTGAAGAATTCTCTCATTGCGCATTTGTCTCTACCATTGAGCCAAAGAACATCCAAGAAGCTTGTGAGGATAGCTCTTGGATAGTGGCAATGGAAGAAGAACTAATGCAATTCGAGAGAAATGAAGTTTGGGAACTCGTTCCTCTTCCAAGTGGTCATCAAGTTATTGGGACCAAATGGATCTTCAAGAACAAGACCGATGAGAATGAGGTCATCACAAGGAACAAAGCAAGGTTAGTAGCTCAAGGCTACCGATAAGAGGAAGGTATTGATTTCAAAGAATCTTTTGCCCCCGTAGCTAGATTAGAAGCTATTAGATTACTTTTACCTTTTGCATCCCATAAGAATTTTAAACTATTTTAAATGGATGTTAAAAGTGCATTTTTAAATGGGATTGTCAATGAAGAAGTATATGTTTCTCAACCTCCCAGTTTTATTCATGAAAAATTTCCAAACCATGTTTTCAAACTTAAGAAAGCGTTGTATGGGTTGAGACAAGCTCCTAGAGCTTGGTATGATCGACTCAGGACCTTTCTTTTGGATTTAGGTTTTAAAATGGGAGAAGTTGATTCTACACTATTCATTAAAGATTATGAAAATGACATTCTCTTGATTCAAGTTTATGTAGACGATATAATTTTTGGTTTTACTAACTTTAATCTTTGTCAAGAATTTTCTAAGTCTATGAAGGATGAATTCGAGATGAGCCACATGGGAAAGCTCACGTATTTCCTTGGACTGCAAATTCGACAAATGGAGAATGGAACCTTCATACATCAGACAAAGTACACATGGGAGCTTATCAAGCGATTCGGGATGGAATCGTCTTCAAGCAAAAGGACTCCCATGAGTACTACTACCCATCTACACAAGGATGAGAGCGGAAAAGATGTAGACGTTCATCTATATCGAGGTATGATCGGTAGCTTACTTTACTTAACCGCTAGTAGGCCCGATATAATGTTTTCTGTATGCTTGTGTGCTAGATATCAAGCTAGACTTAAGCAGTCACACTTGATTGCAATTAAACGAATATTTCGTTATCTCAATCAGTCTCTAGATTATGGGTTACTTTACCCTAAATCTAGCACATATAAGTTAATCTCATATAGTGATGGCGACTTTGCCGGATGCAAGTCCGACAGGAAAAGTACTAGTGGCACTTGCCATTTCCTAGGAAATTTCTTAGTTTCTTGGTTTTCTAAGAAACAGAATTCGGTGTCATTGTCCACGACTGAAGCGGAATATATTGCCGCGGGTCTTGCATGTGCACAAGTTCTTTGGATGAGACACACTCTTATGGACTATGGTGTCAATTGTGATACTTCCCCGATCATGGATGATAACCAAAGTGCCATGTCTTTCCAAGAATCCTGTACACCACTCCCGTACCAAACACATAGATATGAGACACCATTTTATAAATGATCATGTAGCCAAGAAGGACATCATCTTAGAGTACATTGAAACCCAAAAACAAATTGCCGACATCTTCACAAAATCTCTTAAATAAGATTCATTTGTGAGGTTGTGTGGAGAATTAGGAATTATGGGTGAATCTGAAATTTAGAAGCTCAACATTCATGTTATAACACCGTTGAGCTCATTTCATCATGTTGCCTATCTTCATTTGCTAATTCATTTAAATGTGGTTAAGAAAGGCAATTGAGATTTATGTGATTTCATGATTTCTCTGAGATTGATTTTTAGAGATTTGTGTTTCAATTGATTTATCGTATTACATTGTTCTTATGATGAGTTTGTGATTAGAGTATAGGTCCTAGGGTGAGTGTTCTTATTCTCTGGATTTGTATCTCACTGTGTATTTTTGGACCAGGACAGACGACTGTCTTTCCTTCGACAGTCGACTGCTCCTAAGCTATCTTCTTTGTTAGAAACTCATATCTTTCGCACAGATGACTGATGACTATTTTTCAGTCGACTGTTGTTTCAACATGCGACTGCATTTTAGTCATCAGGCACCTGTCATCTTTGTCAAAATTCTTACAGAGCTCTCTATATTTTTGATGAGGTTTATTGATTCTCGGTCAGTCGACTGCTGTATTAAGTACAGTTGACTGTCCCTCAGACAGGCGACTGTATGTTACCCAACAGTCGACTGTCTGTCTTCCTGAGATTAATTCTTATCACTTCATCCAGTCGACTGACTTTTGTTCATCAGTCGACTGTCCACTGTTGTGACGGTTCGCTGTTTCGATCTGAGCCGTCGATTCTTTGATCCAACGGCCCAGATTTATTCCCTCTTTCATATATACTTCGAGACGGTTCTTTTCCCCACGACGTTTCTCTCTCCTCCGATTGAACCGCATTGACTTCCCGCTCTTTTCCTCAGCCGTCGCCGTTGATCTCCTCCTCCCCGCAAGTCGATTGTTTCGTCGTTGCGTCTTCGTGTCTTCTTGACTTGGTTTGTCTTTCTTTCTTGAGTCTCTTGTACGATTATTGTCTTTCAATTTCATCGCCCTGTCGTTTCTCTCTCTTTCGATTGACTGACTTCATGGCACCCAAGACCAAGGGTAAGGGGAGATCTTGTTTTTTAAGAAACCTAAGGCACCCAAGAAACCTACTGCCACCAAGAACAAGAAGCCCTACAAAACCCGTACCAAAAATGCCGAATCTCCCTCCCATTCTGCTTCACAGGGATATTCTCCTTCTGAGTCTTCTTCTTCAGACGCTGAGCCCCTCATCTGGTGCCAACGCAAGCCCATTGGTGTTCGCATCAATGAGCCTGCTGCTGAGGCTCCTCTGTTTCCTTCTGTGTCGAGTTCTATAGAAGGCACCCCTGTCACACCTCCTACCGATCCCCTTGTTCCAATTTGTGGAGATGAACTTTGCTTGGCAAAATTCCACTCTCTCTTAGGGATCAAACTTCTTAAGGAGCGGTACATCGTTTTCCCCCCTTTACTGCTGAGAGACTTTCAGACATTCTATCTGCTACCCACTTGGCCGATCTTTTTCGCTTCTCTCAGAGCGAGTCCCCTCGAGCCTATCCATTTTTGGTGAAGCTCTTCTATGCTAACCGTGTTCGCGGCGAGTATTCCTCCACCAGAGTTATTGACACCATTGTTCATGGAACCCCCATTCGTATTAATCCTACACTCTTAGGGACCATTCTTAGGATTCCCTCCACCGGTTCTCTTCCTTTAGACATTTCCATATCTGATATTGACGAGCTTGACCAGTCTGTCCTTCGGGATATGTTTCGTGAGATACCCTTAACCCTTGATTCTGGTATCAGGTCATCTATGTTTTCGGCTAGAAGTTGGGCATTTCACCTAGTGGCGAAGTCCAACATCCTGCCGAGGTATGGATCATCTGACCAGCCTTCCCAGGATATCCTGAGGTGTATGTATGCGATTTTCTCTGGGATGTCCATGAACTGGGCCGGTGTCCTCCTTGATCAGATGGACAAGGTCGAGTTTACTTCTTCCTCGGCTCACATTCCATACGGTGGTCTTTTGACTCTTGTCTTTCGACATTTTGGTGTTGATTTGTCTCACTACGAGCCCATGCCTTTTGCTCCTCTCCTTGATGCTTCTGCGAAGTCGACGTCCTCTTTGGTTCTGCAGTCTGCATCGAAGAAGAGGAAATCCACTTCAGCCCCATCTTCCTCCACTGTTCCTCCAGTTGACCTGCCATCTTCATCTGCTCCTCCTGTTTTTGACACTCTTCTTGAGATGGTGTCAGGTCTTTATGAGTTGGCCTCTATATCATTCCAGCATCAGGGAATACCCTTCCCTGAGCATCTGAGACGTTTCATTCCTCCTCAGCCCAGTGAGCCTCTTCAGCCCATCGTCACTGATGTCGTTGTGCATCCTGGTGGAGTCTCTACTCAGGATGTTGCTGATGATGATGATGATGCTGCTGCTGTTACTACTGCTGACCCTCCTCCAGAGGATATCCCTGCTGTCACAGAGCCTCGTTCTTCCTTTGCAGCACCTGGCGACACTCACTCACAGATTTTGTTTTAGTTTTTGAGTGGTGTCATTTGGAGTTTATGTGTTTTGATGTTTGGATTATCTGTATGATGTTCAGATATTATATATCTGATGATGTATGATGGTATCATGATGTATTTTTTTGGTTCATGATGTATGTATTTTTGTTGGACATGTTGATGTCTATATGCAATGTACTCGTCTCTTTGATATATATATATGTATATATATATATATATGTATATATATGTATATATATATGTATATATGATGCTGCTGTTTAATCTTATGTGTCACACCGTGTATAATCGATTATCTTATCTGTGTGATATTTGTGATATTGTCTCCATGAATGATTTATTCTCTTATGATGTGCTTTTGAGACAATATAGGATTGGTATTGGTTTATTCATGCTATCTCTGATGTGATGCATTTTTTTGAAACTATTTTTGTTTCGAATATCTAAAATGTTGATATTGGACTTTAATTCCTCTATTTACATAAGTATATGATGTGCTTTTATGAGTTTTTGATTCTATATATCTTTATACTCCTTGATTGTTGTTAGTTAGTATTTAGCACGATTATTGTTGTTGTTATTTACTCCCACCTTTTGGATAATGCCATAGGGGGAGAGAAATAAACATACAAGATTCATAATGAATGTACTAGGTATGTTCTAACACTTTGAATCTAAGATTGAAGTTGCCTTAGATTCAGGGGGAGTAAGATTACAATGAATAGGGATTTTAATTCCTAGATTTCTTGAATTAAATTCATGTTATCTTACTCATTTGCTTCAATTGATATATATGTGCCCTAATATTTGTTGACTAACTTGATTGGCATTTACGTAGGGGGAGTAAGTTTTCATTACGCACAATTATTTATCTTTTTGTTTACGTTTGTTTGTCATCATCAAGAAGGTGGAGAATGTTGAGTATTGGACTTCTCCCTACTTGGTGTTAATGATGAGCAAACATAAATACTTGTGACTAACCCCTATTTTGTAGTTAATCCATTGCCTAAGCTATTTAAGAAGATCTACTAGCAATGGATGACTCTCAAAGTTCATTGAAGGCAAATGAAAAAGGATTAGGTGATTGTAGATGTTGATTGAAGCTCCATGAAGACTTCAAGCTCGTACGATGGATAGAAGAGAGATTTTGTCAATGTATATTTCTTTTATCTCTTCTAGTATGTAGCTTAGAAGTAGAACATTGATGGAGCACTCACACACATCATCATTTCAGTCTTAGGACATCATTAGATCAATTGTCCTTAGACCCCAATTCATTTCTTAGTGATTATGCTTGGATTGTTTATAACAGTCGACTGCTGAACGTTTTACAGTCGTCTGTCTCAAAAACAGTCAACCGTGTTTTGTTCTACAGTCGAATGTTATGCATAAACTTTTGCACTCTAGTTTTGGGCCTTTCTGTTTATTTCGCACATGCAACTGATGAACGATTCACAGGTGCCTGTCCTAGTGACAGTCGACTGTGTTTTGTAAATCAGTCGCATGTCTATCCTTTGCCTAAACTTTGTTGATCTGACTTTTACGGCCAGTCGACTAATGTTGAATATACAGTCGACTGTCCCTTGGATCAGTCGACTGTGTATGCTGCAACAGTCGTCTGTCTGTGAGCCAATTTATTGACTCAGCTCTCTGGAAATTCTCAGGGTATTTGACAGTCGGCTGTATAAGGATTTACAGTCGCCTGTTCTGATTAACAGTCGACTGTATTATCCTCTTCAGTCGTCTGTCCTGTTATCTTACAAGATTTCCAGATTTCTTCAACTTACCATTCTTTCGGCCAGTCGCATGTAGAAGTAATTACAGTCGCCTGGTGGTTCAACAGTCGACTGTCTTTGCTTCATCAGTCGACTGTCCACGTGGTAAGTTATCGTTATGAATTCTCACCTACCCTTGCTGACTGTGCAACATTCGACTGAGGTTTCTTCAACAGTCGATTGTTGCGAGTTCAGTTTCTATCCGTTGAGATTTTTCTCACGGATTCCAAAGGGGTTTTTGCCTAAACTGTTTTGTGGATTTCAGAAACCTATAAATGGGGCTTCTACTGTTCCATTGAAAGGTTACCTAAGCTATTGCAAAATCTCTTAAGCTTTCATTTCTAAAGTTTAAAGCTCTCAAATCCAAAGCCCTAAGAATTCCCAATGTTTGATCTCTTGCTCTCCAACCTAGAACCAAAGAGTTATCTTCTAGGTAATTGGTGCAGTCAAGAGAAAGGGCTTTCTCCTCTCTTACAAGAGAGTCTGCAACACACATCACACTTCTCCTTCAAGTTCTACTTCAAGGCATAGGTGATTGTAAGTGTTGCTTTCATATTTCATTACTTTCGTAAATTGAATTTGCTCTCGGGTTGTGAGAGCGGTTTGCTCCCAAGTTGTGGGAGTCAAGGACATCGATTGTATTCGATTTCAATTGTAGGGTTGCTACAAGTGGGTTTTAAGGAAACCTCAAGTTAGGGTTCTAACTTGAGCATCCGGAGGTATCCGGGTGGAAGAGACATAGAATTACCGGGAACAAGTCGGGAAGTGACTTGGGTAATCCGAACCCTTAAAATATAATTGCGTTTGCATTTGTTTCTTATTTGGGTTTAATTTTAATTCCGCACTATATTGTTGGTTAACATTTTTATTTGGTGTAACTATCGTTTAAAATTGCTTAAACACTATTCAACCCCCTTTCTACTGTTTTCTCCATAGACATGATCCTTACAATCCCCTCATCAGAGGCTTGCCGGACAAGATCAAAGGGTAGAGTCGGCAGTATGTGTTCGTCTCGATGCCAGCAGACGTGGTGCTGAGATCGAACTGGAGCGCGCTGAACCCCGAGGCGAGGCGGGGGGGGGGGGGGGTCAGGCTGAGTGATGAGGAAGAAGAGCTAGCCAGGTCCATGATGGTGATCCCAGAGGAGGGACGTGAATATGGCATGCTTGCCGACCCCGACATGATAGTTCAGCACATTTGGCCCGAAGGTAATACGAACTTGGTGGATGCTGCATCTAAAGCGCTCGCTCTAAGGTCTCCTTCATCTGCAGATCGGACGATGAGCTTATCGTTTGACGAACTGAGGAGGTGGGTGATCGCTCCGGGACGTAACCCAAAAGAACGGTGTAGTTTTACCGCAAGCGCACGGTGTAGCAGCGAGCGGGTTATCGAACACAGGGAGGACGAATGACCGTGCTTGTTCCGATCAACCTGGCTATTTGAGAAGTGAGAATTTTGCCTTTGGCGGTCCTGTCACAATCGTCAGACAAAGTACGGAAATATCAAATCAAATAAAGAACGTCTAGGGAATGGGGAATTCCCACTACTCACCATATTTCGTAAAAGCGGTTCATCGGCATCAAAATCGCTAGAATAAGGTTTTGGATGAACTAGTTGCAACTGAATGTAGAACCAAGCTCACGCTCTCGCGCTGTTGCCGGTCTATAGCTATCCTAGGCTCGGGTCCAATCTCTTGCAAACCCTAGCCTAGGGAAGCTAGCATTAGGATCAACATCATCGTTCAATCGCGCACCGAGCCCAATCTCTTGCAAACTCGGCCCACGATCTAGATTGGGATAGTTCCTACCCGTCCAATCTCTTGCAAACGGGTATTGGCGCGGAATTGGAACCGGAAACCCTAGTATCGGTCCAATCTCTTGCAAACCGATACTACGGAAATTCGATTCCAACCCAATTCGGATTTCTAGGGTTTCCTATCGAATTGGGATCCAATCTCTTGCAAATCCCAATCGATGTGAATTCCTAGCCATCCGTAGTAAATTGATCCCAATCTAATCCCTAGTAGCAATTCTAGCAAAATTCCTACCAATTCATCACAATTATGAAATAGGGCTTGTAGGGTTCATCCCCACGCCCCAAGACGTGGCGACTACTACAATTCATAGCGAGATCACAAAAATAATCAATGAAATAAGCAATAGAATTCATCACAATTTTGAGATATGCAATAAAAATAGAATTTTTAGAGAAGAGAAAAGCAAACCAATGGAGTTCTTCAATTAATCCAACAAAAATCCAATTTTGTCTCCTCTCCAATCACAAGAATAAAACTAAAAAGCTAATCTAAAAAGCTGCAAAAAATCTAAGAGAGAGGCTCTCAAAACTAGGGTAAAAACAGGGGTTAAATAGCCCCCAAAATCGTCCAAAAACTGTGACCAAAATACCCCTGCGCAGCCTGTTTTCCGCAATTTTCGCTACAGGCAGCGCGTCGCACTCGGCCGAGTGACAAAAGTCGCTCGGCCGAGTGAAAACCATGTAATTTTCCAGTAAGTCTCGATCTTCAGGGGTCTTCACTTCGGGGGCGGCTCGGCCGAGTGAGTTGTCGTCACTCGGCCGATGGCTTCATGGTACTCGGGCGGACGGGATTATCCACTCGGCCGAGTGGGTCTTCTGAAGCTCAGGCAGCCGAAAAACAGTAACATGGCGATTTTTGAAGGGCTTCGTCTGGGCGCCACTCGGGCGGACGGGGTCTCGTCACTCAGCCGATGTGGTCTCCGTCTTTCGGCCGAGTGCACGTATGAATCGTGTCTGATCTGGTCGGCCGAGCAGTGTCTCGCTGGTCGGCCGAGTGACTCCTTCACTTGGCCGAGTGGGACACAAAACATGCCCAAACTGCTTGTTTTGGCCTCCTCGTCGCTCCTGCGACGTCCGTTCTTCTTCCGCTCCTCTCCAACAGCAAAATACCCCTCGGGGAGGTCGTCGGTGACCGTCTGGAGTAAGCGCATCTCGGGATCACTCCAAATCGCGCCAAATCACCTGAAATGCGACAAAAACAACAAATCATGAAAAGCATCGCAATATCGTCGATATATCGTGAAAAACATGATTTGGGCGATCTAAATGGCATGCAAACATGCGGGAAAAAGGTGTAAAATAAGGAGTGATCAAAATCCCCCAAGCTTGCCTCTTACTCGTCCTCGAGGAAGATAAGTAAAAGGCGAACCCGGTGGATTCGGAAAACGAAAACGGCGGAAAAAGTGAAAAATGAAAAACGGAGAAGAGTGAGAAACGAAATGAAAATAAAGAAGAAAGAAAGAAGCGAAGAGGTAGGCTGCTAGATCATTTCCTCAGGACGTGGGTTCCGCTTACTCGTATAGCATGCACTGAATGAAAAACACATGTCAAAGAATTTTATTTTGATATCATAGTATAATGGTGCAAATAGAAATAGAAAACCCACGAACAACAATATAATCATGAAAAACGGAATAATTTTATAATTAACATCGTCTGAATCATTTAAAGCGGTATACAAATCACAGATCACACACTTTTCAATTGAATGCTTTCTATCAGGAGTATAAGAGTATCACACTATAGAATAGAGAGAATAGAAAAGTATGGATTTCATGAAATGAGTGCTAAGCTTAGATTTCTGGATTTTGCAAAGCTAAAAATAATCTCACCGAGTATAGAATATTACTTAGCCTAGGTTGTCGTGCAACGTCAAGTAGTCACTCTCTCACACATCAATGGATCCCCTCCCCCAAGCTTATCTATAAGCGTGGTGGCATAAAAAAAATATTTACATCCCCATTCTTATAAAGCTCCAAAAGCAATGAAAAGAGAAGGGAAAGAAAGAAAGTGAGATGGGATCTTTTATTGAGGATTTTTCCTCTTTTCTTTTTTTTAAGCAAAAGCATATATACACAACGATCCCAACTCAGAGAGAGATAATGATATACAAGAATATTTTCTCTTTTTTTTTCGAATAAGAAATTTGGAGCTAGGAGTTAATAGCGGGGGAAATGCCATATAATAGAATCGCTAAGGGGAGATTCACCAATGGTTTTAAAAGTAGAGAAATGATGTTCAAGATTTGTGGAGAAAGAAATGAATATATCTCTCGGTTCACTCTATAAGACATGCACGACAACTTCAGCAGGGTAATCTAATCTACTCAGTTTCGATCACAAAAAAGCTAACTATTCCAAATTTATCATAGCTAACATCATTCAATCATCCTGAAGTGAAATGTACAGTTCATGCATATAGAAGTGATATAGGAAAAGAAATCAGTACTCCAGATATAGGCATTCAATGCGTGAATCTTGGTGTGTTTTCTGTGATAGCATACATATGAATATTCAGACTCAGCTAATAATAAAATTTCATCCATTTTCATGTGGAAAAAGTGTGGGTTACTATCTGTAGATGCAAGGCAAGTCATAGCATATGATATCAGAAATAAAATCTAAGACATGACAAATAAAGCATGCATATAGGATAAGCTAACTCCACGTCATCATCATCACAGAAAAGTCATCTCTAGCATGAGATGAAAAAGAAAGAAATAAAGATAAAGGGAAAATAGAACTATTTACAATGCGGCACACAGAAAAATAAGAAAAAACGTGATGCATGGCAAAATAAAAGAAAAAATGATGAAAAATAAGTGCAAAAAGCGAAAAACGGTGTGAAAAACTAAAAATGAAGGTGGCAAACCGAAAAAGAACGTGAGAACTCACTCCCCCAAGCTAAATGGCACAGTGTCCTCAATGTGCAAAGTGTGGCACACCGAGATACAAGTAATGTGAGGGGTAAGTGAGGATGCATGCATGATGAAAAAAAAAGAAAAAAAAAGAAAAATAAAGAAATGAAAAATATGATGCGGACATGATGCATGCACAGATAGGAGTGATACAGATATAAAGGTGGGGCACCAAAAACTCTCCCTCTCTCCCAAAAAAGATATAAGGATACGATCTGAATGAGAAACCCAAAATAAGTGAGGGGAGGGGGGATGGGCAAAACTGCAACAGGACCCAACAGAAACGGGCAGCACAACGGCATGAATAATCGATGGCATCAAGGGTGCCTAAGAAGGTGGTGCTGCGCCGTCTCCGTCCTGAGGCGGAAGTGGTGGTGGTGGCTGGACAGGCCGCTGAGCGGGTGTGGGTGTGGAAGTGGTAGCAGGCTGAGTGTGTGTGGAAGTGTGGGTGGGAACCTGCTGGGTGGGTGGTGGTACGCGGGGGAGACGCTCCAGGACCTGGGTAAGACAGTAGTGAATCTGGGGGATCAGGTCAAAGCGGCCAGCCATCGCAGAGACGGTGGAGGACAGGGTCCTAAGGTCGCCTCTGAGGCCACTCACCGCCCCCTCTAGAGCATGAATGCTCTGAAGTACAGTGTCGGGGGGAGGTGGTGCAGAGGGACGCACCGGTCGGGGCTGTGCAGGGCGGGGCTGGCGTACTCGGGTCGCGTATGTGACGGGCTCAGCGGGGAAGGGAACGAAAGGTGCTGCGCTCGCAACTGTGGGCCTGGCCTCAGTGTGAGGCTGGGGCAACGGCTGGTGAGAAGTGGAGGCAGCAGCAGCGAAAGAAGAATATAAAATAGGCAGCGAGGCAGCCAGAGAGGTCAGTGGCACAGAAGTGTGGACAGACGCCATGACACTCTCGGAAAATACGGCAGCAGTGGAGACAGAGGGCTCTCCGCACTCAACTACGGTCGGCGGGCGCTCAGGGGGTGCAGAAGAAACAGGCTCAGCAGACAGAGGGCCGGTGGTGGTGGTGACAGCCGCGGGAGTGGTGGAGGTGGGCTCAGCTAAGGTACTCCCGACACCGACAGAGGTGGGGACAGAGGTGTCAGGAGCAGCGGAAACATCAGGTATAGGCTGAGGGGCCACAGGGTCAACATGGGCGGCAGGCTCGGCAGGGGCGACAGGGTCTGCGGGGGCAGCGTGGGCCTGCTCGGCCTCCTCGGCCTCGAGCATGTAAGCAGCGGGGATGAGAACATCCATCGCAGGGAGCCAGTCAACGTGGGCTGGTGCAATCTGAGTCCGAGCTGGGCTCGGAAGAATCATGTAATCGGCACCGTAAGGGCCGTGCAACCAGACCCAGTGACGCTCACCGTGCGGACGAAGCATCTTCATCCGGGCCATAACAGCGATCGACAAAGAAGTGGGGCCCGGTACTCGTCGCAGGTCGTCAGGGAAGTCCTCGCCGGTCATAAGGGCAAGCAAGGTGATCAGGCCGCCGCAGCATATCGGTGAGCGAGCGCCCACCGATACAATGATGCGGTCCAAAAACCAAGCCGCGACATCAATCACGACGGCGGGGACAAGCTCATCGCCATCCCTAGATAGAGCTCTGGGACGTGTCATCGCGTAGAGCATGTAGAGCTCTGGGGTAGACATCGTGCCCGGCTCATATCTGGCCAAAAAGGTCGTCGCCATAAGGCGCTGAGCAATACGGAGGCAGGGATGGACAATGGCCGAGGCCTTGGCCCTACTAGGGTCAAAGGCAGCGTGGAGACCCGTAATCCGGGCCCAGAAGGCACCGGCGTCGAAGGAAGGTGGGGGGATATGGGTGGGGCCGTAACCGCGATCGGCTCCAGGGACAGCGGGCCACGAGAAAAATGCTCTCATCATATCGAGAGTGACCTGGCACTCCCGGTCCATGAACCGAAACGAGCATCCCTCGTCGGTCCGGGCGATCGAACTCAGAATCTCAAGTGTCGGGCGGGTGAACGTGTCCGCCGACACCTGGAAGAAATCTCGCCAGCCCACGTTGTCATACAACGTGAGCATCCCCTCTAGTACCCCCAGGCGTCCTAGGTCGGCAAGGTGTGCAAACCTGGAGGGTACGATCGAGCGCTGGGAGATACGCTCGAAGACGGCGCGGTGTGCATCGTCTCGGAACGTAATCTCGAGCGGCCCGACCAGTGGAGCCGGAGGTGGTGGCTGTGGAGCGGCAGGGAGTGGCTGTGCGGGCTGTGTGGGCGCTGCAGGCTGTGCGGGGTGTGCAGGGCCTGCAGGCTGTGCTGGGTGGATGGGGTGTGTGGGAGAAGGTGGAGGAGAGTCCTCCAACTCGTGGGAGGGGCCGGCATCATCCGACCGCTTCCGCTTGGCAGAAGCTCTCTTCGACCGCGGCCGTGTCCGGGGCGGCATATCGACCCCGAGCGCGCGCCGAAAAGTGTAAAAAGTGCGGCGTGTGCAAAAGAATGGAAGGAGTATACCCAGACACGCCGCGAGTGCTAAGCAATGGAAGCGTGCGAAGAGAGCGCCTCCGCGAAGCCCAAATCAGTCCGTAGAAGCTCCCCGGGGCTCCCCTAAGCTCCCAAAAACAACCTGCGCATGAAATGGAGATATCAGCGGGTAATGTTCAAAACGTATGGAGCATTAGGGGTATAATAGATAGATATAGAAATTGATTAGGTTTGGGGGTCGTTTAATACATGGATCCTCGAAAAACACACAAAAAGAGGAGAAATAGGGCGAATCAGGCGATACCGGAGGTGGTCGGAGCGGCGGCCGCCGGCGGCGACTCGGGCGAGGCGCGGCGGGTGCTCGGCCGGCGGTGGCTGGCCGAGCGGCGGCGCGGCGGTGGTCGACCGGGCGAGTGAGGGCGCGAGCGAGCGAGGGTCGGGCGAGGGAGCTGAGGGGTCGGGCGAATTTGGGATTTTGCGTTTCGAAAAACGTGCCCCCCCTCGGCCCCTTATATAATGAAAGTTACGACTCGGCCGAGTGACTAGGTCACTCGGCCGAGTGAGATCAATGGTGATATCCTCCCCGCTTACGCTTCGGCCGAGTGGCTTTGCCAGCCTCGGCCGAGTGGAGTAAGTCCATTCGGCCGAGTGGCTCAAGCTACTCGGCAAGACTCGCCCTAGGAGCGTATCTGTTTTACTCGGCCGAGTGAAAATATATACTCGGCCGGGTAGCAATTATACTGAAATCAAGAAAATAAACAGAGAGTTGGGTACAGCAGACTTCCCTCGTTAGTGAGCGGCTCGGCCGGACGAACTTGTGTACTCGGCCGAGTGACTAGTATACTCGGCCGAGTGAGCCTTGTGTTCTGCTGTTTGTCTTCGTTTGGGCTCTAAACTCAGTCTTTCTTCCTCCATTCGATTTCATCTTACTCCTAAGCATCGAGCGTCTTCCTGGGGCGCTCTTCGTCGTCTCGTTCATCCTCCTCATTATGGATTTACCTATCTCCTCTCCTGTCAAGAAAAATAGGACCCGTTATCACAAAATTTTTGGGCGAACGACTCAAAACACTAAAAATTTCTAAAACAAAAATAAAGAAAAAGTAAAAATAAAGCAATAGCCGTCGGGTTGCCTCCCGACAAGCGCTCGTTTAAGGTCGTGAGCTCGATCCCCTATGATTTTCAATTAATGCGGGATGTTTGGTGCATATGAGATGCACCCATCAAACTTTCCGGGGAGAACGCTTGGATTCGGAAGTTGCGGTGGCGTGTTCTCCCACGGTGGTCTCTCGTCTCGAATAGTGTTGGGGGGAGGCTCCCCCAAGCTAGCGTTTGCTCCGGTCAACGGCTTCACCGGTGACGCCGATTTTCGTAGCGGCGGAGCTTTCTTCGGAGACTTTTGTTTCGAGAGCTTGCAGAGCTCTCGAATCCTTGCGACATCAGCGTCGCCTTCATCATTTTCAGCGGAGAGGTCGGGGGAATCATCTATCTTCTCATCTTGGCCTAAATCCGGGCCTTCATCGAAATCTTCATCGAAAAGAGCGCCAATCGAGTGGGGGATCGCCTCTTCTATCACCTCATCAAGGAGGTCCATGTAGTCAAGTTCCTCATGGTAAGGCATGTGTTTCATGGCCTTAGGAATGTGAAGCTCCACCTCGATGTTGCCGACGTTCAAAGTTAGGGTACCTTCTCGCACGTCGACAATCACTCCGGCGGTGGCGAGGAACGGGCGTCCAAGTATCAATGAAGTATCGCCCTCCTCCTTAACGTCCATGATCACGAAGTCACATGGCAAGCATATTCCTCCCGGGACTTGTAGCGGGATGTCTTCGGCGATCCTTACCGGCCTTGTTATTCGCCCATCGGCCAATTGTATCCGCATGTCGGTAGGTTTCAACTTCGTCCCGGTGTTTAGCCTTAAGAACATGGAGAGAGGCATGAGGCTCACACTAGCCCCTAGATCTACCAACGCCTTTTGGAGAGGGACGCAGCCCAAGGTGCAAGGAATCCGAAAACTCCCCGGGTCTTTAAATTTGGCCGGCTCCTTCTCTCTCTTGGTGAACCAAGAGCCCTCCTCGGCTAGCATGATCTTTTCCTTCCTCTTTCTCCCCGAAATCAAATCCTTTAAGAATTTAGCATATGTGGGGATCTCCACGATGGCGTCGAGGAAGGGAATGTTGAGGCTAACTCCTCTAAGATACTCGAGAAACTTTGCTAGCCTTTTCTCCATTTTCGCTCTAGCAAGCCTTTGGGGAAATGGGACCGGTGGCATGAAGCGCCTTTCCTCAATCAATTGCTCCGCTCTAGATTTCTCCTTTTCTTGTGGCTCATTCTCCTTATCATCTTCAACTACCGGCTCAATTGGCTCCAAACTTTCCTCCACGGGCTCCTCGGTAGGAATCATGGCGGGGGTGGTATCCTTCCCGCCTCTAGTAGTAATGGCAATTACGGCATTGATGTGGCCGGTGTTGCCCCGTGGGTTTTGCTCGGGTTGTGCCGGCAATCGTTGAGTGTTCCGATTGAGCAACGCCAATTGCTCCGATATTTGAGCCACAACGGTATTGAGGGAGTCTTGCCCCGCCTTCAAGGTAGCATTGACCTTATTTTGCTCGACCATAAATGCCTCCACTCTAGCTTCGAAGTCGGATCGTTGTTGAGCTTGTGGAGGGTTTTGATTTTGATTCCTCCACCCTTGGTTGTATCCGGGCGGCCTATATGGTGGAACTTGTTGCTTCGGTTGGAAATTTTGTTGTGGAGGCCCCCTCGGCGGATAGTGTTGTTGTTGGGGTGGTGGTGGTCGAGCTTGCTGAGGTGGTTGTTGTGGCGGGTTCAAAGCTCCTTCATTGTTGGCGTAAGAGAATCCGGGATGATTTCTTGTGGCCGGATTGGCCCAATATCCTTGGTTCCCCGTGACATATTGTACTTGCTCCAAGGATCCTTCTCCTTGCTCTCCTCCCACATACATGGCTTGAGATTGGTCTTGCCAATCACTCATTTGGTTCGTTGGAGCGGAGGTGGAAGGGGTTCCTTGGGGCTCCGTGATAAACTTCTCCAGTCTCTCCACTACCTTGTGGAGAGAATCAAACTTGCTTGTAAGCTCCGCTACGGCCTTCGCCTCATAGATACTAGTTGGCTTCAAGGAGGACGTGGAGTGTCCTCGCTCATCGCCCCATTGTTGGTTGTTTGAGGCCATCTCCTCAATTAGGGCCGTAGCTTCCTCGGGAGTCTTTGACAAGATAGCACCATTCACCGCGGCATCAATAATTTGTTTGGTCCCCGGTTGGAGACCGTTGTAGAAGCTATGAACTAGCTCCCAATCTTCTATGCTATGGTGCGGGCATTGGTGCTGCAGATCTTTAAAACGCTCCCAAGCCTCATAGAGCGTCTCTTGGGGTCCTTGCTTGAAGGACATGAGAGCGCTCCGGATCTTCACCGTCTTGGATGGCGGATAGAACTTGTCAATGAATGCACTTGCCAACTCGTCCCAAGAGGTGAAGACTCCGTCAGCCTGCGTCTTCAACCAATAGAGTGCCTTGTCCTTTAGCGTGAAGGGGAAGAGACGCAGTCTGATGGCATCGATGGAGACCCCCGACATCTGAAATGTGGCGCACTTCGACAAGAATAATTGGATGTGGTAGTGAGGATTTTCATGGGCATTCCCATGAAATGGATCCTGCTGCATCAGAACCACTAACCCAGTCTTTAGCTCGAAGTTCTTGTCAGCCGCCAACTCCGGCACGGCAATGGATGAGGTCGTAGAAGAGGTCTTAGGCCGAAGCCTATCTCGAATAGAAATTATCCTCGCCATTCTTGCCGCTAATTGGTCCGCAGTTTCCGGGTTGGTCGTAAACCGCCCTTCCGGATTTTGTCTCCTTTCCGCTCTAAGTCTCCGCGCGGTACGTTCGATCTCGGGATCAAATAATATAGCTTCGGGGTCCGTCGTAGATCTCGTGTACATGCACAGGGAAAACAGAGTTTCAAAGAAATGATTAGTACCGTGGAAGGGTTAGGTAAAAATGAAGGAATGGAAATAATAATAATAATAAAAAAAATAAAAAAAAAAGAAATAGCTAGGGTGGTAAGATCAAACGCAATCGCCTCCCCGGCAACGGCGCCAAAAACTTGATCGCTCCGGGACGTAACCCAAAAGAACGGTTGTAGTTTTACCGCAAGCGCACGGTGTAGCAGCGAGCGGGTTATCGAACATAGGGAGGACGAATGACCGTGCTTGTTCCGATCAACCTGGCTATTTGAGAAGTGAGAATTTTGCCTTTGGCGATCCTGTCACAATCGTCAGACAAAGTACGGAAATATCAAATCAAATAAAGAACGTCTAGGGAATGGGGAATTCCCACTACTCACCATATTTCGTAAAAGCGGTTCATCGGCATCAAAATCGCTAGAATAAGGTTTTGGATGAACTAGTTGCAACTGAATGTAGAACCAAGCTCACGCTCTCGCGCTGTTGCCGGTCTATAGCTATCCTAGGCTCGGGTCCAATCTCTTGCAAACCCTAGCCTAGGGAAGCTAGCATTAGGATCAACATCATCGTTCAATCGCGCACCGAGCCCAATCTCTTGCAAACTCGGCCCACGATCTAGATTGGGATAGTTCCTACCCGTCCAATCTCTTGCAAACGGGTATTGGCGCGGAATTGGAACCGGAAACCCTAGTATCGGTCCAATCTCTTGCAAACCGATACTACGGAAATTCGATTCCAACCCAATTCGGATTTCTAGGGTTTCCTATCGAATTGGGATCCAATCTCTTGCAAATCCCAATCGATGTGAATTCCTAGCCATCCGTAGTAAATTGATCCCAATCTAATCCCTAGTAGCAATTCTAGCAAAATTCCTACCAATTCATCACAATTATGAAATAGGGCTTGTAGGGTTCATCCCCACGCCCCAAGACGTGGCGACTACTACAATTCATAGCGAGATCACAAAAATAATCAATGAAATAAGCAATAGAATTCATCACAATTTTGAGATATGCAATAAAAATAGAATTTTTAGAGAAGAGAAAAGCAAACCAATGGAGTTCTTCAATTAATCCAACAAAAATCCAATTTTGTCTCCTCTCCAATCACAAGAATAAAACTAAAAAGCTAATCTAAAAAGCTGCAAAAAATCTAAGAGAGAGGCTCTCAAAACTAGGGTAAAAACAGGGGTTAAATAGCCCCCAAAATCGTCCAAAAACTGTGACCAAAATACCCATGCGCAGCCTGTTTTCCGCAATTTTCGCTACAGGCAGCGCGTCGCACTCGGCCGAGTGACAAAAGTCGCTCGGCCGAGTGAAAACACTGTAATTTTCCAGTAAGTCTCGATCTTCAGGGGTCTTCACTTCGGGGGCGGCTCGGCCGAGTGAGTTGTCGTCACTCGGCCGATGGCTTCATGGTACTCGGGCGGACGGGATTATCCACTCGGCCGAGTGGGTCTTCTGAAGCTCAGGCAGCCGAAAAACAGTAACATGGCGATTTTTGAAGGGCTTCGTCTGGGCGCCACTCGGGCGGACGGGGTCTCGTCACTCGGCCGATGTGGTCTCCGTCGCTCGGCCGAGTGCACGTATGAATCGTGTCTGATCTGGTCGGCCGAGCAGTGTCTCGCTGGTCAGCCGAGTGACTCCTTCACTCGGCCGAGTGGGACACAAAACATGCCCAAACTGCTTGTTTTGGCCTCCTCGTCGCTCCTGCGACGTCCGTTCTTCTTCCGCTCCTCTCCAACAGCAAAATACCCCTCGGGGAGGTCGTCGGTGACCGTCTGGAGTAAGCGCATCTCGGGATCACTCCAAATCGCGCCAAATCACCTGAAATGCGACAAAAACAACAAATCGTGAAAAGCATCGCAATATCGTCGATATATCGTGAAAAACATGATTTGGGCGATCTAAATGGCATGCAAACATGCGGGAAAAAGGTGTAAAATAAGGAGTGATCAGTGGGCCGCGGAGCAAGCGGTCCAGCAGGTGAGGAAGGCAGACCCATAGAGGCCGCTTGAAGAGGCCGGAGGGAAGGCTAGAGAAAGGGGAAGGCGCCCGGGGGGTCGAAGAGGACGAAGCTTTCCGCGAAGTCGTCCGCTGCTGATCATCGGAAGGAGGAGAATGCCAGTCGGTCCGGGGAAAGGGCTGCACAGGATGCTGCCCTCCGGTTATCGATCTTGAGGGTGGGGGCGAAGGGCGGACCGAACCAGGGGCAGGGGGCTCCGAAGCCCGCCCACCGAGCCCGAGGGTTACAGCTGCCATCGAGCAGACCATAACCCAAGGTCGCCCCGAGGGCTCCGATGGCTCAAGCACCGGTTCCAAGTCGATGGGTTGGGATGGTTGGCCTTACGACTGCCCACAGTTCGTTTTAGAGAGGCCGGTCCCTCCAGCTGCGAGGCCTCGCTCGTCACTTTCAAGGCCAAGAAGGCCGACATCGACGGCTACCCGCAGGAGGCCCTCCATCTGATGCCCTACCGGGTAGGGGCCAGTGAGTCAATCTTTGATGATGGCGGAGTAGCTGCGAGGTTGGCGGAGAACTGCTTGTTGCCCCGAGACATGAAGAGCTTGGCTGCCATTGGTCAAGAACGGCTGGGCGGTTCCGCAATATGGCATGGCATGCAGGTCGGTGTTCCGGATTGGATCAGGTATACTGTATGCTTCGTTTAAGGAATAGTCTGACACACGCTGCTTTGTCGTGTAGGACATACTTATGATGGTCACCGCAAGGCGCCACACGCCTGCCTTGAACAAGGCTGATGCCGCCATCGGTAAAATGGCGACCGAACTTGTCGCGCTCCGCAAGAGCACCGACGAGCAGCTTGCACAGGAGAAGGATAAGTGCGGCAAGCTGGCATCAGAGATCCAGCACATGAAGGCGCTCTTGGCGGACCACGAGACGAAGTCTGCCTCCACTGTCGATCGCATAAAGGAGCTGGAGGATGCACTGGAGCGGGAGAAGGCGCACGCGGCCGACCTGGCGACGCAGGTGAAGGCCGCAAAAGACGAGCTGACCTGGAAGACCGAAGAGTTTTGAAGGTATCAGGAGTCGACCGTCCTTCCTGCCCTCACGGACATGATGCGCGACGGCATAATGATAGGCTGAGCAGAAGGCCTGGAGGAGGGCCGAGCTGAAGGCCTGGAGGAGGGCCGGGCTAAGGGCTAGGAGACCTGCCTTAGCTGGTTGAAGGAAAGAGCAGCTAGCCTCTGCCCTCCGATTGAGGCCGATTTTGACAAGCTGTTGGCCTCCGAGGATGAGGAAGAGGTGGGAGGTAACAAAGATGCGGCCGTTGACATTGAGGCCGACTCCCCGAAGGTCGACGAGAGGGATGGCGCACCGAGTAGCGGCGCCCCGAGTGGCGGTGGCCAACAGGGGTAGTCATGTTTCACCTCCCCCCTTTTTTGTTTTGTCTAGGCCGAGTAGTGTGGTCAACCCGAGGGAGGCCTCATTTTGTGAGCTCGGCCCTGGTCATGATTGTAATATTTTAACTTTCGAATAGATGAAAAATTGTTTTTACTATCCGGTGTCTGGGTCTTCTTTGCGGAATCTTTGTAAAAGTATAGTTATAGTAAGTGGTATCAAGTCGCACTCACGGGGGGTGGCGAGCTTGTAGCTCGGCCCGCGTCCTTCTCCGGTTTGGGTGGCGAAGCTTCGTAAGCTCGCCCCGGAGTTCGACGGACACCGTAGTTAGGTTAGCTTTCGCTTAAACGGACTTTTGCAATTCCCTCGATTGGGTGTTTTCATTAACTTTTACAAGATGTTGATAAAGACTACAATGGTTGAGTAAGAGCGATCCGATCCGTGGACGAGCTGGGGTGTCGTTCCACTTTACTGTAAACCGCATCAGGATGAGCGAGCTCCTGTTTCCGGCGTGGCCTTCCTTCTCTACCATTGCTCGTTGCATCCTCTTTCACCTCCTATATGATGAAGGGTTGCAAGGTCTCTCCTGGGAATCCTCTTGTCACGCCCCGCTTCCCAAAACGGACGGAAGCGAAACGTGACGAGGCCCGCTTAGGCCAGAGCTATGAAGCTCGGACCCAATAAGCGTCTGTAGGGGTACCATTTTGAAAGATTTCAGGTTCTTGTATTTATAAAGTTTAGGAACAACAAAAGTACAGAAAGGAAATGGCATTCATTAATATGGAGAAATAATATCCAGCGAGTACAAATCTAAAAGAAGCCTAAGCATGGCAACAACTACCAAAAAGACAAACTAAAAGCAGTAACCTCTGAAAGTGACGACTGAAAAGACCTCAAGGTCTGGTCCTTGTCAGGCACGTGCTCTGGGTCGGCGTCCTCGGCACCTCGCACTCCAGTGAGTCTGCCTCGTCCACGATCTCTGGCTGAACACCTGACGTACAGCACCCAAGAAAAAGGAACTGTACATCAGGTAAAGTCTACAAGAAGGGTTAGACTTTACTGCAAGTGCACCGAACTTTAAACAACGGTTTAATGGTTGATTAACATGCTGAGGTTCTTTTACACAACAGTTTACTGGTTGATTAGCATGCTGTGGTTATAACAGGGTAACACGACAGGAAGTAACGCAGCAGGAAAGTAAAACGGGACAGGTAGTATTCGTAGCGTGTGCTACCAATTACGGGACTAACCTACAGGTGTCAAGACAAGACGGGACGTGACGGGACAAGACGAGACAGGACAAGTGAGACATGAAAGGGTTCACGCCTTACGGTTCGAGGGGGATCAGACCCTCTTGCCGTGCGCACGCTCAACCCAACCCCAAACCCAGGAAATCAGGACAAGAATTACAGGGATCATTTCCGCTAGGGAAACATCCGAAACGCCCGAAGGCTTTTTGTGTAACAGGGATCACTTCCGCTAGGAAAGCATCCGAAACGCCCGAAGGCTTTTTTTGTTAACAGTGATCACTTCCGCGGAGGAAAGCATCCGAAACGCCCGTAGGCTTTTTGTGTAACAGGGATCACTTCCGCTAGGAAAGCATCCGAAACGCCCGAAGGCTTTTTGTGTAACAGGGATCACTTCCGCTAGGAAAGCATCCGAAACGCCCGAAGGCTTTTTTTGTAACAGGGATCACTTCCGCAAGGAAAGCATCCGAAACGCCCGAAGGCTTTTTGTGTAACAGGGATCACTTCCGCAATGAAAGCATCCGAAACGCCCGAAGGCTTTTTGTGTAACAGGGATCACTTCCGCAAGGAAAGCATCCGAAACGCCCGAAGGCTTTTTGTGTAACAGGGATCACTTCCGCAAGGAAAGCATCCGAAACGCCCGAAGGCTTTTTGTGTAACAGGGATCACTTCCGCAAGGAAAGCATCCGAAACGCCCGAAGGCTTTTTGTGTAACAGTACACGACATGACAAGTGTAGGGAGTTGTTATTCTAGGGTGTCCACACACACGCACACACATGATAGCCCTACAGTATCAAAAGTTGTTGTTGTCAGGCTCAGACTTCGTCGTCAAGTCTGAGCCGTCAGGAGTCGTCCCGGACGCTATCATTTCACGTCCGGTTCTATTTGTTCACAGTTAACAATTCTAACCAACTAGGGCCTAAGCACGGCCAAAAGTGCAAGTGGGATACACTTGCCTGTGGTGGCGAGCGTGTCGTCCGTCCGGGGCGTCTCATCCAGGCATTGCGTACGCTTGAGTCCGTCTGAAACATGGTCACGGCGACGGTGTCAAGTCGCGATTTTCAATAAATCCTATTTAGGTTCATTTCTAGGTTGTCGGGACTACCCTCATCGTCAAAGTCACAATTTTGATGTTCTTGTTCAGCCTAACTCGACCACTAACCTATATGCACAGAAAATTGTCCGATGGTCGATTTTCTATAGTGACAACATTTTACTGATGCGAAAAAGTAAATTTAATTGTAGTTGTCCAGTTTTAGTTTAGGGTTCAGTTTTTCTACGGTGTGGGTTTTACTACTCGTTAGGGAAACTAACCTCGTAATGTCGTCCAACAAGCGGAAGTCGGGTCTGAACGGCGAAACGTCGACGTCGTCTGGAACTCCTCGACCGCGGGTAGCGCAGCGAGGTACCTCTGGACAGCGGGGTGATGACGTGAAATCAGCAAGCTAAACAGCGATCTCCTTCCCGTTGCGAGTAGCGCAACGGTTCTTCACGATAACAACGACGTTGGCTAAAAGTACGTGCGTGCGGCAATGCACGTGAACTCCGAGAGTCCAAGGGGCTGTTGGTAGATGAAGTGGGACCAAAGAAAGATGCTCGGCCCGGTGGATGGCCGACGGCGCGAGCGCACGGCGGTGGGCGGCCGTGAGAAGCCGGGGAGGACAGATTCGCGCCACGTCCGTTGTCGCGCGTCTCAGTGAAATTTCAGAGATGAACATCGGAAACGGGAATTTGCAGTGGGTAAAGGACTTCAAGACGAAGCCAACGGCAGTGGATTTGTCACCGGGGGTGGTCGGAGGTGGCCATGCGCGGGCGGCGAAGTTCAGCTTCCAGATCTGTGAAAAACAGCGGATGCGACGTGTTCCGACGAGGATTCCGGGAGCTACAGGCGGGCTATGAGCATGAGGAAAATTTTAGTTGGTAGGTGGTTTCAATAGGAATCCAACGGCGGTAGGGTGGTCGTCGTAGGTGGCCGGATGGCCGGTGGGCGTGAGTTTTTCCGGCGGTGGCGCAGATCTGTAAAACTGTCGTTTGGGTTGTGTTTGCAAGCGTTTTGAGCGAGATAGAGATGAGGGAAGAGGGTTAGGGGAGGTGGAGATACTTGGGGGGTCATAGAGGAGTTGATCGGGGGTGGTGGTCACCGGAGGGGGTGGCCGGAGGTGGCCGGCCGGAGGTGTTTTCCGGCGGGGCGCAGTTCTGGCCTGGGCTGTGTTTTGTGTGGTTTTCATGGAGTTTTTGATGTCTTGGAGAGGTGGAGATGGAGGAGAAGGAGGAGGAGAAGGTGGTGGCCGGTGGTGGGAGGCTAGGGGCGGCCGGCGGCGGCTGGAGGAGAAGCAAGGAGGCGGCTCAATGAGTTCATGCGTGAGAAATAGGGTTTGAGGTTGGATGTTGTTAAAAAGAGATGAAGTTTGCTATTTGGCTTTGGGATTTTGGTTAATTGGGAGAGAGAGATAGGGATAGAAGGAGTGGAGTTTGAGATAAAGGAGGGTGAAATTAGAGGCTGATGCATGATTCCCTCTTACGTTAGAGAGAAATGGGGGATTTGATTAGGATACTACTTAATCTGAATTTGAAAAAGTCAAAGGTTAATTAAGGAAGGAAAATTGATTAGGGGATAATTCTCGCTACGGGCATCGGAAAAATAATCCGAAAATACCGGGACGATCGTGGAGACGAGAAGTACGGGGCTACGGTGTCCGATCGTGTGTAAAGCCTACCAAGAATTTACGTAAAATTGGAAATGGCGTTTCGAGTCAAAATGACTAAAACGCCCCCATCATTCAAAGTCGTTTCGCGCGGAAACGAGCCGTGAAAGACGTTCCCAAAAATTACCATAAAATTCTACACTTACATACGGTCACAATGGCATATCACATCGTATATACCGAAAACAAGAAAGAGTCAAATAAAATACGTGCACGAAAGGTCCGTGCACGTAGAAAATACGAACGGTCGGAAAGCGGCCGTTACATTCTACCCACCTTAGAAATGATTCCGCCCTCGGAATCACTTACACTAATAATAATACTATCTACCTAATCTCATACCCGCAACTCTCATATCTGCACATAAAGATCGCTAATCCTATTACTCCAAACTACGTTCTTCAATAATCCATCACAATGCGTCTCTTCACTGGATCATGCTACAACTAGAATCACGCCCTAGCATCTGACTATAGATCCATATTACCGTCCACAATTCAACAATCATTATGTCCCCAATATATCATCTGTCACCTTAGCTCATAATTCTTTTCCCCAAAATCAATGAACCAAAAACTACATCTATCCTTACTCTTAACATCTAACCTCCTAATAATACTAAAATCCATCTTCATAACATCTCATTCATCTCGACATGTCGTATTACTTTCAATGTCTTCTCACGTCAACTTAATCATCGAACTTGATGCTTTAAATATTCTACTCATTCTCATGACCACTCCAAATCATACTATCCCGGCCTAGCTACTCTTATCTATCACTCGTCCAAGTTTCAGATCGATTAAGTACTCATCTCCTATACATAATTTCATCCAATTAGAGTTCTCCATTGGGTCCTTCACACCTCGGTATAATAAATAAGTCTTGGACAGCCCATTCTTTTCATCCGAAAGAAATCTATTCCACTATCCCATTGTTCCAAAATCGGCTAATCAGTGCTATAACAAATCTCATCTCTCCCTGAGCCTACCCGCAAACAAAATCCTACAATAATAATGGCTAGTCCCAAAACTATAACAACCATAACATAACATTTCTAAATGGAGAGAGAGAGAGAAGAGAAAGGGAAACTTAAAACCAGTGATACATTTTTAAAACATTTGGAAAAAACGTGTGGGGTCGTGGTAATGGATGAGGGAGGATATGTGATTTGTGATCTTGTGAGCTAGTTTCAAAAAAAAAACTTTAAAGATTTGGTTTAAAAGAAAACAAAGTTTTGACACAATCACATGCAGTCAAAGATAAACTATTCATTAATATAATGACTAAGTCTAAAGAACTGTCTGCTATGACACTATCCACAAATATGTATACTGTCACTCAGACAACTCAAGCGTACCACGGTTAACACTGAGTACACAAACAAGACACAAGAGACGATCGCCAAGATCCTAAGGTAACACCTATACAGGTCTACACTCTATACCTATATATATACATCACAACGACATCACAAAACCACAGGGCCACTTCTACCTAGGGTGACATAGGCAACTACAGGCGCTGATGTCTACATACAAGAGGGAGACCGAAACCAGAACGACACGAAACAAGATCGAAAGAACGAAGTCATGTAAGGCGAGGGTAAGAAGATAGTCGGATGGACGGGACAAAAATATTGCAAAAAGATTTAACGATGAAAGAAGGATTTGGTGCAAAATATGGTATCATATACCTTAAAAAAATATAAATATATTCATAAATTTAAAAGTGAGTAGATGTAGCAAATCAAAGTTTTGGAAAAAGTTAGACGAAGGAAGAATGGGTAGGGTGAGAAACGATTGTTTTGCAAATGAAAATAAGTTTACACAAAGATTTTTGAAATGTGGTCACTGATATAATAATAATAAAATAATTGAAGTTCCCTCTAGTTTAGAAAATATTTTTTTTTAAAAAAATATATATATCTACGGTAAGTAGTTATAAATAGATTTGGTAGTTTAGAAAATTAATATATATATTGGAATATAGAATTGATAACAAGGTTTAAAACTGAAACACGAAAGATGCGGATTTGGAAATAGATATAAGATAGTAAAATAATTTTACGACCAGGGATGTTTCAAGATCAGTGAAAGAATTTAACTCAAAAAAAACAAAAATTTTGAAATGTATAATATAGGGGTTTTCAAAGAAGTCAAGCTAGAGCGAAAAACTTAATAGGAATTTCAAAAAAATACTTTTAGAGGCAGGAGACTTGGCAAGGGAAGAGACTCGAAGGTTCAACGATAATCGTCAGGAAACGATCACGTGAATCGGGAGACATGAAAAATGATCGCTTGATGGATACACTTAGGATTTAATTTACGAAGCTACGATGGGGTTCTTCGATCGATCACACGAAAGGGTAATGATTAGCGAGGCGCTAGAAGTCAGGGGGAAAGTCCCTAAGAGAATCAAGGTTACGTTCTGCTGGGCCCGACGTCAATGGGGCTGGGCGAGCGACTAAACTAAAAGAAGGGCTCTAGGAAATTTAACACGGTTAGAGTCAAGTGGGCTACTAAGGTATTCTAGGATGAGGACGACTAATTCCTAACCAAGGCGTCAGACTATCAAATTGGGACGTCTACCTAAGTCTTCCTACTATCTGAGACTGGGAAACTAATTCAGACTTGTACTTGGATATTAAATGAATGCGGTACTTTTATTGTTCCAAACTTTTGCCAGACCTGTATGGGCCACCACTAAAACCTGTCACGCCCCGCTTCCCAAAACGGACGGAAGCGAAACGTGACGAGGCCCGCTTAGGCCAGAGCTATGAAGCTCGGACCCAATAAGCGTCTGTAGGGGTACCATTTTGAAAGATTTCAGGTTCTTGTATTTATAAAGTTTAGGAACAACAAAAGTACAGAAAGGAAATGGCATTCATTAATATGGAGAAATAATATCCAGCGAGTACAAATCTAAAAGAAGCCTAAGCATGGCAACAACTACCAAAAAGACAAACTAAAAGCAGTAACCTCTGAAAGTGACGACTGAAAAGACCTCAAGGTCTGGTCCTTGTCAGGCACGTGCTCTGGGTCGGCATCCTCGGCACCTCGCACTCCAGTGAGTCTGCCTCGTCCACGATCTCTGGCTGAACGCCTGACGTACAGCACCCAAGAAAAAGGAACTGTACATCAGGTAAAGTCTACAAGAAGGGTTAGACTTTACTGCAAGTGCACCGAACTTTAAACAACGGTTTAATGGTTGATTAACATGCTGAGGTTCTTTTACACAACAGTTTACTGGTTGATTAGCATGCTGTGGTTATAACAGGGTAACACGACAGGAAGTAACGCAGCAGGAAAGTAAAACGGGACAGGTAGTATTCGTAGCGTGTGCTACCAATTACGGGACTAACCTACAGGTGTCAAGACAAGACGGGACGTGACGGGACAAGACGAGACAGGACAAGTGAGACATGAAAGGGTTCACGCCTTACGGTTCGAGGGGGATCAGACCCTCTTGCCGTGCGCACGCTCAACCCAACCCCAAACCCAGGAAATCAGGACAAGAATTACAGGGATCATTTCCGCTAGGGAAACATCCGAAACGCCCGAAGGCTTTTTGTGTAACAGGGATCACTTCCGCTAGGAAAGCATCCGAAACGCCCGAAGGCTTTTTTTGTTAACAGGGATCACTTCCGTGGAGGAAAGCATCCGAAACGCCCGTAGGCTTTTTGTGTAACAGGGATCACTTCCGCTAGGAAAGCATCCGAAACGCCCGAAGGCTTTTTCCGAAACGCCCGAAGGCTTTTTTTGTAACAGGGATCACTTCCGCAATGAAAGCATCCGAAACGCCCGAAGGCTTTTTGTGTAACAGGGATCACTTCCGCAAGGAAAGCATCCGAAACGCCCGAAGGCTTTTTGTGTAACAGGGATCACTTCCGCAAGGAAAGCATCCGAAACGCCCGAAGGCTTTTTGTGTAACAGGGATCACTTCCGCAAGGAAAGCATCCGAAACGCCCGAAGGCTTTTTGTGTAACAGTACACGACATGACAAGTGTAGGGAGTTGTTATTCTAGGGTGTCCACACACACGCACACACATGATAGCCCTACAGTATCAAAAGTTGTTGTTGTCAGGCTCAGACTTCGTCGTCAAGTCTGAGCCGTCAGGAGTCGTCCCGGACGCTATCATTTCACGTCCGGTTCTATTTGTTCACAGTTAACAATTCTAACCAACTAGGGCCTAAGCACGGCCAAAAGTGCAAGTGGGATACACTTGCCTGCGGTGGCGAGCGTGTCGTCCGTCCGGGGCGTCTCATCCAGGCATTGCGTACGCTTGAGTCCGTCTGAAACATGGTCACGGCGACGGTGTCAAGTCGCGATTTTCAATAAATCCTATTTAGGTTCATTTCTAGGTTGTCGGGACTACCCTCATCGTCAAAGTCACAATTTTGATGTTCTTGTTCAGCCTAACTCGACCACTACCCTATATGCACAGAAAATTGTCCGATGGTCGATTTTCTATAGTGACAACATTTTACTGATGCGAAAAAGTAAATTTAATTGTAGTTGTCCAGTTTTAGTTTAGGGTTCAGTTTTTCTACGGTGTGGGTTTTACTACTCGTTAGGGAAACTAACCTCGTAATGTCGTCCAACAAGCGGAAGTCGAGTCTGAACGGCGAAACGTCGACGTCGTCTGGAACTCCTCGGCCGCGGGTAGCGCAGCGAGGTACCTCTGGACAGCGGGGTGATGACGTGAAATCAGCAAGCTAAACAGCGATCTCCTTCCCGTTGCGAGTAGCGCAACGGTTCTTCACGATAACAACGACGTTGGCTAAAAGTACGTGCGTGCGGCAATGCACGTGAACTCCGAGAGTCCAAGGGGCTGTTGGTAGATGAAGTGGGACCAAAGAAAGATGCTCGGCCCGGTGGATGGCCGACGGCGCGAGCGCACGGCGGTGGGCGGCCGTGAGAAGCCGGGGAGGACAGATTCGCGCCACGTCCGTTGTCGCGTGTCTCAGTGAAATTTCAGAGATGAACATCGGAAACGGGAATTTGCAGTGGGTAAAGGACTTCAAGACGAAGCTAACGGCAGTGGAGTTGTCACCGGGGGTGGTCGGAGGTGGCCGTGCGCGGGCGGCGAAGTTCAGCTTCCAGATCTGTGAAAAACAGCGGATGCGACGTGTTCCGACGAGGATTCCGGGAGCTACAGGCGGGCTATGAGCATGAGGAAAATTGCAGTTGGTAGGTGGTTTCGATAGGAATCCAACGGCGGTAGGGTGGTCGTCGTAGGTGGCCGGATGGCCGGTGGGCGTGAGTTTTTCCGGCGGTGGCGCAGATCTGTAAAACTGTCGTTTAGGTTGTGTTTGCAAGCGTTTTGAGCGAGATAGAGATGAGGGAAGAGGGTTAGGGGAGGTGGAGATACTTGGGGGGTCAGAGAGGAGTTGATCGGGGGTGGTGGTCACCGGAGGGGGTGGCCGGAGGTGGCCGGCCGGAGGTGTTTTCCGGCGCGGCGTAGTTCTGGCCTGGGCTGTGTTTTGTGTGGTTTTCATGGAGTTTTTGATGTCTTGGAGAGGTGGAGATGGAGGAGAAGGAGGAGGAGAAGGTGGTGGCCGGTGGTGGGAGGCTAGGGGCGGCCGGCGGCGGCTGGAGGAGAAGCAAGGAGGCGGCTCAATGAGTTCATGCGTGAGAAATAGGGTTTGAGGTTGGATGTTGTTAAAAAGAGATGAAGTTTGCTATTTGGCTTTGGGATTTTGGTTAATTGGGAGAGAGAGATAGGGATAGAAGGAGTGGAGTTTGAGATAAAGGAGGGTGAAATTAGAGGCTGATGCATGATTCCCTCTTACGTTAGAGAGAAATGGGGGATTTGATTAGGATACTACTTAATCTGAATTTGAAAAAGTCAAAGGTTAATTAAGGAAGGAAAATTGATTAGGGGATAATTCTCGCTACGTGCATCGGAAAAATAATCCGAAAATACCGGGACGATCGTGGAGACGAGAAGTACGGGGCTACGGTGTCCGATCGTGTGTAAAGCCTACCAAGAATTTACGTAAAATTGGAAATGGCGTTTCGAGTCAAAATGACTAAAACGCCCCCATCATTCAAAGTCGTTTCGCGCGGAAACGAGCCGTGAAAGACGTTCCCAAAAATTACCATAAAATTCTACACTTACATACGGTCACAATGGCATATCACATCGTATATACCGAAAACAAGAAAGAGTCAAATAAAATACGTGCACGAAAGGTCCGTGCACGTAGAAAATACGAACGGTCGGAAAGCGGCCGTTACACCTCTACTCGAAGGGAAACCCTGGAAGAGGAGGAGAACGAGGCGGCGAAGGTGGCGGGCCGGTGGAGGCTGGTATGCCCGGTGGGGTGATTTGGCAGGGTGGCCCCGTAACTGACGATTTCGACCATCGCAGCGCAGTCGGCTTTTGCCTTTCCCGCCGGCGGGGGTCGGTGTGGAGCGGGTGCTGGTCGGGAGGAGTGGTCCGCCACAGGTCCTCTAGTTCCCCCTGTCGCAAGTTGTCCAATGGAAGGCGGGGCGTGGAAGGCGGGGCGCACCTCGTGAGGAATAGCCCATCGGTGATCCATTTGTAAGAGGAATAGCCCATCAGGGAGGCGCAGTCCATTATCAACCGGGGCCTATCCCACGATCAGGCCACCGGGGGAACGCTTTTGAGAAAAAAGGGGGCGTCTGAAAGCAAATCTGACCCGGACATGCCGGGTTGGTGAGGAGAGATTGATGGTAGCCGTATCTCGCTCCTTATCGACCTTCATGGGAAGCGGACTAAAGTTTACTCGCTCTCCCCTTTTTTTCCTCCTCCTTCGAAGGAATGAGGGGAGTATTTATAGATGGCGAGAGCTGATAGCTCCCGGTAGGTTGATGTGATGAGCTGGCACCATTGGCTGGCTTGTCAAGGTCACGCCGTTCAAAACCGTTTTCGCCAGGTGGTGTCAGGCGCGAAGCGTCAGCCTGTGCCTCTCGGGGGACGTGTCGTCATTAATGGCACGCTTCTCGAGTGTCCTTTCATTTTGACAAGTCGTGTCAGTGGCATACTTTATCGGGACCGTGCATTGATCGGAGGTTCTAGCCCTGCGTGAGGCCTGCCCCGGTCCTCGTGCCCTTGTCCTTCCCCCCGGATCGGGTTGCGAGGCTTCCAGGTCTGTCAGGGGGAAGGAAGGGGAGCACGTAGCTCGGCCAGTACCCTTCTTCTGTTTGGGTGGTGAGGACGGATCCTGCCCGGAGTCTTCGCTTGAGGGGGGAGCAAGCGCATAGCTCGGCCCGTGCCCTTCTCTGGTTTGGGTGGCGAGGACGGATCCTGCCCTGGAGTCTTTACTTAAGGGGGAGCGAGTGCGTAGCTCGGCCCGTGCCCTTCTCCGGATTGGGTGGCGAGGACGGATCCATCCCCGGAGTCTTTCCTTGAGGGGGCAGCGAGCGCGTGCTCAGCCCGTGCCCTTCTCCGGTTTGGGTGGCGAGGACGGATCCTGCCCCGGAGTCTTCGTAGGAGGGAGGGAGCCGTAACTCGGCCCGTGCCCTTTTTTCTCCAGTTTGGGTGGCGAAGCATTTTAAGCTTGCCCCGGAGTCTTTGCTTGAGGGGGGGAGCGAGCGCGTAGCTCGGCCCGTGCCCTTCTCCGGTTTGGGTGGCGAGGACGGATCCTGCCCCAGAGTCTTCATAGGGGGAGGGAGCCGTAGCTCGGCCCGTACCCTCTTTCTCCAGTTTGGGTGGCGAAGCATCTTAGGCTTGCCCCGGAGTCTTTGCCTGAGGGAGGGAGCGAGCGCGTAGCTCGGCCCGTGCCCTTCTCCGGTTTGGGTGGCGAGGACGGATCCTGCACTGGAGTCTTTACTTGAGGGGGGGAGTGAGTGCGTAGCTCGGCCCGTGCCCTTCTCCAGTTCGGGTGGCGAGGAAGGATCCTGCCCCAGAGTCTTTGCTTGAGGGGGGAGCGAGCACGTAGCTCGGCCCGTGCCCTTCTCCGGTTTGGGTAGCGAGATAGATCCTGCCCCGGACTCTCTACTTGAGGAGGGAGCGAGGGCGTAGCTCGGCCCGTGCCCTTCTCCGGTTTGGGTGGCAAGGACGGATCCTGCCCTAGAGTCTTCGTAGGGGGAGGGAGTCGTAGCTCGGACCGTGCCCCTTTTCTCCAGTTTGGGTGGCAACACGTTTTAGGCTTGCCGCGGAGTCTTTGATTGAGGGGGAGCGAGCGCGTAGCTCGGCCCGTGCCCTTCTCTGGTTTGGGTGGCGAGGACGAATCCTGCCCCAGAGTCTTTACATGAGGGGGAAGCAAGCGCGTAGCTCAGCCCGTGCCCTTTTCCGGTTTGGGTGGCGAGGATGGATCCTGCACCGGAGTCTTTGCTTGAGGGGGGAGCGAGCGCGTAGCTCGGCCCGTGCCCTTTTACGGTTTGGGTGGCGAGGACGGATCCTGCCTCGGAGTCTTCGTAGGGGGAGGGAGTCGTAGCTCGGCCCATGCCCTTTTTTCTCCAGTTTGGGTGGCAAAGCATTTTAGGCTTACCCCGGAGTCTTTGCTTGAGGGGGGAGCGAGCGCGTAGCTTGGCCCGTGCCCTTCTCCAGTTTGGGTGGCGAGGACGGATCCTGCCCCATAGTCTTTACTTGAGGGGAGCGAGTGCGTAGCTCGGCCCGTGCCCTTCTCCGGTTTGGGTGGCGAGGACGGATCCTGCCCCGGAGTCTTTGTTTAAGGGGAGAGCGAGCGCATAGCTCGGCCGGTGCCCTTCTCCGGTTTGGGTGGCGATGACGGATCCTGTCTCGGAGTCTTTACTTGAGGAGGGAGCGAGCGCGTAGCTCGGCCGTGCACTTCTCCGGTTTGGGTGGCGAGGACGGATCCTGCCCCGGAGTCTTCGTAGGGGGAAGGGAGCCGTAGCTTGGCCCTGCCCTTTTTTCTCCAGTTTGGATGGCGAAGCGTTTTAGGCTTGCCCCGGAGTCTTTACTTTAGGGGGAGTGAGTGCGTAGCTCGGCCCGTGCCCTCCTCCAGTTTGGGTGGCGAGGACGGATACTGCCCCAGAGTCTTTACTTGAGGGGGAGCGAGCACGTAGCTCGGCCCGTGCCATTCTCCAGTTTGGGTGGCGATGACGGATCCTGCCCCGGAGTCTCTGCTTGAGGGGGGAGCGAGCGCGTAGCTCGGCCCGTGCCCTTCTCTGATTTGGGTGGCGATGACAGATCCTACCCCGGAGTATTTACTTGAGGGGGGAGCGAGCACGTAGCTCAGCCCGTACCCTTCTCCGGTTTGGGTGGCAAGGACGGATCCTGCCCCGGAGTCTTTGTAGGGGGGAGGGAGCCGTAGCTCGGCACGTGCCCTTTTTTCTCCAGTTTGGGTGGCGAAGCGTTTTAGGCTTGCCCCAGAGTCTTTACTTGAGGGGGGAGTGAGCGCGTAGCTCGGCCCTTGCCCTTCTCCGGTTTGGGTGGCGAGGACGGATCCTGCCCCAGAGTCTTGTGCGTTAAACTGAAATTTTTCAAGTGGAGATGGCAAAAATTGATAGTGTGCAGAAAAGAAAGTATTTTATTAAAAGCTCACAATTACTAATAGTATTTTAGTACGTGCTCGGTGTTCCACGGATGAGCTAGCTCGCCTCCATCCAGGGTCGCCAGGATATATGTGGCCGGCCCGACGATGTCGATGATTTCGTAGGGCCACTCCCATTTTGCTGCCAGCTTCCCTCGGCGAGAGGTCTTGGGCTTGAAGGTGACATCTCTGAGGACTAAGTCACCGATCCTGAAGCTCTGTTTCTTCACCCAGGAGTTGTAGTGCCGGGCCATCCTCTGCTGTACCGGACAAGGTTCGTCAGAGCCCGATCTCTTACTTCATCAACGAGCTCAAGGATGAGGCCGATGCCCTCCATATTGATATCTTCGTCGAAGTACCGAAGCCGAAGGGTCTCCTCTCCAAATTCCATGGGAACAACCACTTCCGACCCATATGCCAGCATGAACGGGCTTTCTCCGGTCGAGGCTTTGTGGATGGTGTGATACGACCAGAGAATGCCCGGCAGTTTGTCCACCCAAGTTCCGAGGGCGTCATCGACCTTCTTCTTCAGGGGGCCCAATATACATTTGTTTGTCGCCTCTGTCATCCCATTGAACTGAGGGTGGGCAACGGATGCAAAATGGAGCTTGATCCCCCAACCTGAGCAGAAATCTCGGAATCCCTCGCAATCGAATTGCCTTCCATTATCCGTCACTATGGAACTGGGTATCCCAAAGCGGCAGATCATGGACTTCCAAATGAAGCCCTTCATGTCCGTCCATGCGATGCGTGTCAGAGGTTCGGCCCCGACCCACTTGGTGAAGTAGTCCACGACAACGACCAGGTACTTCCTTCCCCCTGATGCCTTTGGAAAAGTTCCGAGGATGTCGAGCCCTCACTTGGCGAACGTGATTGGGCTTAAGATAGGCACCAGGTTAGCTGGAGGCCCCGCAGTGTGTCTGCCAAACTTCTGGCATGCCTCGCACTTCTTGACGTACCGGGCCGTGTCGTGAATCATAGTTGGCCAGTAGTATCCCTGGCGCACTATCTTGTAGGCGATAGTGCGTCCACTATAGTGGTTTCTGCAGAAGCCCTCGTGCACTTCGTAGATGACCTGTTCAGCTTGCTATGGCCCCAGATACTTCAGGTACAGTAGAACGTCAAAGCTTGCGCGGCACCGGCGGTACAAGACTCCGTTGAAGAGCACGAATGACAAGGCCCACCTCTCGACCTTCTTGCCCTGCAGTCGCTCCTCGGGCAGGGCCCCCGTCTCCAAGTATTTCACTATTGGGGTCATCCACGTCGTCGTCTGGCCGACACACATTAATTCTTCTTCTTCAATGGTGGGCGTCAGCATATTCTCAACGTAGATGGCCTTCCCGATCTTGGCCGGGGAGGAGGAGGCCAGCTTCGACAAGGCATCGACCCGGAGGTTGTTGGAGCGAGGCAGGTGCTGGACCTCTGCTCTCTTGAATTTCTGGAGCTCGGCCTGGATGCACTTGAGGTAGCATTTCATCATCTCCTCTCGGGCCTCGAAGCTTCCTTGGACCTGTTGGACGACAAGCCACGAATCACTAAGCAACCGCACGTTTGTTTCCTACATAGCTCGATAGAGCTTCAATCCATTGACCGCGGCCTCGTACTCCGCGACATTGTTGGTCACCGGGAAGTCAAAGCGCAGGGCATACTCCAGCATGCATCCGTCGGGTGTTTGGATGACGATGCCTACCCCCGTCCCAGATCCGGTGGCCCATCCGTCAACGTGAACGGTCCATAATCTTCCCACCTCTTCTTGGATGGGCCTCGAGGGTCTGGCTACTCCCATTGCTCTCTGAGACGCAGCCGCCGGTGGTGGCCCTGACAGCTCGTCTGGAGGTCTTCCACAGTGCATTCTACCACGAAGTCCGCCAATGCTTGGCCCTTGATCTCCGTCCGGGCCTTGTATACTATATCGAACTTGCTGAGCTTGACACTCCAATTAAGCATTCTGCCCGACCGATCTAACCTCTTCAGGTTCTTCTCGAGGGGCAGGTTGGTGTGGACAGCGATGGAATGGGCCCGGGTCGGAGCTTCCTTGCCGTTGTGACCAGGCAGTAGGCGACCTTCTCGATGGGGCTGTAACGAGTCTCTGCCTCTCGAAGAATCCGGCTCGCATAGCAGACCGACTGATGCACACCCTTCTCTTCTTTGATTAAGACTGAGCTGACGGCCTCTTCACTGGTGGCTGACGTGTATTTTTTCTGTTTTCTCTCCATTTTGTGACGACTGGAATTTATTTGATATTTGTAAGTTGTCTGATCTCTACCAAACTTTAATATAGTGTTATTTGCATTGCTTTTAGTACTTTTCAATCGCCGGATTATGTTTTTAACGGTCGATTTTCATTTAGATTGCTTTTTACCTAAAATGTGTGAGTAATTCCCAAATCTGGGATTTTTGTGGAAACCCCTTCGTGGGTTCTCCTTAATGTGTCCATAGGACTAGGATGTCGATAGGGAATATGAATCTATTGGTTACACGGGGTGTTTTATTGTCATCGGCGGGAAAAAGACCGCCTTTGACCGTTGGGCCAAGGGGGAATAAACTTGGCGGTTGACTCGCTAGCCATAGCTCACGCCCTTAGTGTAGACATCGAATCCTAGCGCGTGGGAGAGGCAGGATGAGATGTTGGGAGTTATTGTTGCGAGCTTAGTGCTCCCGGAGTCGGTCAGTGTTAATGGACATGGGAAAGCCCACTGACCGAACCCGGGTAGTCCGGCGTATCATCCTGGGCACCGACCGGAATATCGGACCCACGGGACGCTGGTATCACTCTTAGAGGCAACGTCTCACCACTAGACCCTAATTCTGATCGTTATCCTATCCACCGATCGTATTAGCGAGAATCATATGATAGGGTGGAAACCGAAGTCCCAGGTTTCCCTTTATATTGTTTATCCCTCGCATTCTATTTCTGTGACAACCCAACTACCGATTCGGGCTAGCTCACCCACGGGGTGAATTCATTCCTTTCTGACACAAGCACAATCACTCCTCCCTGAGTTCGACCCCCAAGCCACACTACAACACCGTGCGCTTGCGGTTACAAATATTTAAATCTCACGCCCCCAATCACATTTTATTGCACATTGCATGCACCACAATGCGGGGACGTCAAGCTTTATGGTGCCGTTGCCGGGGAGGCAACGTGCTTGTTATTTTTGGATCTTTTGAACCCTTAAGCCTAGCTCACATCTCTATCTCGCGATAATTTTTGTATTCTACACTTTTTGATTTTACTTGGACATAATGTAAATATTAGTTGTATAGAATTGGCCGACTGCGTCGCCATGCTGCCATTGCTACTCCTCACCTCCCATGCACGCAACTGGTTCTTCTGATGTATTTTCTATCTGTGCAGTTCTCTCTCACTCCTTTTCGCAAAGGTTTTTTTCTGCTCCCCGACAAAGATGTTGTGTGCCGTTTCGGGGGATATCTGTGATCATTCACACCACATCCGTTGCCTGGCACAGAGTTGGACAGATTACCTAAATGCCTCGAACATTATATCCCTTCAGTCTGCTGCTGTGGAAAATCAGAGGAGGTATCATGATACGCATCAGCACCCAGTCACGACAACTCTCCTCCCTCAGATGAAGTTGCGTATGTTGACGTGCACAATCCCGAATTCAGTGGAAAAGAATTGTTCACCTATGAGGAGTTTTGTCAGGAGAGCTATCAGGCAGAGTCTGTTGAGCACATTGGACAAGAATCGATCTATTCCTTGCAGACTTTTATAGAGCATCCCGGATCTTGGGAAAATGAGGAAGTCGGAAGCAGTGGCGGGGAACCATCGACTATTGAAACCTGTTTCCACGTTGAAGCCTTCTTCCTGGATAATTATTATGAGCTTGAGAGAGACCCAGAGCCATCCTCCGTTGTCCCCTCGTTACTTTGCGAGGCTTTGCCATGCAAAACCACAGCTGGGAGTGAGGTACCAGATGCTAGCTTTCAGGAGACTCACGAAGAAGCCCTTTCGCTAGAGGATGATCAGCTTGAGAAATATGCTTCGGGTCCCCATGAAGTTGAGATGAAAGAGTTGCCCCCGAGACTAAAGTAAGAATATTTGGTGAAGGCTTCGACCCTGCCGGTTATAGTGAACTCCTCACTGCCTGAAGACCAGATGACCAAACTTCTTGGTGTTTTTAAAGAGGTTTAAGAGCGTTTTCGGGTATGCAATTGAAGACATGAAAGGAGTTAGCTTGGGGCTCTGCTCACATAGGATACTGCTTGAGGATGAGCAAGCCTCCTCAATTGAGCCGCAACAGAGACTAAATCCCATCATGATGGAGGTGGTCAAAAAGGAGATTGTTAGACTTCTACATGCCGGTATCATATACCCTATCTCCGATAGTCGCTGGGCTAGCCCGGTGCACGTTGTACCCAAGAAAGGTGGAATGACGGTGGTTCGCAACGAGAAAAACGAGCTCATACCTACGAGGACCGTCACAGGGTACCAGATGTGCATTGACTACAGAAAGCTGAACAAGGCCACGAGGAAGGATCACTACCCTCTCCCTTTCATTGATCAGATGCTCGAGAGGCTGGCAAAGCACAACTACTTCTGCTTTATGGACGGGTACTCCGATTTTCTTCAAATCCCCATCCATAATGACGACCAGGAGAAGACGACTTTTACTTGTCCATTTGGGACATATGCATATAGGAGAATGCCGTTTGGGCTTTGTAATGCCCCGGCTACATTCCAAAGATTAATGTCGGCAATCTTTTCCGACTACTCCCAGGATAGCATGGAGGTTTTCATGGACGATTTTTCCGTCTATGGAACAGAGTTTGACTCATGCCTCAGCAATCTAACTAAAGTCCTGGAGAGATGTCGAGACAAGGGTCTAGTCCTGCACTGGGAGAAATGTCATTTCATGGTGCAAGAAGGAGTTGTGCTAGGACACGTCATCTCTTCAAGGGGAATCGAGGTAGATAAGGCGAAAGTAGAGGTGATTGAAAAGCTTCCGCCTCCGATCAATCTTCAAGGGGTCCGTGGTTTTTTAGGGCACGCGGGATTTTACCGCCGCTTCATAAAAGACTTCTCCAAGATTTCCAGGCCACTGACCCAACTCCTCGTGAAGGATGCACCTTTCATCTTCAACGACGAGTGTATGAAAACCTTCCGCCTTCTGAAGCAAGCCTTGATTTCTGCACCCGTGATTCAGCCGCCGGACTGGAATTTACCTTTCGAGCTAATGTGCGACGCTAGTGATTATGCCATTGGAGCCGTCTTGGGGGCAGAGGAAGGATAAAAATCTGCATGTTATATATTATACGAGCAAGACCCTTGACGTTGCCCAAAGAAATTATACGACCACGGAGAAAGAATTGCTAGCAGTCATCTATGCCATGGACAAGTTCCGACAATATCTCGTTGGTGCGAAGGTGATCGTGTACATGGATCACGCGGCTCTCAAATACCTACTGAACAAGGAGGCTAAGCCGTGGCTCATTAGATGGATTCTCCTCCTCCAGGAATTCGACCTGGAAATCAAAGACAAGAAGGGGGCAGAGAATGTCGTTGCCGATCACTTGTCCAGAATGCCTACCCTTGATTTGAATGCTACTCCGGTTGACGACTCGCTCCCCGATGAGCACCTCTTCTCCATCTCTTCCACTTGGACTCCTTGGTACACCAACATTGCAAATTATCTGACTTGTGCCATCATCCCCCACAACGTGAGCTATCAGCAGAAGAAGAAATTCTTTTATGAGGTCCGTAAATTTTATTAGGACGACCCCCATTTGTACAATACCTATAATGATGGGGTGATACTAAGGTGCATTCCTGAAACTGAGGCGACCTACATAATTTCCCATTGCCATGATCAGCAGTGTGGAGGTCACGCGAGCGCCTATAAGACGACGGTGAAATCCTTCAGAGTGGATTCTATTGGCCGACCCTCTTTAAGGACACCCACGCTTATGTCCAGGCCTGTGACAAATGTCAGAGGATGGGAAACATCTCCAAGAGGAACGAGATGCCTCAGCACTACATCTTAGAAGTAGAGATCTTCGATGTGTGGGGAGTCGACTTCATGTGACCGTTCCCCTCGTCCTCTGGGAATCAGTATATCTTGGTAGCAGTGGACTACGTATCGAAGTGGGTTGAAGCAATAGCCAGTCCTACTAATGATTCCCGAGTGGTCATCAAGTTTTTTAAAAACAACATCTTCCCGCGGTTCTGTGTACCTCGAGTTTTGTTCAGTGACGGAGGGAGCCACTTCATAGAGAAGAAATTCGAAGCTCTCTTAAAGAAGTACGGGGTGCAACACCGAATAGGGCGTGCCTACCACCCGCAGACTAGCGGCCAAGTGGAAGTTTCCAACCGGGAGATCAAGAGCATACTGAAAAAGACGGTGGCCAACTCTAGGAAGGATTGGTCATCGAAACTTTCTGACACACTCTGGGCTTACAGGACGGCATTTAAAACTCAGATCGACACGAACCCCTACCGGCTTATCTATGGGAAGGCATGCCATTTGCCCATGGAATTGGAACACAAGGCGTTTTGGGCAATCAAGAACCTAAACTTTGACGCCAAGGCGGTTGGAAGCCACCGACTGCTACAGCTGAATGAGCTCGACGAGATCTGGCTCAATGCTTATGAAAATGCCCGGATCTACAAGAAGAAGCTGAAGCGGTGGCACGATAAGCGCATCCTGAAGAGGGAGTTCAAGGAAGGAGACTTAGTTCTCCTATTCAACTCGAGGCTGAAGCTTTTTCCTGGAAAGCCCAAGTCAAGATGGTCGGGACCTTTCCGCGTCACCAAGGTCTTCCCGCATGGGGCTATCGAGATAATGGAAAGAGATGAGCCATTCAAAGTCAACGGGCATCGCCTTAAACACTATGCGCTAGGAGAACCAGCATTCTCTCCGGTCGGATTCTCAACGACCTGCGACTCTTCCTCAAACCATCCAGATCCTAATTGACCACCAAAAGAGGCGTCGAGCAAACGATGTTAAACAAAAGCGCTTCATGGGAGGCAACCCATGTTCTAAACTCACCTTTGTTCTTGGGATTATTTTCAGCTTTATTTTCCTTATTTTAATAAATAAATCTAGTCGCGGGATCTTCCATCGAGAGACTTAGGCCATTTGTGGATTTTTGCAGGAAACAAGCCCTCAACCGATCGGGTGACCATTCAACCGATCGGGTGAGACATATCAGATAATGGCCAGTATTTGTTCTTCAGCGAACCAGTCGGGTGAAGCAAGCTGAGCGGGTGGCTGACCATGTGAGAAGCGCTGAATTCTCAGGAAATTTGGGGATTACATCAACCGATCGGTTGAGTGAAGCTGCGGTCGTGCGATTGACCGGGTGAAAAGTCATAGTTCTCTCGGGAAGATTTAGGAAGCGGTCAACCGATCGGGTGAAAACTCACCCGATCGGTTCACCTATAGCTGTTGGCCGATGGAAAATTTTCGAAACTTGGCCAACCGATCGGGTGAACCCTCACCCGATCGGTTGGTTTTCGCCCCTATATATATTCCAGTTTGCTCGACTTCGACCACCTGACCCCCAAACTCCCGTTCGCACGTTCTCTCCTCCTCCATCTGCCAAATCGATCTCCTCCATCCACCCCACTATCCCTAAATCCTCATCCTCACTCATTCCCATACTCCCCCACCATCACCAACCTTCCCATCAACAACATTCCCTCGCCAAATGTCCAAACCCAAACCCTAACCCCCAAATTTTCGAAAATTTCAATTCTTGTCAGATCAGCGAGCAGCGGCTTCCCAAATCGCTTTCTCATACTGCGTGGCATATTTCGGGTACTTGATCTTGCAACGTTGATGGGTAACCTCTTTCCACTCTTCACATTTCTTTCATTATATGCAATGTCTTGAATTTGTGTTTGCACACTTCATCTGCTTCATCATCTTCATAGACACCATATCCCACTTTATCATTCTTTCCCTCACCGTCACCATGTCTGGGAAGGGAAAGGAGATAGCCTCATCGTCACGTAGACATCCCCTATACGGCCCTTTTTCCCCTTCCTTCCTTGGCATCAACCCTTCTTCTGAAGAGCAATCCGATCGTTTACAAGCCCTTCTTCATCGCCCAATGCAACCTACTCTTTTCGCCGACTTCCCCACCATACAATCTCTTGGACTCTTTTGGGGCGTCTGTGCACTTTTTTTGCTTCATAGGTTGCGATTACCTTCTACGTACCCATGGGCATACACACAGAAATCTCACACTTGAGTTCCTCAGCTCTCTCGAGGTGTCAGAATTTGGTTTCACCTTCCGCGCCTTCAATGGTGATTTTACCATGAGTTTCAACGAGCTTAACAATATTCTGAACTTCCCTAACCCCGATTGTCATGTTGAATGCTCTACTCATGATTGATTTGACATCTTTTCTTACTTTCAGGCTGATGGCATTTGGCAACGGTTCACCCGATATACCACCTTCCCAGCGGTAGCCCTCGCCTCCTACATCATACACTCTTGCTACCTTTCGCCCATTGCTTCCTTGCCAACACCATTTTCGCTCGCGTTGATGTATCCACGGTGTCTAGGGATGAGCTCCTCTTTCTTTACGCCATGTCCCATGACCGGATTTATGGCAATATCCTTTTACTTATAAACACCGCTCATTGGATCATCCACGAGATCTTATCCGTTAGCCGCGCAGCTTCTGGCTCTATCTACTGTGAGGGGATGATTACCCTTATTGTCAGTTGTGTCTTGAGGATGCCTCCCGACCCCCCTACTGTACCGGGGCGTAGCCGTATCGATCGCGACTACTTGATCACTATCAGTATGCTTACTCCTTTTGGTGAGGATCGTGCAGCCTACCTCTATAGTCCTGCCTACACTCCTTTTGCCATCCTCCCACCCTCATCTCCGGAGCGCTTCCCCTTACGCCTTACACATCTACCCTGATCCTTGGAACGCCACACTCGTTCATTTTCCACCCTTGGATCCTCCCGATTGGCACCCGTGTGTCGGTTCACCCCGTGCCACCATTATCCACCACGATCCACCAATAAATCTTGATCCTCCAGTGGTCTAGCCTGTTGCCCCTCCCTCTCCTATTCGCACGCCCTCCCATTCTTCCTCGGAGGATTCCTTCTACCATTATTCACCACCCTCCTCGCCATCTCCTTACCATTCTACCGAAAGCGACTCCGATTGACCTCCCCCTTGCATATCTCTGCATTTTCAAGATACCATCATATTGCTAGCATTGTCATGTCTAGCTTGGGGGAAGTCAATTTTTCTATAGTTTGTCGTATGCTGTTTTCTTTGTGTGCTTGTTATATTGTTGTGTCGTGTGATTTTCTGTCTTTATTTTCTGTTTATATGTCGTGTGGTGTGATTTTCTTTATTTTCAGTTTCTTATGTGTGTTTTTATTGTTTTTCATTTCTTTTTGTGTCGGTGCGTATTCCCTCCCATTTTCATTGCCCTCCCATGTTTACTCTTATTGCATTGATGGCAATGCAAGTTTCATCTTGGGGGAGTCGCACTTCGTGCGTCATTTGTGTCTTTTTCTTCGTTTTTGAGTCGTTTTCTTCGTGTTTTTATTTTTTCTTTTCTTCTTTTTATATCTTTCTCCTAGAGATGATCTCTATGATGAATTGCCACAAAAATCACACACGCACCTAGCATGGCTTTGATAATCGCATTCACTAACCCTAGGAAGCCGAGTCCTCTTGCATTTCATGCATCGTGGGTCCACTTAGCTTTTTGAGAGTGTGTGTCATGCCTAGCTGTTTGGTGTGCTTCTACTTTGTGATTGTGTTTTATATACCTGTCCAGGAATGACCCCTAGATTATCATGCTTCGATTTGAAAATGCGGTATTTGCCTCTCTTATCTGTTTCTGCATGCATGAATATATACATATCGTATACTTCATTTCGCATGTGTCGAGATTCCACAGTTAGGACTAGGATAACCCATTTTGGCCTACGCTCTGATTAGCGAAAAATCTTCTTTGCCCAAGTGTTTAGAACCAGATTTCTTTTTTATTTTACTTGGTGCAAATCCCCTCGTCGTGTACCGTTCTCCCGCTTGGGAGAGTACACACGTGTATATACCCCAAAATCCAAAAATCCAAAAAAAAGAGAAAAGAAAAACCCAAAAAAGGAGAAAAGAGAAAAGAAAAAAAAAGAAAGAAATATATATATATATAGCCAAAAATCCAAAAAAAATACATATATCCAAAACCAAAAAAATTGTGTGTATATATTTTCCTACCTGCCAAGAATAAATGGAAGGCGAGAATTTGCACCGAGTGTTCTACTCCACATCATTTCAACCCCCATCGCTTTCGAAAACACTTGGAATAGGGAATTTCTAGCTAATATCTAGGCGATAGTGTGGTGATGTACAAGTCCCTAGCTGTGGAGTCCGTGACACATGATACATTTCGATTCTCTCTTTCCTCTCATGCATGCTTGAGCTATATATTCACCGCTTATTTCAAATCGTGTCGATATTTGGGTCTTTTCTTGGATTTGTGTATATGGAGCTTATAGCACAATGTAGATAGTGACACCGTATGCTAGCACACGACCACACTCACTCGCGCTTCATCGCGTGAGCCCACGACACTTGTCTGGACTCGTATTCCTTGGTTTAGTGTTGTGATTTGGCGTTTGCTTGCTTGGTGTGTCGTTTGTGATTTTGTTGGCCCTGACGGGCGATTTAGGATTTAGAGTTTTCTTTTTCTCTATTTCTCTCTATTTTCTTCCTCCGAGCTCCCGCTCTCACTCGTCTTCCTCGAGGGCGAGGAAGGGTTTAGCTTGGGGGATTTTGATGTGTGTGTATATTTTATATATCCACGCACGTCTTCTTTGTGTTTTTCCGTTATTTTCCGCCGTCTCGTGTCCATTTTCTCGTGTTTTCTTGTTTTCTTTCACTTTTCCATGTTTTTGTGTGTTTGCAGGAGTTTGCCAGTATAGGGGATACATAACGAAGATATCGTAAGTCTCCGGAGCAACGGGAGGAGTCACGTGTGATCCAGGGGGTCAAACGATGAAGATCTCCATCTTTCAGCCCCCACCCGATCGGTTGGACACAGTCAACCGATCGGGTGATGCACACGTGCACCACCCGGACAGTAGGTGAAGCTACGAGAGCATCAACCGATCGGTTCGATGACTGGTTCAACCCGACAAACTTCTCAAGAAATCGGAGCTGAAATCCAACCGATCAGGTGATATTCACCCGATCGGTTCATCTGTAGCCGTTTTCTCAAAGACACGACCCAAAGAGCTCACCCGACGGCCAGCTGACCGTGCCAAAACGTCGCAAGTCTCCGTCTTTTGGTTGACGTTTCCAACCGATCGGTTGATTTATCAACCGATCGGTTCACCCGATGAGCTCAAGATCCAAACGACGAGCTGCTTCCGCCAACCGACCGTGCCGCCTGACCGGGTGAAGTTTCTGAAGACGCTGTCGAAGATCGCAACAGGTCACCCGATCGGTTGAGATCGGTTGATTCTTCACCCGATCGGGTGGCGTCTTTTTCTATATATATAAACCCTAGGTTTCCAGAAACGGAGATGTTGTATTTTTTCTGTTTTCTCTCCATTTGTGACGGCTGGAATTTATTTGATATTTGTAAGTTGTCTGATCTCTACCAAACTTTAATATAGCGTTATTTGCATTGCTTTTACTACTTTTCAATCATCGAATTATGTTTTTAATGGTCGATTTTCATTTAGATGGCTTTTTACCTAAAATGTGTGAGTAGTTCCCAAATCTGGGATTTTAGTGGAAACCCATTCGTGGGTTATCCCTAATGCGTCAATAGGACTAGGATGTCGATAGGGAATAGGAATCTATTGGTTACACGGGGTGTTTTATTGTCATCGGCGGGAAAAAGACCGCCTTTGACCGTTGGGCCAAGGGGGAATAAACTTGGCGGTTGACTCGCTAGCCATAGCTCACGCCCTTAGTGTAGACATCGAATCCTAGCGCGTGGGAGAGGCAGGATGAGATGTTGGGAGTTATCGTTGCGAGCTTAGTGCTCCCGGAGTCGGTCAGTGTTAATGGACATGGGAAAGCCCACTGACCGAACCCGGGTAGTCCGGCGTATCATCCTGGGCACCGGCCGGAATATCGGGCCCACGGGACGCTGGTATCACTCTTAGAGGCAACGTCTCACCACTAGACCCTAATTCTGATCGTTATCCTATCCACCGATCGTATTAGCGAGAATCATATGATAGGGTGGAAACCGAAGTCCCGGGTTTCCCTTTATATTGTTTATCCCTCGCATTCTATTTCTGTGACAACCTAACTACCGATTCGGGCTAGCTCACCCATGGCGTGAATTCGGTCCTTTCTGACACAAGCACAACCACGCCTCCCTGAGTTCGACCCCTAAGCCACACTACAACACCGTTCGCTTGCGGTTACAAATATTTAAATCTCATGCCCCTAATCACATTTTATTGCACATTGCATGCACCACAACGCGAGGACGTCAGTGGCTAGGTACAACTCCAGCAGTTCTCCCTCCTCGGGCTTAGCAAGCAGAGGCGGGCTCTGCAGGTAGGCCCTCAGCTTCACGAATGCGCGTGCAGGCAGCGTCCCACTGGATCACTTTTCTATCAATTTTAAGCGCGCCGAGGGCCGTTCGCAGGACTCTGAAGAATGGAAGCGATCTCTCCGCCGACTTCGACAGGAACCTTCCCAGTGCTGCGATCCTGCCGTTGAACCGCTGCAAGTCCCAGATGGTCTGAGGCTCCGCCATATTGACAAGGTCTAACACCTTATCGCGGTTCACTTCAATTCCTTGCTTCGTTATCATGAAGCCAAGGAATTTCCCCGACTGTACGCCGAAGATGCACTTCGCCGGGTTCAGCCTCAGGTCATATTGGCACACCTTCTGGAACATCTCCTGCAAATCGGCGAGGTGGTCTGGGGCTTTCTTGCTCTTAACCAGTATGTCGTCGATGTAGACCTCCAGATTCTGCCATACCTGCGAGCTGAATATCATGTCCACCATCCGCTGGTAGATCTCCCCGGCATTCTTCAGTCCGAAGGGCATCTTCGTGTAACAGAAGGTGCCCCTGTCGGTGATGAAGGACATTTTCTCCTCATCCTCCTTCGCCATCAGGATCTGATTGTAGCTCGAGAACGCGTCCATGAAGCTTAGCAGCTCGTAACCGGATGCCTAGTCGACTAGGTGGTCGATCCTCGGTAGCGGGAAACTGTCCTTCCGGCACACCTTATTGAGATCCGTGAAGTCGACGCACATGCGCCACTTCTCGTTGGCCTTCTTCACCAAGACGACATTGGCAAGCCAATCCGAATAGCTCACCGACCTAATGAACCTGGCCTGGAGGAGCCGCTCCACTTCTTCGCCGGCTGCCCTCATCTTCTCTCCTCCAGCACTCCTCTTCTTCTGTCGGACCGGTCGAGATTCCGGGTCCGCATTGAGCTTGTGAGAGATCACCGCTGGGTCTACTCCAGGCATATCCGAGGGCGACCATGCGAATATGTCCACGTTCTCTCTGAGGAGGTTGATGAGGTCCACCCTCAGAGAGGCCAGGAGCTTCGTGCCAATTGAGACAGTCTTGCCCTCCTCCGCGGCCATGGGCACTTCTTCGCCCTCCTTCGCAGGGGTTGGTCACTGGTCACAATAGTCCTCTCTCTAATCTAGGAGGTCGACCGATAAGGCCTGCTTCGGGCCCTTATGCTTGGTTGACCCCATGTAGCAGCGTCAGGATAGCTTCTGGCTCCCTCGCACCTGCCCCCACCCCTCGCGGAGTTTGAAATTTGACCATCTGATGGAGTAGGCTGGGGAGCGCTTCGATGGCCGTCATGTAGGGTCACCCTATGATCCCATTGTACACCGATGCAATGTTGACGACAACGAACTGCGTCATATGCGTGACGACCCTCGGCTCTTCCCTGAGTGATACAGACAAGGTGATTACCCCTGCAATGGGAACCGAGTGGCCGGTGAAGCCGACGACGGGTCCCGTGCAAGGCCTCAAGTCCGCCTGCTTCAGCCCCATCTTCTCAACCGTCGACATGAACAGAATGTCACAGGAGCTTCCGGTGTGGATCAGGAGACGGCTGATGATGGCCGTCCCGATCTGAGCCTCGATGACGATGACGTCGTCATGCGGTAGCTCGACTCCCTCCAAGTCTTCATCGGTGAAAGTAATGGGAGGTCGATCCACCCTTCTCCGCTTCGCACCACCACCAAGGTCCACCGCCATCACCTGCCGCGCGTACGCCTTCTTGCTTGATGACGATGCTCCCCTTGAGGGCGGTCCGCCGCATATTCCATCTATGCACATGACCGGCCTTGGTGGGCGAGGTTCCTCCCGCCCATTGCTCGGGGGTGGGTCCGGCCTTCACGCTCCCCATGGAGCTCCCTCTTCTCGGACCGACCTCTTGCCCTCGATGAAGCCCCTGAGGTGACTCGCTTGGATCAGCCGTTTGATCTCCCTCTTCAGGGTGAAGCAATTGTTGGTGTCATGACCATGATCCTGGTGGTACCGACAATACTTCTGGAGATCTCGCCTCGCTGGATCCGACTTCATTTCTCTGGGTGGGTCCGGTAGCAGCCCAGCCCTTGACGCCGCAGCCAACACCTCTATCATTGGGGCGTTAAGTTGCATGTATTGGGCCCATAGGGGTCCTTCCAACCTCGGGATCATCCGCACGGTTCTCTGGTGGGGGCGAATTCTCGCACTGGGCTTGGGTGATCTTGAGGGCGACGCCCCACTGGGTCACGTCTTGGCTGAGCCGGCTGGTCGCGGCCCAGTGGCCTATCTTCTTGCCTCAGCCTGGGATGGGACCGAGGCTCGCCTTGGGATGCCCTTGCCTGGGTGACCTGGTTCTTGGCACCGAGGGCCTCCTCGCTCAGTATGTACCTCTCCGCTTGAGCGACTAGGGCGTCATAGTCGGTAGGCGAGTCTCGGAGCAAGGATTTGTGGAGGCTTCGGTTCCTCAGCCGACCTTGAAGGCCAATATGAGGACTTCGTCGCCGCAAGCCACTACACCCCGCCTCTCATCCTGGAAGCGGCACAGATATTTCCCAATCGTCTCCCCTTTCCCTTGGACTATTGTGCAGAGGTAGCCCGTGGGCTTCTTCCTTGTGCATCCGGCTTGGAATTCATGGCAGAATTTGTGAGATAACTCGCCAAAGCTCTCAATGGACCTCACAGGTAAGCCGTAGTATCCAGAGCCGAGTCCCGTAGACTCTATGAGAAAACTCGGTAAAGGAATGCGTCATCCACGTCCTGTGTCTCCATCGCCACTCGGTATTGCTGTACGTGCGAGAGGAGGTCGCCTTTTCCGTTGTAGGTCGCTAGGTAGGAGGCCTTGAACCTTGCGGGTCTCGGGGCCAAAATTATCCATCGCACCAGCAGCATGGCTTCCTCAGGGTAAGCGGGGCGCTCAGACGTGCGCCCCCTCTGCCACTCTGGGGTTCGGCTCCGGTACCGCCTCGACTGCCGACGGTCATCATGCCCCGGGGAGGGACGAGGTGGTCGCTGCAGAGGACTCCTTCCGTGCAGCGGGGATCCGGCTGAGGGGGGACTACGGGTATTCCAGTATCACCGGCCCGAAGTCGACATCTCCGGGATCTCCCTCCGCTCCTGATTCTCCCTTCGGAGCCTTTCGCGCTCTGCGGCAAGGAAGCAGAGTTGCTAACGGATGGCTTCCTCGTCGAGGCGATCTGGGGTGCGGCAAGGGCTCGGCCTCGGTGGCGACGATCTCCCCGCTCCGGCGGGGAGAGATGCCGACGCGGGTGACTGGGCCCCCGCCGGGCGCGGCTCTTGCGCGCCGAATGGTGTGCAATGATGCGAACGGGAGCGAGGAGATTTAAATATTTGTAATCGCAAGCGCACGGTGTTGTAGTGTGGCTTGGGGGTCGAACACAGGGAGGCGAGGATGTGCTTGTGTCAAAGAGGATCAAAATCACCCCATGGGCGAGCTAGCCCAGATCGAATGATGGGTTGTCACGGTAAAGGAATGCAAGGTGTAGACAATATGAAGGAAAAACCCGGGACTTTGGTTTCGACCCCAACGAGCGACTCTCGCTGATACGGCCTACTGGTAGGATGGCGATTGGAATTAGGGTCTAATGGTGAGACGTTGACTCTGAAAGTGGTACCTGCATCCCATGGGCCCGATATTCCGGTCGGTGCCCAGGATGATACGCCGGTCTTCCCGGGTTCGATCAGTGGGCACTCCCATGTCCATTAACACTGATCGACTCCGGGAGCACTAAGCTCGCAACGATAACTCCCAACGTCTTATCCTGCCGCTCCCACGCGCTAAGATTCGGCGTCTACGCTAAGGGCGTGAGCAATGGCTAGGGAGTCAACCGCCAAGTTTATTCCCCCTTGGCCCAACGGTCAAAGGCGGTCTTTTTCCCGCCGATGACAATCAAACACCCCAGTGTAACCGTTAGATTCTTAATCCCTATCGATTTCCTAACCCTATGGACGCATCGGGAAGAGCCCCCGAAGGGGTTTCCGCCAAAATCCCAGATTTGGGAACTACTCACAAATATTCATTAAAAAGCGATCTAAATGAAAATGGACCGTCAAAATCATAATCAGACAATAGAAATGCGATGTTAGTAAAGCAATTAAGATAATACTAAAGTTTTACAAAGATCCGAAAACTTACAAAAACTGGGTAATTACATCCGTCACAAAATGAAGAAAACAACAAAAATTAACCAACCCCCGAATCTGGGAAACCTAGGGTTCTATTTATAGAAAACGACATCACCCGATCGGTTGATAAGTCAACCGGACGGGTGAGCCGCTCCACAAAATTACAGCGCAATGTGGGGTTTCACCCGGTCAGGATGAACCGGTCGGTTGGATCTTGGATGAGGTCGGTTGGATCTTGGTGCCGACCGGTTGGATCTTGGTGCGGACCGGGTGAGGAGACCGGTTGGAACTTCGTGTCTCGGCTGTTGAAATTCAGCTACAGGTGAACCGATCGGGTGAAGGTCACCCGATCGGTTAGCAATTCAGCTCCGAATTCCAGAGACTTTGAGCTTTTGACCCGGTCACTGAACCGACCGGGTGACTTCTCGTGAGCTCCAAGCTGCGCCCGGGTGGTGCACGTGTGCATCACCCGATCGGTTGGAGATGACCAACCGACCGGGTGAGGGGCTGAAAGATGAAATCTTCGTCGTTTGACCCCCTGGATCACGCGTGACTCCTCCCGTTGCTCTGGGGACACATGATATCATCGTTTTATTCCCCAAATGCCAGCAAACTCCTGCAAAACACGGAAAACACGGAAAAGTGAAAGAAAACAAGAAAACACAAGAAAACATGAGAAAACGAATAAAAGACGACGGTAAAATACGGAAAAACACGGAAGAAAACGTGCGTAAATATATGAAATATAAACGCACATCAAAATCCCCCAAGCTGAACTCTTCCTCGTCCTCGAGGAAGACGAGTGAGAGCAGGAGCTCGGAGCGGAAAAATAGAGAGAAAGAGAGAAAAAGAAAACTCTATATCCTAGATCGCCCGTCAGGGCCAACAAAATCAAAAACGACACACCAAGCAAGCAAACGCCAAATCACATCACCAAACCTAGGAATACGAGTCCAAACAAGTGCCGTGGGCCCATGCGGTGAAGCGCGAGTGAGTGTGGTCGTGCGCTAACAGTCCGTGTCACTATCTACGATGTGCGATAAAGCTCGATATACGCAAACCCAGGAAATGACCCAAATATCAATTCGATTCGAATAAAGCGGCGAATATATAGTTCAAGCATGCATGAGAATAGAGAGAATCGAAACATATCATGCGTCAGGGACTCCACAACTAGGGTTAAGGAAATCACACCACTATAGCCTAGATAATAGCTAAAAAAGTTCCTAAGCCAAGTGTTTTTGAAACCGATGGGGGTTGAGATGATGTGGAGAAGAACACTCGGTGCAAATTCTCGCCTTCCCTTTATTCTCGGCAAGTAGGAAAATATTCACACTGGAATTTTTTTTGGGTTTTGGGTATTTGTATTTTTTTTGGGTTTTGGATTTTTGGGTATACCATTTTTTTTCTTTTTTCTTTTCATTTCATTTCTCTTCTTTTTGGGTTTTTCTTTTCTTTTCTCCTTTTTTTTTGGATTTTTGGGGTTTTTTGGCTATACACATGTGTACTCTCCCAAGTGGGAGAACGGTACACGGCGAGGGGATTTGCACCAAGTAAAACAAAAAAGAAGTCGGAATCTAAACACTTGGGCAAAGGAAACTATTCTCGCTAATTATAGCATGGGCTAGATGGGTTATCCTAGTCCTTAATTGTGGAATCCCGACACATGCGAAATGAAGCGTACGATATATATAGCATGCAAAAGAAGCAGACAGTAGAAATAAGTACCGCATATTCATATCGAAACATGATAATCTAGGGGTCATTCCTGGACAGGTATATAAAGTGAATCACAAAGTAGAAGCACACCACACGGCTAGGCACGACACACGACTCATAAAAAAGCTAAGTGGACCCACGATGCGTGAAATGCAGGGGACTCGATATCCTAGGGTTAGGGAGTGTGATTATCGATGCCATGCTAGGTGTGTGTGATTTTGTGGCAATTCATCATAGGGTTCATCTCTAGGAGAAAGAGATAAAAAAAAGAGGAAAAGAAAAAATAAAACACGATGAAAACGACACAAAAACGAAAAAGAAAGACTCAAATGACGCACAAAGTGCGACTCCCCCAAGCTAAAGCTTGCATTGCCCTCAATGCAATAAGAGTGAGTACGGGAGGGCAATGAAAATGGGGGGAAATATGCACCGACACAAAAGACAAGAAAAACAAGAAAAACACAGATACGGAAAATGAAAATAAAGAAGAATCAAAATCAAACCACACGACACGAAAATAGAAAAAGAAAGAAAGAAAATGAACCAACTACACGACACGACACGACAAAAAGTAAAACAAGCACACACACAAAAAGAGAAAACAAAACACGATGACACACCCAAAATAGAGAAATGGGGAAGTTAATCGGAGTCGCTGGCGGTGGAATGGTAAGGGGATGGCGAGGAGGGGGGTTAATAATGGAAGAAGGAATCCTCCGAGGACGAAGGAGAGGGTGTGCGAATAGGAGAAGGGGGAGCAACAGGCAGGACAACCGGAGGGTCGGGATACATCGGTGGATCATGGTGGATGATGGTGGGATGGTGTGGACCGACACACGGGTGCCAATCGGGAGGATCTACGGGTGGGAAGTGGACGAGTGGAGCGTACCAAGGGTCTGGGTAGAACTCCCAGGGCAGGTGTGTAAGGCGTAGGGGGAAACGCTTCGAAGATGAGGGTGGGAGGATGGCAAAAGGAGCGCAGGCGGGGACTATAGAGGTAGGCTGCACGATCCTCCCCAAAAGGAGCAAGCATGCCGATAGAGATCAAATAGTCGCGATCGATACGGTTACGTCCCGGGACAATAGGGAGGTCGATGGGCATCCTTAAGACAAAGCTGACAATAAGAGTGACAATACCCCCGTAGCAGATAGATCCAGAAGTGGCACGGCTGACGGATAAGAGCTCGTGGATGATCCAATTAGCAGTGTTTAAGGGGAAAGGGATTTCGCCATGAATCCGGTCATGGGACATGGCGTAGAGAAAGAGCAACTCATCGCTAGACACCGCAGATACATCAACACGAGCGAAAATGGTGTTGGCAAGGAAGCAGTGAGCAAAACGGTAGCAAGTGTGTATGATGTAGGAGGCGATGGCTACCGCCAGAAAGGAGGTATATCGGGTGAATCGTTGCCAAACACCATCCGCCCGGAAGCGAGAAAAAATGTCAGATCGATCATGAGTTGGCATTCAACATGGCCATCGGGGTTGGGGAAGAGCAGATTGTTGTTAAGCTGGACGAAGCTCATGGAAAAATCGCAATTGAAGGCCTGGAAGGTGAAACCATGATCAGACACCTCAAGAGAACTGAGGAATTCAAGTGTGAGATTTCGGTGTGTGTTGGCCTGAGTCCGCAGAAGATAATCATAACCTATGAAACGAAAAAGTGCACAGACGCCCCTAAAGAGTCCAAGGGATTGTAGGGTGGGGAAGTCCGCGAAAAGAGTAGGTCGGATAGGGCGATGAAGGAGGGCTTGCAAACGATCGGATTGCTCCTCAGACGTAGGGTTTATGCCAAGGAAAGAGGGTGAAAAGGGTCCGTAAAGAGGATTACGGTGTGAAGATGAGGCAATCTCTTTCCCTTTTCTAGACATGGCGGCTACGTGGGTGGTGAAAGGGAAAGCGGGAGCGTGCCTATGATAATTATAAAGCAGGTAAAGCAGGTATAACACCAATTCAGGACGTTATATATAAGGTAATAGATGTGTAGAGTGGAAAGGTGTTACCCATCAATGTAGCAATGCCAAGCTCCCGGAGGACTCACGTAGTAGGAGGAAGCGATTTGGGAAGCCGCTGCTCGCTGATCCAACAAGATACAAGATTTTCGAAAATTTTTGGGGGCTAGGGTTAGGGTTTGGATGTTTTGATGATGGAATGTTGGTGATGGGAAGGGGGGTGATGGGGGTAGGGTTTGAGAAATGAGTGAGGATGAGGGTTTAGGGGCAACGGGGTAGATGAGAGAGATCGATTTGGCAGTTGGAGGGGGAGAGATCGCGTGCCCGAAAGTTTGGGGGTCGGGTCGCACGAACAGGGACATTTATAGGGGCGAAAGTCACCCGATCGGGTGATGTTTCACCCGATCGGTTGGATAAGTTTTGAATATATCTCGCCGGCCAACAGCTACAGGTGAACCGACCGGGCGAGAATTCACCCGATCGGTTGACCGCTTCCCAAATTTTTCCCGAGAGCATGTGAAATTTCACCCGGCCACTCACCCGTCCGCAGCATTACTCAACCGATCGGTTGATGTGATCTCCAAATTTCCCGAAAGTTCAGCTTTACCCACACGGTCAGCGACCCGGTCTCGGCTGACTGTGTGACCAATTCCTCAAAATTCCCAAGAGTTTCCCCAGGTCACCCGGTCTGCTCACCCGTTTTCTTCTTTGTTCACCCGGTCGGTTCATTAGGTGGCAGACACGGCCGTTAGCTGATACTTCCCAACCGATCGGGTGAGTTATCACCCGGTCGGTTGGGGCCTTGTTTTTTCTGTAAAAAACCAAAAATCGCCTAAGTTCCACGTCGGAAGTTCTTGCGGCTGGATTTATTTATAAAAATAGATAAAATAACGTCAAGAATAATCCTAAGAATCGAAACAAAAGTTTAAAGCATGGATTGCCTCCCATGAAGCACTTTTGTTTAACGTCGTTAGCTCGACACCACAAGCGGTGGTCAATTAGGATCCGGAGGGTTAGAGGAAGAGTTGTCGTTCGTTGGGGATCCGACCGGAGAGAATTCTGGTTCTCCAACCGCATAGTGTTTCAGACGTTGTCCGTTGACTTTAAATGGTTCATCCCTTCCCATTATCTCAATAGCCCCATGCGGGAAAACCTTGGTGACGCGGAACGGTCCCGACCACCTTGACTTGAGCTTTCCAGGAAAGAGTTTCAGCTTTGAGTTGAATAGGAGAACTAAGTCCCCTTCTTTGAATTCCCTCTTCAAGATTTGCTTATCGTGCCACCGCTTAAGCTTCTCCTTGTAAATCTTGGCGTTCTCATAGGCATTGAGTCGGATTTCGTCGAGCTCGTTGAGTTGTAACTGCCGGTGCTCTCCTACCTCATTGGCGTCGAAGTTTAGATTCTTAATTGCCCAAAATGCCTTATGCTCCAATTCCACAGGCAGATGGAAAGCCTTCCCATAGACAAGCCGGTAGGGGGTTGTGCCGATCGGAGTTTTAAATGCCGTCCTGTAGGCCCAAAGCGCGTCAGGAAGCTTTGATGACCAATCCTTTCTAGAGTTGGCCACAGTCTTTTCTAGTATGCTTTTAATCTCCCTGTTAGAGACTTCCGCCTGACCGCTGATCTGCGGGTGGTAGGCACGCCCCACCCGGTGTTGTACCCCGTATTTTTTTAAGAGAGCCTCGAATTTCTTCTCTATAAAGTGGCTCCCTCCGTCACTGATCAGGACACGAGGTACACCGAACCGCGGGAAGATGTTGTTTTTAAAGAACTTGGCCACCACTCTGGAATCATTGGTTGGACTGGCTATCGCTTCAACCCATTTCGACACGTAGTCCACAGCCACCAAGATATACTGGTTCCCTGAAGAGGAAGGGAACGGTCCCATGAAGTCCACTCCCCATACATCGAAGATTTCTACCTCCAGGATGTAGTGTTAAGGCATCTCATTCCTTTTGGAGATATTCCCCGTCCTTTGGCATTTATCGCAGGCCTGGACATAAGCATGTGTGTCCTTGAAGAGTGTAGGCCAGTAGAATCCGCTCTGGAGAATTTTTGCGGTGGTCTTGTAGGTGCTCGCATGCCCTCCACATTGCTGCCCGTGGCAGTGGGACATGATGGAGGTCGTCTCAGTTTCAGGGATGCATCTTCGTATCACCCCATCATTGCAGGTTTTGTACAGGTGGGGGTCATCCCAATAAAATTTGCGGACCTCATGGAAAAATTTCTTCTTCTGCTGAAAGCTCACATTGTGGGGGACGATGGCACAAGCCAGATAATTTGTGATGTCGGCATACCAGGGGGTCCAGGAGGAAGAGACAGAGAAAATATGCTCGTCAGGGAGCGAGTCATCGATCGGCGTAGCATTTAAATCGAGGGTAGACATCCTGGACAGGTGATCGGTAACAACATTCACCGCCCCCTTCTTGTCTCTGATTTCCAGGTCGAATTCCTGGAGGAGGAGAATCCATCTAATGAGCCGCGGCTTAGCTTCTTTCTTGCTTAATAGGTATTTAAGAGCCGCGTGATCAGTGTGCACGATCACCTTGGCGCCAACGAGATATTTCCGGAACTTGTCCATGGCGTAGATGATCGCTAGTAATTCTTTTTCCGTGGTAGTATAATTTCTTTGGGCGGCATCAAGGGTTTTGCTCGTATAATATATGACATGAAGATTTTTATCCTTCATCTACCCCAAGACGGCACCGACCGCATAATCACTAGCGTCACACATCAGTTCAAAGGGTAGATTCCAGTCCGGTGGCTGTATTATGGGCGCGGAGATCAAAGCTTGCTTCAGGGTGCGAAAGGCCTCCATACACTCCTCGCTGAAGACGAAAGGCACGTCCTTCACGAGGAGTTGGGTCAGCGGCCTAGAAATCTTCGAGAAGTCTTTTATGAAGCGACGATAAAATCCATCATGTCCTAAAAAACCACAGACTCCTCGAAGATTGAGCGGTGGTGGAAGCATTTCAATCACCTCAACTTTAGCCTTATCAACCTCGATTCCCCTCGAAGAGACGACGTGCCCCAGCACAACCCCTTCTTGGACCATGAAGTGGCACTTCTCCCAGTTTAGGACTAATCCCTTTTCTTGACATCTCTCCAGGACTTTATTTAGATTACTGAGGCACGAGTCAAACTTAGTTCCATAGACGGAGAAGTCGTCCATGAAGACCTCCATGATGTCCTACGAGTAGTCGGAGAAGATAGCGGACATGAGTCTTTGGAATGTAGCAGGAGCGTTACAAAGTCCGAACGGCATTCTTCTATAGGCATATGTCCCGAATGGGCAAGTGACAGTCGTCTTCTCCTGGTCATCGTTATGAATAGGGATCTGAAGAAATCCTGAGTACCCATCCATGAAACAGAAATAGTTGTGCTTCGCCAGTCTCTCGAGCATCTGGTCAATGAAGGGGAGAGGGTAATGATCCTTTCTCGTTGCCTTGTTCAGCTTTCTATAGTCAATGCACATCCTGTACCCCGTGACGGTCCTCGTTGGTATTAGCTCGTTCTTCTCGTTGCGAACCACCGTCATTCCTCCTTTCTTGGGTACGACGTGCACCGGGCTAACCCAGCGACTATCGGAGATAGGGTATATGATACCGGCATGTAGAAGCCTAACAATCTCCTTTTTTACAACTTCCATCATTATGGGATTTATCCTCCGCTGCGGCTCAATCGAGGAGGCTTGCTCATCTTCAAGCAGAATTCTGTGTGAGCAGAGGCCTAAGCTAACCCCTTTTAAATCTTCAATTGCAAATCCTAAAACTCCCTTAAACCTTTTTAAACCACCAAGAAGTTTGGTCATTTGGTCCTCAGGCAGTGAAGAGTTCACTATGACTGGAAGGGTCAAGCCAGCCCCCAAATATTCATACTTTAGCCCCGGGGGTAACTCTTTCATCTCAACTTCATGAGGCCCCGACGCATACTTCTCAAGCTGAGCATCCTCAAGGGAAAGGAGTTCTTCGTGGATTTCTTGGAAGCCAGCATCCGGAATCTCACTCCCAGCCGTGGTTCCGCATGGCAAAGTCTCGCAAGGTATTGTGGGAACGATCGAGGAAGGCACTGGGTCTCTTTCAAGCTCATAATAATTGTCCGGGAAGAAGGCTTCTAAGTGAAAACAGGTTTCAACTGTCGATGGTTCCCCACAACTGTTTCTAGCTTCCTCATTGTCCAAAGATCCGGGGTGCTCGATAGAAGTCTGCAAGGAATAGATCGGTTCCTGTCCAACGTAGCCCACAGACTCAGCCTGATGGTTTTCCTGACAAAACTCCGCGAACAACTCTTCCTCACTAAATTCGGGACTAGGAATGTCGATATACGCCACTTCAACATGAGGAAAGAGAGTTGCCGTGGCAAGGTGCTCCTGTGTATCTTGATATCTCCTCTGATTTTCCATGGCGGCAGACAGAAGGGATAGTATATTCGAAGTATTCAGGGATTCCGCTAAGCTTCGTGCCAAACAGCGGATATGGTGTGAGTGATCCCAGATGTCTCCTGAAACTGCACGCAACATCCTCGTCGTGGGGCAAAGAACCTATACGAAAGGAGAGAGAGAACTGCACAAATAGCAAACACGTCAAAAGCACGGGTTGCATAAACGGGAACCGAATGTAGCGACGGTAGCACGGTGATTCAGTCAATTAGTACTATACAATTACTATCTACAATATGTACAAGTGAAATTGAAAAGTGTAGAGTGCGAAAATTATCGTGAGGTAGGGATGAGAGATAGACACTAGGGTTCATGAGATCCAAAAATAACAAGCACGTTGCCTCCCTGGCAACGGCGCCATAAACTTAGCCGGGCCCCCCCGCCGGGCGCGGCTCTTGCGCGCCGGATGGTGTGCAATGATGCGAACGGGGGCGAGGAGATTTAAATATTTGTAACCACAAGTGCACGGTGTTATAGTGTGGCTTGGGGGTCGAACACAGGGAGGCAAGGATGTGCTTGTGTCAAAGAGGATCAAAATCACCCCATGGGCGAGCTAGCCCAGATCGAATGATGGGTTGTCACGGTAAAGGAATGCAAGGTGTAGACAATATGAAGGAAAAACCCGGGACTTTGGTTTCGACCCCAACGAGCGACTCTCGCCGATACGGCCTACTGGTAGGATGGCGATCGGAATTAGGGTCTAATGGTGAGACGTTGCCTCTGAAAGTGGTACCGGCATCCTATGGGCCCGATATTCTGGTCGGTGCCCAGGATGATACGCCGGACTTCTCGGGTTCGATCAGTGGGCACTCCTGTGTCCATTAACACTGATCGACTCTGGGAGCACTAAGCTCGCAACGATAACTCCCAACGTCTCATCCTGCCGCTCCTGCGCGCTAGGATTCGGCGTCTACGCTAAGGGCGTGAGCTATGGCTAGGGAGTCAACCGCCAAGTTTATTCCCCCTTGGACCAACGGTCAAAGGCGGTCTTTTTCCCGTCGATGACAATAAAACACCCCGCGTAACCGTTAGATTCCTAATCCCTATCGATTTCCTAACCCTATGGACGCATCGGGAAGAGCCCCCGAAGGGGTTTCCGCCAGATTTGGGAACTACTCACAAATATTCATTAAAAAGCGATCTAAATGAAAATGGACCGTCAAAATCATAATCAGACAATAGAAATGCGATGGTAGTAAAGTAATTAAGATAATACTAAAGTTTTACAAAGATCCGAAAACTTACAAAAACTGGGAAATTACAGCCGTCACAAAATGAAGAAAACAGCAAAAATTAACCAACCACCGAATCTGGGAAACCTAGGGTTCTATTTATAGAAAACGACATCACCCGATCGGTTGATAAGTCAACCGGACGGGTGAGCCGCACCACAAAATTACCGCGCAATGCGGGGTTTCACCCGGTCAGGATGAATCGGTCGGTTGGATCTTGGATGAGGTCGGTTGGATCTTGGTGCCGACCGGTTGGATCTTGGTGCGGATCGGGTGAGGAGACCGGTTGGAACTTCGTGTCTCGGCTGTTGAAATTCAGCTACAGGTGAACCGATCGGGTGAAGGTCACCCGATCGGTTGGCAATTCAGCTCCGAATTCCAGAGACTTTGAGCTTTTGACCCGGTCACTGAACCGACCGAGTGACTTCTCGTGAGCTCCAAGCTGCGCCCGGGTGGTGCACACGTGCATCACCCGATCGGTTGGAGATGACCAACCGACCGGTGAGGGGTTGAAAGATGAAATCTTCGTCGTTTGACCCCCTGGATCACGCGTGACTCCTCCTGCTCCGGAGACACATGATATCATTGTTTTATGCCCCAAATGCCAGCAAACTCCTGCAAAACACGGAAAACACGAAAAAGTGAAAAAAAAAACAAGAAAACACAAGAAAACACGAGAAAATGAATAAAAGACGGCGGTAAAATACGGAAAAACACGGAAGAAAACGTGCGTAAATATATGAAATATAAACGCATGTCAGCGGGGTCTCCTCCCTCGCGGTGGAGACCTGGCAGACGCTGGGCTACACTTGTTCACGCACCGTTGGCCCGAGGTTGACATCTCCGGGATCTCCCAGTTCTCCTCATTCTCCCGTCAGAGCCTCTCGCGCTCCACGACGATGAAGCGAAGCTGGCGACAAGCCTTCCTCGTCGAGACAGGCTCACCGGGTGGTCTCGGCTGCTTCATCTAGGCGTCTCTGAGCCGCAGTCGCTTCTTCCTGGCGCCTACGCAACTACGCGACCTTCATTTCTTCGTCCAAGAGCTTTTGTTGGGCCGCTATCTCCTCTGCAAGCCCTTTCTGCCCCACTTCTTCATCGAACTGAGGATGAAGGTTTCGCCTCATGTTCAGGGGGTCAGAGGGACCGGGGGTGCTTCGGTCCTGGTCGCCGCAAAGCCTTCCGTCATCTTAGTGAAGGCCTCGAAGCTCTGTTGCACCGCACAGGCCGAGGCCTGAACAGTCTTGACCTCCACCTCGGGGGGTGGATTAGTCGCTGGAGTCCTTGGGTGAGAGTGTGATTCTTGGTTCATGGGATCTTTGTCGTGGTCAGGGTTTCGGTTGACGGGTATGGAGTTAGACATGGGTGTGACCCTTCATTCCCACAGACGGCACCAATTGTTGTAGGGTAAAACTCGCGTACAATGAATTTGTATTATGGGAAACCAAGGGCACGATGGTTATGTTTTTAAGATGGGATTAGGGTAGGCTATTTGACAGGTGATTAGTGTAGTGAAGAGGCTGACCACACTATGAATGCTAACCATGGAGTCGATTCCTCAAGGACTTTGCCTTACGATCGCACTGCCGGAGGTAGGAGCGGAGCACAGTTCGTGACGACGAGCTGACCTGCATAAGGAGCAGCTCGTCAAAAAAGGCCGGGTTGGGGCCAACCCTTAGCCTCTCCGATGCCTAAGTTAGTAATAGGACTTAAAGCAGGGGCCAGACACACAGGTCGGACTAAGAGTGAGTTGACCGTACGTGACGAGCTATTGGTTGTGGAAGAACAAAGATATGGAAGACCTTTGCTCTTGTGTGTGAGTAGTAAGATTCAAAGTTAATTTGCCAACCCCTCTCCCCGGTGGAGGGAAAGGGGTATTTATACCTGATGGAGGCAGTTAGGGGAGGCTGATCTGGCGTGCTGACTCGACGTGCTGAGCTGGTCCATCTGTCAGCGGAAGCTTCGGATGAGGATGTCAGGGTCAGGGGCGTCGGCCATGCTTTTGTCAGACGGCATAACGGTCAGGGGTGCTTTTGTCAGGGTGTCAGGGCCGAAAGCACCAAGTGTCAGGAGGCGCAGCGGCCAGGGGGCAATTTGTCAGGTTGTCGAGCGGCGGGAGTGTCAGTAGCGTCCTTGTACTAGGTTGTTTGTTGTGTATGATGTGGTGAAGAGTCGTCGGCGTACACTTGAGGATCGCGACCGCTGATGAGTCTCTAGGTCGCTCCTGACTGATGACGAGCGATCGATCGCACGCCTTGCTCGCTATGCCCGACGAGCTCGGAGGGGAACGTGCGTGCAACTGGCGGGGATCTTGGTGGAGTGCGCCCTTCGCACCAGTCATGGCGGGGTGTGCCCCTCCCCTGGTCTAGGCGGAGTGCGACCTTCCTATGATCGTACTGGGCCTTAGGGTCGCAGGATGCCTGGCGGATCTGGGGGAATGAGCGAGTGACCTACGAGGTCAGGGTGAGGAGCGTCCTGCCACCGGCCTAAGTAGGCTTAGTGGAGGAGGGGCGAGCCGGACTTGCATCTGGCGGGCTTCGATGGAAGGTCAGACTATCACGATCTTAGGTCGTAACATTCATAATTATTAAATAATAAAAACTAATTAATCCAAATTATGCAGATATTTACGGTATTGATATTATATGGACCAAAAAACAAATAACATCCCAAAAAGAATATCATTGCAACACAACAAATTATCTAGATTTTTCAGATTTTCCAGTAATTATCTGGTATTTTCTGATATTTTTGTAGATTTAATTGAAATTGTCTGAGTGTAAATTAAATTGGCCTGCAGGCCAGAGGCCCACGGGCTGGCTGAGGGCTGCATGCCCGTTCGTCCAAAAATACCCATTTTGTTTATTATCAATTGTGTTAATAAATGTGCTTCTGGCCCATCAGAGGAGGCCCTTGTCTCTTCTCCCCCTTATCATAGGGTTAGGTGATCGCTTCGGAATGTAACACAAAAAGAGCGACCGTGTAGTTTTACCGCAAGCGCACGGTGTAGCGGCGAGCGGGTTATCGAACACAGGGAGGACGAATGATGGTGTCTTCTCCGAACAACCTGGCTATTAAGAACAGAAAAGAGGGAATTTGCCTTTTGGCGATCCTGTCACAATCGTCAAACAAAATATGGAGATATCAAATCAAATAAAGGACGCCTAGGGAATGAGGAATCCCCGCTACTTACCGTATCTCGTCAATGTGATTCATTGGTATCGCAATTGCTAGGGTAGAATTTCGGATGAACTAGTTGCAACTGAATGTAAAACCTAGCTCACGCTCTCGCGCTGTTGCCGGTCTATAGCTAACCTAGGGTTGGGTCCAATCTATTGCAAACCCTAGCCTAGGCAAGCTAGCATTAGGATCAACATCATCGTTCAATCGCGTCCCGAGCCCACTCTCGTGTAAACTCGGGCCACGACCTAGGTTGGGATAGTTCCTACCCGTCCAATCTCTTGCAAACGGGTATCGGCATGGAATTTCAACGGAGAACTCTAGTATCGGTCCAATCTCTTGCAAACCGATACTACAGAAACTCAATTTCAACCCAATTCGGATTTCTAGGGTTTCCTATCGAATTGGGATCCAATCTCTTGCAAATCCCAATTGATATGAACACCTAGCAATCCGTGTTAAATCGATCCCAAACTAACCCTAATAGCAATTCTAGCAATATTTCTACCAAATCATCACAAATCAGAAATTGGGCTCGTAGGGTTCATCCCCACCCCCCAAGACGTAAGGACTACTCACAATTCATATCACAAATACAAAAATAATCAATGGAAATAACAAGAGAATTCATCACAATATTCAAATAAGCAATAAAAATAGTATTTTTAAAGGAGAGAGAGACAAACCAATAGAGTTCTCCAAGAATCCAACAAAAATAATCTTTTCTCTCCTCTCCAATCACAATAATCTAAAGCTAAAAAGTTTAATCTAAAAAGCTGCAAAAAGTAAAGAGAAAAGCTCCCTAACCTAGGTCAAAAACTGGGGTTAAATACCACCCAAAATCGTCCAAAAAACTGTGACCAAAATGCCCCTGCGCAGCCTGAAAATCGTAATTTACGCTACAGGTAGCACGTCTGACTCGGCCGAGTGACAAAAGTCGCTCGGCCGAGTAAGAAACCCTGAAAATTTCCAGTAAGTCTGGGTCTTCGGGGGCCTTCTCTTCGGGGGTCGCTCGGCCGAGTGAGTTGTCGTCACTCGGCCGATGGCTTCTATTCACTCGGGCGGTCGGCATTTTCCACTCGGCCGAGTGGGTCTTCTGAAGCTCAGGCAGACGAAAAACAGTAAGTTGGCTCTTTTGGATGGGCGTCGTCTGAATGCCACTCGGGCGGACGGGGTCTCGTCACTCGGCCGATGTGGCTTCCGATGCTCGGCTGAGTGCACATATGATGCGTGTCCGATCTGGCCGGCCGAGCGGGGTCTCACTGGTCGGCCGAGTGACTCCTTCACTCGGCCGAGTGAGACACCAAAAAATGCCCAAACAGCTTGTTTTTGCCTCCTCGTCGCTCCTGCGACGTTCTTTCTTCTTCCGCTCCTCTCCAATGGCAAAATACCCCTCGGGGAGGTCATCGGTGACACTCTGGAGTAGGCGTATCTCGGGATCACTCCAAATCGCTCCAAATCACCTGAAATACGACAACAATAACAAATCGTGAAAAGTATCGCAATATCCTCGATATATCATGAAAAACATGATTTGAGCGATCTAAATGGCATGCAAACATGCGGGAAAAAAGTGTAAAATATGGAGTGATCAAAATCCCCTAAGCTTACCTCTTACTCGTCCTCGAGAAAGATAAGTAAAAGGCGAACCCGGTGGATTTCGAAAACGAAAACAGCGGAAAAAAGGAAAACTGAAAACGAAGAAGAAAGAAGAAAACGAAGAGGGAAGCTGCTAGATCATTTTCTCAGGACGTGGGTTTTGCTCAATCATATAGCATGCACCGAATGTAAAACACATGTCAAAGAATTTTATTTCGATATCATAGTATAATGGTGCAAATAGAAATAGAAAACCCAAGAATATTGATATATCATGAAAGACGGAATAATTTTAGAATTAACATCGTCTGAATCATTTAAAGCGGTATACAATATCGCAGATCACACACTTTTCAATTGAATGCTTTCTATGAGGAGTATAAGAATATCACGCAATAGAATAGAAAGAATAGAAAAGCATGGATTTCATGAAATGAGTGCTAGGCATTGATTTCTGGACTTCGTAAAGCTAAAAATAATCTTACCGAGTATAGAATATTACTTAGCCTAGGTTGTCGTGCAACGTCAAGTAGTCACTCTCTCACACATAATTGGATTCTCTCCCCCAAGCTTATCTATAGGCGTGGTGGCATAAAAAAATATTCACATCCCCATTTCTATAGAGCTCCAAAAGTAATAAAAATAAAAACAAAAAGAGGGAAAGAAAGAGAAATCATGAGATGGGATCTTTTATTGATGTTCTTTTCTCTTTTTCTTTTCTTTTTCTTTTCTTTTTCTCTCTCTTTTTTTTTCTTTTGAATTCATATATACACAATGATCCCAATCAAAGAGGAATAAGGATATACAAGAATTTCTCTTTTTCTTTGTTTTTGGGAAATTTGGAGCTAGGAATTAATAGCGGGGGAAATGCCATATATTAGAATCGCTAAGGGGAGATTCACCAATGATTTTAAAATAGAGAAATGATGTTCAAGATATGTGGAGAAAGAAATAAACATGTCTCTCAGTTCACTCTATATGACGTGCACGACAACTTCAGCAGGGTAATATAATCTACTCAGTTTCGATCACAAAAAAGCTAACTAATCCAGATTCATCATAGCTAACATCATTCAATCATCCTGAAGTGAAATGTACAAATCATGCATATAGAAGTGATATAGGAAAAGAAAACGGTACTCCAGATATAAGCATTCAATGCGTGAATCTTGGTGTGTTTTCTGCGATAGCATACATATGAATATTCAGACTCAGCTAATAATAAAATTTCATCCATTTTCATGCGGAAAAAGTGTGGGTTACTATCTCTAAATGCAAGGCAAGTCATAGCATATGATATCAGAAATAAAATCTAAGACATGACAAATATACCATGCATATAGAGAGAAAGCTAACGCCACGTAATCATCATCACAGAAAAGTCATCTCTAGCATGAGATGAAAAAGAAATAAAGATAAAGGGAAAATGAAACTAATCACAATGCAACACACAAAGAAAATAAGAAAAACGTGATGCATGGTAAAAAGAAGAAAAATTGATGAAAATGAGTGCAAATGCGGAAAATGGCGTGAAAAAACTAAAAAATAAAGGTGGTAAATCAAAAAGAACGTGAGAACTCACTCCCCCAAGCTAAAGTGCACAGTGTCCTCAATGTGCGAAGTGTGGTACACCGAGAGACGTGTAGAGTGAGGGGAAGGTGAGGATGCATGCATGATGAAAAAGAAAATAAAATAAAAAATAAAAAAATAACGAAATGAAAATAATGATGCGGACATGATGCATGCAGATATAGGAGTGAATACGATATAAAAGTGTGACACCAAAAAAACTCTCCCTCTCTCCCAAAAATGATATATAAATATATGATCAAAATGTGTATCCAGAACAGTGAGGGGAGGGGGTGGGTAAAATCGTCAGGACCCAGCAGAGACGGGCAGCACAACGACAAAAAGATCGATGGCATCAAGGGTGCCTAAGAAGGTGGGGCTGCGTCGTCTCCGTCCTGAGGCGAAGGAGGAGGAGGTGGTGGTGGAACAGACTGCTGAGTGGGTGTGGGTGTGGGTGTGGTAGCAGGCTGGGTGTGGGTAGGGGTGGGTACCTGCTGGGTGGCTGTGGGGGTGGGTACGCGAGGGAGCCGGTCGAGGATCTGAGTAAGGCAATAGTGAATGCCCGGTAGTAGGTCGAAACGGCTGGCCATGGTGGTGACGGTGGCAGACATGGTCCTAAGGTCGCCTCTGAGGGCACTCACCGCCCCCTCGAGAGCACGAATGCTCAGAAGTACAGTGTCGGGGGAGGTGGTGTAGAGGGACGGACCTGTCGGTGCTGTGCAGGACGAGGCTGGCGTACTCGGGTGGCGTAGGTGATGGGCTCAACAGGCATGTGGAGGTAGGGTGCTGTGCTCACTAATGTGGGCCTAGCCTCAGGGCGAGGCTGGGACGCAGGCAGGCGTGAAGTGGAAGCAACAGCAGCGGAAGTGGAGTATAAGAGTGGCGACGAGGCGGCCAGAGAGGTCGGTGACACAGAAGTGGTGACAGACGTCACGACACTCTCAGAAAGTACGCTGCGGAGGGGACAGAAGTGACTATCGCTGGGGAGGCAGTGAGGGGTCCAAGAGGTGAAATCCCAGCGGTGATCATGCTAGCCATGGTCTCCACGACCGTAGAAAAAGAGGGCTCTCCACTCTCGACAAATGTAGGTGGGCGCTCGGGGAGTGCAGAGCAAAGAGGCTCAACGGACAGAGGGCCAGCAGGAGTGGTGGTAGTGGTGGTGAGCGTGGAGGTAGCGGCAGGGTCAGTGGTGGTAGCAGGCGTGGTGGTGGTGGGCTCAGCAAGTGTGCTCCCGACACTGGCAGAAGTGGAGACAGAAGTGTCAGGAGCGGTAGAAGGTGCAGGGACAGGCTGAGGGGCCATGGGGTCAACGGGCGCAGCTGGGTCAGCGGGTGCAGCGTGGGCAGCGTGGGCCTGCTCGGCCTCCTCGGCCTCGAGCACGTATGCGGCGGGGATCAGAAGATCCATCGCTGGGAGCCAGTCCACCTGGGCCGGTGCAATCTGTGTCCGAGCTGGGCTCGGAAGAATCATGTAATCGGCACTGTAGGGGCTGTGCAGCCAGACCCAGTGTCGCTCACCGTGCAGACGAAGCATCTTCATCCGGGCCATAACGTCTATGGACAATGAAGTGGGGCCCGGAGAACGACGCAAATCGGCCGGTAGGTCCTCGCCGGTCATTAAGGTGAGCAGGGTGATCAGACCGCCGCAGCGGTGAGCGAGCGCCCACCGATACGATGATGCGGTCCAAAAACCAACTCGCGATATCGATCACGACGGCGGGGACCAACTCGTCACTGTCTCTAGCTAGAACTCTGGGACGCGTCATCGCATAGAGCATATAAAGCTCTGGCATGGACATCGTCCCAGGCTCATACCTCGCCAAAAAGGAAGTCGCCATAAGGCGCTGAGCTATGCGGAGGCAGGGATGGACGATGGCCGAGGCCTTGGCCCTACTAGGGTCAAAGGCGGCAGGTAGACCCGTGATCCGGGCCCAGAAGGCGCCGGAATCGAACGAAGGTGGGGGAATGTGAGTGGGGGCGTAACCACGGTCGGCCCCGGGGACATCGGGCCAAGAGAAGAATGCTCTCATCATACCGAGAGTGACCTGGCACTCCCAGTCCATGAACCTAAACGAGCATCCCTCGTCGGTCCGGGCGATAGAACTAAGGACCTCAAGTGTCGGACGGAGAAACGTGTCCGCCGACACCTGAAAGAAATCTCGCCAGCCCACGTTGTCATACAACGTGAGCATCCCCTCGAGTACCCCCAGGCGTCCTAGGTCTGCAAGGTGTGCGAACCTGGAGGGTACGATCGAGCGTTGGGAAATGCGCTCGAAGACGACGCGGTGTGCGTCGTCTCGGAACGTAATCCCGAGCGGCCCGACAAGTGGTGCCGGTGGCGGTGGTACGGGCTGTGGGATGGCAGGGAGTGGCTGTATGGGGTGTGCGGGCTGTGCGGGCTCTGCAGGCTGTGCGGGGTGTGCAGGGCCTGCAGGCTGTGCTGCGTGAACGGGGTGTGGTGGGGTAGGCGGAGGAGAGTCCTCCACCTCGTGGGAGGGGCCGGCATCATCCGACCGCTTCCGCTTGGTGGAAGCTCTCCTCGACCTCGGCCATGTCCGGGGCGACATATGGCCCCAGGGTGCTCACCAAATATGTGAAAAACGTGGCGTGCGTAAAATAAAGGAAAGAGTATACCGCGACACGCCGCGAGAGCGAAGTAAAGGAAGCGTGCGAAGACGACGCCTCCACGTAGCCCAAAACAATCCCCGGAAGCTCCCCTGGGCTCCCATAAGCTCCCCAAATTTACCTGCGCATAAAACGAAGAGATTAGCCTGTAATATTCAAAACGTATGGGGGGTTAGGGGTATAATAGATAGAAATTGAAATTAATTTGGGTTTGGGGTTCGTTTAACACACGGATCGTCAAGAAATATGAGAGAGAGGAGAAAATAGGGCGAAATAGGCGTTACCGGAGTTGGCCAGAGGAGTGGCCGCCGGCGGCGACTCAGGCGAGGGGCGGCGGAAGCTCGGCCGGTGGTGGGTGGCCGAGCGCCGGCGTGGGGTGCTGGTTCGGGTGAGTAAGGGGGAAGTCGCAGCGGGCGTAGGAGAGTCAGGGCGCGGGCTCGGGCAGACGATCGAAAATGACGCTTCGAATTCCGCGCCGAGCTCGCAGCGACTTATATAAGGAAATGTTACGACTCGGCCGAGTGACTACGTCGCTCGGCCGAGTGATCGTAACGGAAATATTTTTGAAATTTCCTCCCCGCATATGACTCGGTCGAGTGGCCTTACCATCCTCGGCCGAGTGGAAGAAGTCCATTCGGCCGAGTGGCTCAAGCTACTCGACAAGACTCGCCCTAGGAGCGTATCAGTTCTACTCGGCCGAGTGAATATATATACTCGGCCGAGTGGCAATTATACTAAAATCAAGAAAAGAAACAGAGAGTTGGGTACAACAGACTTCCCTCGTTCGTGGGCCGCTCGGGCGGGCGGACGAACTTGTGTGCTCGGCCGAGTGACTAGTATACTCGGCCGAGTGAACCCTGTTTTCTGCTGTTTGACTTTGTTTGGGCTCTAAACTCTGTTTTTCTTTCTCCAGTCGATTTCATCTTCCTCCTAAGCATTGAGCGCCTTCCTGGAGCGCTCCTTGTCGCCTCGTTCATCCTCCTCATGATGGATTTCCCTATCTCCTCTCCTGTCAAGAAAAATAGGACCCGTTATCACAAAATTTTTGGTCGAACGACTCAAATCACTAATAATTTCTAAAACAAAAATAAAGAAAAAGTAAAAATAAAGCGATAACCATCGGGTTGCCTCCCGACAAGCACTCGTTTAAGGTTGTGAGCTCGACACCCTTTGATTTTCAATTAATGCGGGATATTTGGTGCATAGGAGATGCACCCGTCAAATTTTCCGGGGAGAACGCTTGGATTCGGAAGTTGTGGCGACGTGTTATCCCTCGGTGGTCTCTCGTCTCGAATAGTGTTGGGGGGTGGCTCCCCCAAGCTAGCGCTTGCTCCGGTCCTCGGCTTCACTGGTGACACCGATTTCTGTATTGGCGGAGCTTTCTTCGGAGACTTCACTTTTGAGAGCTTGCAGAGCTCTCGAATCCTTGCGACATCAGCGTCGCCTTCATCAATTTCAGTGGAGAAGTCGGGGGAATGCTCAATCTTCTCTTCTTGGTCCAAATCCGGGCCTTCTTCGAAATCTTCTTTGAATAGAGCGCCGATCGAATGGGGGATTGCTTCCTCAATAACCTCGTCAAGGAGGTCCATATAGTCCAGCTCCTCGTGATAAGACATGTGTTTCATTGCCTTGGGAATATGAAGCTCCACCTCGATGTTGCCGACATTCAATGTTAGGGTTCCTTCTCGTACGTCGACGATGACACCGGCAGTGGCGAGGAACGGGCGTCCAAGTATTAATGATGTATCTCCCTCCTCCTTCACATCCATAATCACGAAGTCGCATGGCAAGCATATGCCCCCCGGGACTTGTAGCGGGATATCCTCTGCAATCCCTACCGGCCTTGTGATCCGCCCATCGGCTAGTTGTATCTGCATGTCGGTAGGCTTCAATTTTGTCCCGGTGTTTAGTCTTTGGAACATAGAGAGAGGCATGAGGCTAACGCTAGCCCCTAAGTCCACCAATGCCTTTTGTAGAGGGACGCCGCCCAAGGTGCAAGGAATTCGAAAACTCCCCAGGTCTTTGAATTTAGCGGGCTCCTTCTCTCTCTTGGTGAACCAAGTCCCCTCCTCGGCTAGCATTATTTTCTCCTTCCTCTTTCTCCCCGTAATTAAGTCTTTTAGGAACTTGGAGTATGTCGGGATTTCAACGATGGCGTCGAGGAAAGGAATGTTGAGGCTTACCCCTCTTAAATACTCGAGAAACTTCGCTAGCCGTTTCTCCATTTTTGCTCTAGCAAGCCTCTGGGGGAATGGGACCGGTGGCATAAAACGCCTCTCTTCAAGCAATTGCTCCGCTCTAGACTTCTCTTTTTCTTGCGGCACTTTCTCCTCCTCAACTTCAACGGCCGGCTTAATTGGCTCTACATTCTCCTCCACGGGCTCCTCGGTTGGAATCATGACGGGAGTGGTATCCTTCCCGCCTCTAGTTGTAACTGCGACCACGGCATTGATGTGGCCGGTGGCGCCCCGTGGGTTTTGCTCGGGTTGAGCCGGCAATTGTTGAGTATTCCGATTGAGTAAGCCAATTGCTCCGAAATTTGGCCTACAATGGTTGTAAGAGAGTCTTGACCCGCCTTCAAGGAAGCATTGATCTTATTTTGCTCGACCATAAACTCCTCCACTCTAGCTTCAAAGTCGGATCGTTGTTGAGCTTGTGGAGGGTTTTGGTTTCTCCACCCTTGATTGTATCCGGGCGGCCTATAGGGTGGAACTTGTTGCTTCGGTGGGAAACTTTGTTGTGGAGGCCCCCTCGGTGGATAATGTTGTTGTTGTGGTGGCGATCGAGCTTATTGAGGTTGTTGTTGTTGCGGCGGGTTCAATGCTCCATCATTGTTTGCATATGAGAAACCGGGATGGTTTCTAGTGGCCGAATTGGCCCAATATCATTGATTCCACGTGACGTATTGGACTTGCTCCAAAGATCCCTCTCCTTGTTCGCCTCCCAAATACATAGCTTGAGATTGGTCTTGCCAATCAAACATATGATTCGTTGGTGCGGCGGTGGAAGGGGTTCCTTGGGGCTCCGTGATATACTTCTCCAGTCTCTCCACCACCTTGTGGAGAGAATCAAACTTGTTTGTCAGCTCCGCTACGGCCTTTGCCTCATAAATGCTAGATGGATTCAAGGAGGACGAAGAGTGTCCTCGCTCGTCGCCCCATTGTTGATTGTTTGAGGCCATCTCCTCAATTAGGACCGTAGCTTCATCGGGAGTCTTCGATAGGATGGCACCATTTGCCGCCGCATCAATAATTTGCTTGGTCCCCGGTTGGAGACCATTGTAGAAGCTATGGACTAGCTCCCAATCTTCGATGCTATGGTGGGGGCATTGATGCTGCAGATCTTTGAAACGCTCCCAAGCCTCATAGAGTGTCTCTTGAGGTCCTTGCTTGAAGGACATAAGAGCACTCCTAATCTTTACCGTCTTGGAGGGCGAATAGAACTTGTCAATGAACGCACTCGCCAACTCGTCCCATGAGGTAAAGACTCCGTCAGCTTGCGTCCTCAACCAATAAAGAGCTTTCTCCTTTAATGTGAATGGGAAGAGGCACAGTCTGATGGCATCTAGAGTGACGCCCGGCATCTGAAATGTGGCGCACTTCGAAAAAAATAGCTGGATGTGGTAGTGGGGATTTTCATGGGCGTTCCCATGAAATGGATCCTGCTGCATCAGAACAACTAGTCCGGTCTTCAGCTCAAAATTCTTGTCGGCCGCCAACTCCGGCACGGCAATGGATGAGGTCGTAGAAGAGGTCTTAGGCCGAAGCCTATCGCGAATGGAAATGATCCTCGCCATTCTTGCCGCCAATTGTTCCGCAGTTTCCGGGTTGGTCATAAACCTCCCTTCCGGATTTTGTCTCCTCTCCGCTCTAATTCTCCGCACAGTACGTTCAATCTCGGGATCAAATAATATAGCTTCAGGGTCCGCCGTGGATCTCGTGTACATGCAACGTGAAAACAGAGGTTCAAAGAAATGATTAGCACAGTGGAAGGGTTAGATAAAAATAAAGAAATAAAAACAAAAGAAGAAATAGCTAGGGTGATAAGATCAAACACTATCGCCTCCCCGGCAGCGGTGCCAAAAACTTGATCGCTTCGGAATGTAACACAAAAAGAGCGACCGTGTAGTTTTACCGCAAGCGAACGGTGTAGCGGTGAGCGGGTTATCGAACACAGGGAGGACGAATGATGGTGTCTTCTCCGAACAACCTGGCTATTAAGAACAGAAAAGAGGGAATTTGCCTTTTGGCGATCCTGTCACAATCGTCAGACAAAATATGGAGATATCAAATCAAATAAAGGACGCCTAGGGAATGGGGAATCCCCGCTACTTACCGTATCTCGTCAATGTGATTCATTGGTATCGCAATTGCTAGGGTAGAATTTCGGATGAACTAGTTGCAACTGAATGTAAAACCTAGCTCACGCTCTCGCGCTGTTGCCGGTCTATAGCTAACCTAGGGTTGGGTCCAATCTCTTGCAATCCCTAGCCTAGGCAAGCTAGCATTAGGATCAACATCATCGTTCAATCACGTCCCGAGCCCACTCTCGTGCAAACTCGGGCCACGACCTAGGTTGGGATAGTTCCTACCCGTCCAATCTCTTACAAACGGGTATTGGCATGGAATTGCAACGGAGAACCCTAGTATCGGTCCAATCTCTTGCAAACCGATACTACAGAAACTCAATTTCAACCCAATTCGGATTTCTAGGGTTTCCTATCGAATTGGGATCCAATCTCTTGCAAATCCCAATTGATATGAACACCTAGCAATCCGTGTTAAATCGATCCCAAACTAACCCTAATAGCAATTCTAGCAATATTTCTACCAAATCATCACAAATCAGAAATTGGGCTCGTAGGGTTCATCCCCACGCCCCAAGATGTAAGGACTACTCACAATTCATATCACAAATACAAAAATAATCAATGGAAATAACAAGAGAATTCATCACAATATTCAAATAAGCAATAAAAATAGTATTTTTAAAGGAGAGAGAGACAAACCAATAGAGTTCTCCAAGAATCCAACAAAAATAATCTTTTCTCTCCTCTCCAATCACAATAATCTAAAGCTAAAAAGATTAATCTAAAAAGCTGCAAAAAGTAAAGAGAAAAGCTCCCTAACCTAGGTCAAAAACTGGGGTTAAATACCCCCCAAAATCGTCCAAAAAACTGTGACCAAAATTCCCCTGCGCAGACTGAAAATCGCAATTTACGCTACAGGCAGCGCGGCTGACTCGGCCGAGTGACAAAAGTCGCTCGGCCGAGTAAGAAACCCTGAAAATTTCCAGTAAGTCTGGGTCTTCGGGGGCCTTCTCTTCGGGGGTCGCTCGGCCGAGTGAGTTGTCGTCACTCGGCCGATGGCTTCTATTCACTCGGGCGGTCGGCATTTTCCACTCGGCCGAGTGGGTCTTCTGAAGCTCAGGCAGACGAAAAACAGTAAGTTGGCTCTTTTGGATGGGCGTCGTCTGAATGCCACTCGGGCAGACGGGGTCTCGTCACTCGGCCGATGTGGCTTCCGATGCTCGGCCGAGTGCACATATGATGCGTGTCTGATCTGGCCGGCCGAGCGGGGTCTCACTGGTCGGCCGAGTGACTCCTTCACTCGGCCGAGTGAGACACCAAAAATGCCCAAACAGCTTGTTTTTGCCTCCTCGTCGCTCCTGCGACGTTCTTTCTTCTTCCGCTCCTCTCCAATGGCAAAATACCCCTCGGGGAGGTCATCGGTGACACTCTGGAGTAGGCGTATCTCGGGATCACTCCAAATCGCTCCAAATCACCTGAAATACGACAAAAACAACAAATCGTGAAAAGTATCGCAATATCGTCGATATATCGTGAAAAACATGATTTGAGCGATCTAAATGGCATGCAAACATGCGGGAAAAAAGTGTAAAATATAGAGTGATCATTAGGGGATTAAGGAGAGAGGGTTGAAAGTACCTACGCACATGAATATGAAGTGCTGATACTGGAATAACGATCCGTTGTCATGTGTATGTTTGGAAAATAGATGCTTTCTGCTCGACTTGATTTGCAAGTTTCTACTGACATATCCCCAACTGACTATTCAAAGAATCATGACTGGATTATACCATCACTAGTATCATAATTATTGATTTATGCTAATGATTTGAACCCCGGCTCAGCAACTTGTGATGTTTCTAGTTGAAATTCTTAGAACAATTGTACGATTAAGTCAAATGGACGGGAAGAAAAAGAAACTATTTTGTGACATGTCGTTTCTTGGATGGCCAATGCTGCAATGGCCATGTTGCTTCCATAACGTCTTATCAAGTGACCGCCTGCAGAATCTTACCTTTGCGGTTATCAGAAAGCCCCCTCAGACGGGGATTTTTTAAAAATAATTGTTTAATCCATTAAATCTGTGTGTATGTATATATATTTTGATTGAAAAATGATTTTCTTGCTATAGTTATTACTATAGATATCTTAGAAAATAGATATCACAGATTTAACAACATGCGCATGTTAAAAATATTGATATAGGGATTTCTAAGAATTTAGCTCTAGATCAAAGATCTAGGGAAGATCGATAAAAATAAAGATTCGTAGAATGAATCCCCTATTCTGATGCCCCGTGGAAATTGCCGCAACGGATCGCTGCAACCAAAGATTCCAAAGGATCGAGCTTCAACACGCAGAAAACATCACAACGGATCGCAGCAACCAAGATTCTTAAACGCGGTGAGGGTGATTTTAGGGGATAAAAAGTAAAGCTCAAGAACGAGAGCTCACGTGATGATAACGTGTTAGAACTCAAAGAAAGAGTAACCATGGCTCAAGGCCATGGTCCTCTATTTATTCAATATTATGGAATACCAAGGGGTAAGAAGCCCAAGGGACCCCCACTACTTAGTAGTAGGGTGTAATGGAAGATAATGAGGGGAGGGAGGCCAATCAACTCACAACAAATCTTACTTTTTTTCACAAGACTTTAATTTATTCAAGATGCATGACACATCTGGTTAAACTCAACTTAGCTCAAACAACTTGAGATACCTATTATACATTTGACAAACTTTTTTTGAATCCTAGGTTTGACTAGGGCAGGCGGGTTCAATATTACATATTTAACCCCCTATTTAGCCCTATTTTGTGCTCATGTGATGCTACATTGTTCTCTAATACGTACGTATTTTCTACACATTTATTTATTAGAGAAAACACACTATTTGAGCACAAAACAGCATTTAACGATGCAATTCTGCAATTTTTATATTTTTCCTAGCATCGTCTCGATCTCACGATTCCAACGACTATTTATTTGTATTTTTCTGAGATCTGTGCTAATTTCTATGAATTTTTGAATGCAGAATACAATTTAAATGAAGAAATACATTTTAAATACGCACGCACGCACGCATCTTGGCGCGCTACGCGGCGGCACCAGAGCGATTTCCGCTCGAATCTAACGGTCTGTGATTATCCGCACACGGAATTTCCTCATCCGTTGGATCTCAAATCCAACGGCAACGATCGAAGCGTGGCGATGATTGAGCGCGCGCAGCGGAGCGGGCGACGTGGCCACGTGTTGGCCGTTGATTTCTCATCGAACGGACGGAAGCGACTGGGGCGACGTGGCCACTTCCCCGAGCGTACGATCAAGATCCAACGGTGACGATTCGCCCCGCAATCTCCAAGCGCTGGCGAGATCTCCTTGGCGACGCTGGGCCGTCCGATGATGATCCGACGGTCGAAATCGAATACGGAGAGCGGGCTGCAGCGGTATTTCTCCGAGCAACGTGGATGAATCGAGGCCACAAGTTCACGATCCAGCGGTTGGAAATCACCCCCGAGTTCGATTCGAAGATCAAGCGGGTGCGGGTGCGGTCGAGACTCAAACCCGATTAGAAATGCCACGTGTCAGCTCCCAGTTAAATCCCGCTTTTGATCAACGGTATATATTTGCCCCGCTCGAGATCAACGGCTAGGATGCATTTGGGTTTGATGCGGGTGCGGATAGTGAACCCAATAAGCTTTTAAACACGCAATGATTTATATATAAGGTATTTAGGGTTTTTTGAGCGTATTCAAGCAGATTGGGGGCGTATTTTGAGCGTATTGGAGGCTCTAGGAGCCGTATTCTCCCCCTGAAAAATTCTGTAAAATTCCAGAGGCTTGTTTTATTATTTTCAGAGAGTTTGAAGTGTTTTCAAGGAGAATTGGTGATATTTTCTTCAACTTCTACCTCGTATTTTAGTGTTTTTCATCGTATTTTGCTATGAATTCAATGTATTTGGTTATGAAACTTGTTTATTCTGAAAAAAAAATATTTATGCTAGTTTATGTGGCATAGGACTCTTAGGACACAGAGGTTGACTCGACGTTTTGATATGGCTAATAATAATATGGATGAAAATTTTAGCAACAATAACGAGAATAATGTGCAACCTGGAGTGCCTAGGACTTTAAAAGATTTACTTCGACCCACTAGGACTAGCACTGCTTCATGCTTTGTTTTACCTAACGATTCAAATTCTTTCAATTTTAAACCTGGGGTGATCCAACTCTTGCCCACCTTTCATGGGTTAGACAAGGAAAATCCATATCTTCATATTAAAGGATTTGAGGAGGTTTGCTTGACATGCTTTGATGGGAAAACTAGCGAGGACACGGTATATCTTAAACTATTCCCATTTTCATTGAAAGACAAAGCTAAGAATTGGTTGAATGCATTGCCATCACGTTCTATTACTACATGGATTGATTTGTAGGCTGAATTTCTAAAGAAGTTTTTTCCTATTCACAGGACACAGGGACTGAAGCGGCAGATTATGAACTTTGCCCAGAAAAGCGAGGAAACATTCTACCAGGCATTTGAAAGGTTTAATGAGTTGCTGCTCGCATGTCCGCACAATGGCTTCGATAAAAGCAGGATTATTGGCTTCTTCTACGATGGACTGCAGCCGCAAATGAAGCAATTTGTAGAGATGATGTGCAATGGAGGATTCTTTGATAAAGAGCCAGACGAAGATTGGACGTACCTGGAGGAGATAGCAGAAAATGCGCAGACATGGGACACCACTTCAGACTACGAGATAGGAGGCCATTCTGCACCATCCCAGCCTACGCGAGTAGTGGCTTATAATTTGAAGCAAGAGGATGCGTTGGAGGCAAAGATGGAGGCCATGATCTCAAACAAGCTTCATGCAATGAATTTGAAAGAGGCCAAGGCAGTCGAGATAGAGCAAATTTGCGCACTTTGCGATGTTGGTGGCCACGACACTAGTGCTTGTCCTACACTCCCAGCCTTGAAGAGCATGCTAGGAAATCCTACGGGGGTGAATCAAGTTTCTTCGAACTACCAGAACTTCAATTCCAACAAGGGGTGGCGCAACAATCCAAACTTGAACTGGGGCCCCAATCAGCAGACTCAACAGCAGGAGGCTCCCCCTCCGTTCTGACAACCTCAATACAACAACAACAACAACTATCAAGGTGGGAACCAGAGGAGGGACCCTGAGCCAGTGCAACAACAGCAGATGCAACCATTTGGCGATGCGCTTCAGCAGCTTATCCAATTGCAACAAGCTCAGATGCAGCAACAGCAGGCTCAATTTCAGGCTCAGCAGACTCAGAATCAGCAGATGAGCGAGAGCTTGGCGAGGCTTACAGCGACATTAGAAAAAGGTAAGCTTCCATCTCAGTCAATTCCAAATCCTAATATGGGCTCATCTTCTTCTGCAGGAAATAATATGAAGCCTTGCCAAGCGGTGTCCACTTTGAGGAGTGGAAAAGAGATTCAAAAGCCTGATCCACCGAGCAAACAAGCTGAGCAGGAAGAGGAAATACAGATCCAAGAAGAGGGAATTAGAGAACAAGAGGAGGTGCAGGAAGAGAGCACGGACGTGGGTGTGAGCAAAAGCGTCATTAAAGAGAAGGAACCCGCAGCATATGTACCTGCAGCACCCTACCCTCATCGGCTACTTCAGAAAAGCAAAGATAAGTATCAAACTGAAATTCGTGAAATTTTTCAAAAGTGCCAGATCAATATTCCATTGCTTGATGCTATTAATCAAATACCTGCCTATGCTAAATTTCTGAAAGATTTGTGCACTGTTAAAAGAAAGTTAAACGTGAAAAAGAAAGCATTTTTGACTGAACATGTTAGCTCTATTGTGCAACAAAATACACCACCTAAATTTAGAGACCCTGGATCACCCACCATCACTTGCACCATTGGCACTAAGAAAATTGGAAATGCTTTATTGGATTTAGGATCTAGTGTCAATATATTGCCATATCCTATTTTTGTGCAGCTTGGGTTAGGACAGCTAAAGCCTACATCTGTTATATTACAACTAGCTGATAGATCTATTAAAGTTCCTAAGGGATGCATTGAGGATGTCCTCGTTCAGGTGGACAAATTTTACTACCCCGCGGACTTTATAGTTCTAGAAATCCAGGGACCCCAAACTGCCAATGCTACTCCTATCATCCTAGGTAGACCATTCCTAGCTACATGCAATGCTTTAATAAATTGTAGGGATGGTCAACTGAAAATTACTTTTGGCAACATGACTTTGGACTTGAATATTTTTAATACTTGCAAGTTGCCACATGTGGATGATGAGATTGAGAGGGTGCATATGATTGATTCGTTGGTGGATGATTATATTTGTTCTGAATTTTGTGATGATGCTTCTATTGTTGAGACTTTTATTGGTGATTCTGATGACATGACTTTTGTGCAGGAGAACGTGAAGGAGCTCAATGCGGTATAGGAGCCTAGGTTCGAGGCTTTGCCACCTAATGCATCAATTCAAATTTCATCTGAGGTGGAGGATCCAAAGCCAGAGTTGAAGCCACTTCCTGACTATCTTAAGTATGCTTTTCTTGGCGATGAAAACAGCTTCCCTGTGGTAATATCTTCTAAACTTTCTTTAGAGCAGGAAAGATCATTACTTGATGTGCTGAGGAAACATAGAGGTGCTATTGGTTGGTCCATTGCTGACATAAAAGGTATAAGCCCTATTGTATGCATGCATCACATTTATTTAGAGGATGACGCCAAACCCACTAGAGAAATGCAACGTAGGTTAAATCCAACATTAAAAGAAGTGGTGAAAGGCGAGGTACTAAAATTGTTAGATGCAGGCATTATTTATCCTATTTCTGACAGCAAGTGGGTTAGCCCTACACAGGTTGTTCCTAAAAAGTCTGGCCTCACCGTGGTTAAAAACGAGAATAATGAGCTTATCCCAGTTAGAGCCACCACAGGTTGGAGGATGTGTATAGACTATAGGAAGTTGAACTCCCGAACTAGAAAAGATCATTTCCCTCTTCCATTTCTTGACCAAATTTTAGAGAGGGTGGCTGGACATGAATATTATTGCTTTCTAGACGGTTATTCAGGTTATTACCAGATTGAGATTGTACCTGAGGACCAGGAAAAGACCACTTTTACCTGTCCCTTTGGTACTTTTGCATTTAAACGAATGCCGTTTGGTTTATGTAATGCTCCAGCTACTTTTCAGCGATGCATGCTCAGTATTTTTGATGATATGGTTGAGAAAATCGTTGAGGTATTTATGGATGATTTTTCAGTATATGGTAGCTCTTTTCATGATTGTTTGGCTAACTTGGCTCTTGTTCTTGACAGGTGCATTGAAAAGAACCTCCTATTGAATTGGGAGAAGTGTCATTTTATGACCACAGAGGGACTTGTCCTAGGTCACCTGGTTTCTAAAGATGGTATACAGGTAGACAGAGCCAAGGTAGCGGTAATTGAGAAGCTACCAAGTCCTAAATGTGTGAAGGACATCAGATCATTTTTGGGACATGCAGGATTTTATAGGCGGTTCATCAAAGATTTTAGCGCTATATCTCGACCTCTTTGCAACTTACTTACTTTAAATGTGGACTTTATTTGGACACCTGAGTGTCAACTTTCTTTTGAAACTTTAAAGAAGTTGCTGATTTCTGCTCCTATTTTACAGGTGCCAGACTGGTCCCTACCATTTGAAATAATGTGTGACGCAAGCAATTACGCAGTTGGTGCAGTCCTAGGCCAAAGAAAAGACAAAGTTCCAGTGGTGATTTACTACGCCAGCAAGACATTAAATGACGCTCAAAGGAATTATACAACAACAGAGAAGGAGTTGCTGGCAGTAGTCTTTGCGTTGGAAAAATTCAGGATCTATATTTTAGGATCACCAATTTTGATATATACTGATCATTCTGCTTTAAAATATTTATTGTCTAAAAAAGATGCTAACCCTCGATTGATACGATGGATTTTATTGTTGCAGGAGTTCAATGTCACAATCAAGGACAAGAAAGGCGTGGAGAATCTAGTAGCTGACCATTTATCACGTTTGACAGTAGGCCTTGATTCAGCAGACGTGCCTTTGAAGGACTCTTTTCCCGACGAGCATCTTTTTAGCGTTTCCACCTCCCCATGGTATGCTGATATCGTTAATTATCTGGTAACTGGTAAGACCCCTGACACTTGGTCTCTTCAAGACTTTAAACGGTTCAAGTATGAGGTAAAATATTTCTTCTTTGATGATCCGTACTTATATAAATATTGTAGTGACCAAATTGTTAGGAGATGCATTCCTGATCATGAAATAACCAGTGTGATACAATTTTGCCATGATGGAGTATGTGGTGGACACTTTTCAGCGAACAGAACTGTGGCAAAAATCTCGCAATGTGGCTTTTATTGGCCATCTATGTTTAAAGACACATTTCATTATTGCAAGACTTGTGCTGCATGCCAACAATTAGGGGGTATTACTAAACGTAACATGATGCCTCTGAACCCCATTTTAGAGATTGAAATATTTGATTGTTGGGGCATAGACTTCATGGGACCTTTCCCACCTTCATTTGGATATGCTTATATTTTGGTTTGTATTGATTATGTTTCTAAATGGGTGGAAGCTATTCCTTGCAGGTCGAACGACACTTCCGTTGTGCTTAAGTTCCTTAAAGAGAACATTTTCTCTAGGTTTGGAGTGCCAAAGGCCTTGATCAGTGATGGAGGGTCTCATTTTTGCAACCGCATGTTCGCTACTTTAATGAAGAGGTTTGGGGTCACACATAAAGTTTCTACTCCGTATCACCCCCAAACCAATGGTCAAGCAGAGTTGGCAAATAGAGAGATCAAAGGAATTTTGCAGAAAACGGTGAACCCATCAAGAAAAGATTGGAGTTTGCGCTTACCTGAAGCGTTGTGGGCCTACAGGACGGCCTACAAAACAATTTTGGGGATGTCACCGTACCGCCTTGTATTTGGGAAGTCTTGTCACTTACCTGTTGAGATAGAGCATAGATCTTATTGGGCTATAAAGAAAATGAATTTTGATACTGATGTCTCTTTTTCTTCTCGCAGGTTGCAATTGTTGGAGCTGGAGGAGTTGAGGAGAAATGCTTACGACAACGCTAAAATTTCAAAAGAGAGGATGAAATCCGTCCACGACATGATGATCTTGAGGAGGGAGTTCACCCCAGGCCAAAAAGTACTCCTATACAATTCCAGGCTACACATATTTCCTGGGAAGCTTCGCTCTAGGTGGTATGGACCTTTCGTCGTCAAAGAAGTTTTCCCACATGGCGCTGTGCTCTTACTAAATGAGAAAGATGGAAGCGAGTTCAAGGTGAATGGCCAGAGATTGAAACATTTTCACGAGCCTTGGACCAAGGAAGCGAGCACCATGGATCTCACAGACCCACCTTCGGGTGGGAACTAATCAGGTGTGTTCTTTCCATGATTCCATCTTCCTAACATTGAGGACAATGTCTATTTTAAGTTGGGGGGAGGGAAATAACTTTTAGGATTTTTATTTGCTTTTTCTTTTTCTTTTAGGACTTTTATTTTCTTTTTCTTTTTCTTTTAGGATTTTATTTTTTAGTTCCCTTTTTGTATTGAAAAAAAAAAATTTTTTTTTAAAGAAATATCACCAAAGTCTATCTTTACCTAGAAATGACCCTCATGTGATGAAATTTCTCGATATTTATTCACCACCGTACACTCGTGATTTATTTTCTCCACCACTATTATTCAACATTTCAATCTCATTTTACATGAATTTGAGTGCTTGTGGTGAATTTCTTTTTGTACATCTCAATGGCAAGATTAATTGATGACTTAATGAATCTAAAAATTATGGATTAGCAATTTGTATGCTTTCATTGGAACACACCAAAGTTCATGTACCAATAATTCATAAATTAACTGGAGCATTGTTTTTTTATCTCGTATTCATTGCCATTTGCATGCTTGGTGTGATTTTGGGTAGAAAAACGTACCACGTCATTTGAAATGATTTGGATACCCATTCTTGTGAACAAGTAAAGAATAGGAAGTTATCTTGCCACGGTGTTGATGCACACACAAAAGAAGAAAAAATGAGATGAATGAGGAAGAAAAAAAAATGACTAAATGTGCTATTAAAGAAATAACTTGGTTGGCTCGAGTAGTACAGTCCGAGAGGCCCTTCTTGGCCTAATGCCCTATGATCGTCTGATTTGGGAGCCATTGACCGGAACCTCAATTATTTGATGGAGCGATCCAAGTTATATACTTTACTGCGAATGTTGCTTGATGCGCGTTACGCGGAACTATGGAGAAAAGTGAAAGAACATAGAGAATAAGTGTGCATGATTAGCTAGGCAAGAAAACTTCCAAAGCTTAAAGAAAACGCGAGATGTGGTGTGAGTTCCTATGAATAGAGATTGACGTGTGTATGTCTTGATACCATCCTACTTTTGATGCTTGCTTTGCATGAACCATCTACGCTCCAAGTTAAAATATTTGATTGAACGGTGTGGGCCATTGATTTAGTGTACTATGAGCTATGAAGTAATTGATAGTGAATTTGAGTCTATTTTATAACCATTTGAGATGCTTGACTTTCATTTTTGAAATCATTTTTGAAAACCCACAAGTACCATTACTTGATGAGTTTGAAATATTGATATTAGTGTTTGGTTATCTCTTTTGTCGTTGTAGTATGGTGGTGAATGATTTGAGATCTGATAAGGTGATCTAGGCGTATTTTTAATCACTATTTTTGCTAGAGACTAGCAAAACGCTAGTTGGGGGGTGTGATTTGGGTTCAATATTGCGTATTTAACCCCCCCATATAGCCCTATTTTGTGCTCATGTGATGCTACATTGTTCTCTAATACGTACGTATTTTCTACACATTTATTTATTAGAGAAAACACACTATTTGAGCACAAAACAGCATTTAACGATGCAATTCTGCACTTTTTATATTTTTCCTAGCATCGTCTCGATCTCACGATTCCAACGACTATTTATTTGTATTTTTCTGAGATCTGTGCTAATTTCTATGAATTTTTGAATGCAGAATACAATTTAAATGAAGAAATACGTTTTAAATACGCACGCACGCATCTTGGCGCGCCACGCGGCGGCACCAGAGCGATTTCCGCTCGAATCTAACGGTCTGTGATTATCCGCACACGGAATTTCCTCATCCGTTGGATCTCAAATCCAACGGCAACGATCGAAGCGTGGCGATGATTGAGCGCGCGCAGCGGAGCGGGCGACGTGGCCACGTGTTGGCCGTTGATTTCTCATCGAACGGACGGAAGCGACTGGGGCGACGTGGCCACTTCCCCGAGCGTACGATCAAGATCCAACGGTGACGATTCGCCCCGCAATCTCCAAGCGCTGGCGAGATCTCCTTGGCGACGCTGGGCCGTCCGATGATGATCCGACGGTCGAAATCGAATACGGAGAGCGGGCTGCAGCGGTATTTCTCCGAGCAACGTGGATGAATCGAGGCCACAAGTTCACGATCCAGCGGTTGGAAATCACCCCCGAGTTCGATTCGAAGATCAAGCGGGTGCGGGTGCGGTCGAGACTCAAACCCGATTAGAAATGCCACGTGTCAGCTCCCAGTTAAATCCCGCTTTTGATCAACGGTATATATTTGCCCCGCTCGAGATCAACGGCTAGGATGCATTTGGGTTTGATGCGGGTGCGGATAGTGAACCCAATAAGCTTTTAAACCCGCAATGATTTATATATAAGGTATTTAGGGGGTTTTGAGCGTATTCAAGCAGATTGGGGGCGTATTTTTTGGCGTATTGGAGCACTTAGGAGCCGTATTTTCTTCTGCAAAAATTCTGTAAAATTCCAGAGCCTAGTTTCTAATTTCCAGAGAGTTTTGAAGACTTTTCAGAGAGATTTGGTGATATTCTCTTCAACTTTAGCTTGTATTTGGGTGTTTTAGCTTGTATTTTGCCTCTAAACTTCCATATTTTGCTATTAAACCTATGAATTCTGATCTGAAAATTGTTTATTTCTGCACCATGAGTAGCTAAATATTTTGTGTGCATGGTATGGAGTAATTAGGTGATGTGAATCGTATTCTTTGGTTGTATTATTGCGCTTAATCGCTATATTTGCTAAAGTTTAATCGTCGCTCTTAAATCTACTTTTTCGTATTCCAAAAGAATTGTTCTAGTAGATGAACACCCCACAAGGGTGAGATTTGATCTCTCCAAAAGAGAGCTTCATACTTCATATGTACGTTTACAACTTTAGCGATATATTATTAGAATTGATGCGTTAACTCCCAAAAGGACATCTTCCGACTATTCGCTCCCAAAAGGAGGTTTCGTTGTGTTATACTTGATCAACCAGAGCTTACGATTCGCTGATCCTAATGAACCCATGCCATGTACATGCCTTTTATATCTATTTTTCACAAATTAGAGTTCGTTGTTCGCACGTAACAATTCCATCACCACACACTTTTCATACCACCTTCACCATCACTATTAAAGTGTTTAGATTTTATTCGTAGTTACTCTATTTGATTTAGACTTGTGGTTTCAACAGATTCTCCCGAGGAATCGACATCTGGACTCCCAGATTTTATTACTTGTACGGACTCTTGCACTTGAGAGAGAGCACCTTTTGGAGCCCACCAAGTTTTTGGTGCCGTTGCCGGGGAGGAATGGATTGTGACTACGGTTTATTTCATTTAGAGGACCTTCGGTGAGATCTTTCCACTTTACTGTACATAAACTTTTTTTTGCTTTCATAAAAAAAAAATTTAGTTGGGGGATAAACAAGTTTTTTGTTGTTGAAATTTTAGCGTTGTCGTACACAATTCTCCTCAACTCCTCCAACTCCAACAATTGCAACCTGCGAGAAGAAAAAGAGACATCAGTATCAAAATTCATTTTCTTTATAGCCCAATAAGATCTATGCTCTATCTCAACCAGTGTTCTAAAAATCGGCCTGGGCGGCCGCCTAGGCGGCGCCTAGGCGCTAGGCGGCCAGTAAACGCCCCGATTATGGCCTGGGCGGTCAATCTGGGCGTTTTTGGGATTAATCGGCCGCCTAAGCGTTCTGGGCGGTGTCTGGGCGCTCTGGGCGGTTCCTGGGCGGTTCCTGGGCGGTTCCTGGGCGGTTCCTAGGCGGTTCCTGGGCGGTTTCTAAGCGTTTTTAGTAAATGGCTTAATTACACAAGAGTATCTTTTAAATTTAATTTTGTTGCACACAAATACTCTAAAGTAGGTAAACTGGATTTGATTTAGTATGTGTTAAATATTTGATGTATTTTAAATAATATATATATATATATAAACATAAATATATTATATAAAAATAAATAAAATAATTAAAAACTGCAAATCCGCCTAGACCGATTAATCCCCGATTAATCCCCGATTAATGCTCTGGGCGCTAGGCGCTAGCAATCCGAACGCCTAGCGCCTAGCGTTTTTTACAACCTTGATCTCAACAGGTAAGTGACAAGACTTCCCAAATACAAGGCGGCAACGGCGCCAAAAACTTGGTGGGCTCCGAAAGGTGCTTCTCTCAAGCGCAAGAGTCCGTTCAAGTAGTAAAATCTGGGAGTCCAGATGTCGAATCCTCGGGAGAATCTGTTGAAACCACAAGTCTAAATCAAATAGAGTAACTACGAATAAAATCTAAACACTTTAATAGTGATGGTGAAGGTGGTATGAAAAGTGTGTGGTGATGGAATTGTTACGTGCGAACAACGAACTCTAATTTGTGAAAAATAGATATAAAAGGCATGTACATGGCATGGGTTCATTAGGATCAGCGAATCGTAAGCTTTGGTTGATCAAGTATAACACAACGAAACCTCCTTTTGGGAGCGAATCGTCGGAAGATGTCCTTTTGGGAGTTAACGCATCAATTCTAATAATATATCGCTAAAGTTGTAAACGTACATATGAAGTATGAAGCTCTCTTTTGGAGAGATCAAATCTCACCCTTATGGGGTGATCATCTACTAGAACAATTCTTTTGGAATACGAAAAAGTAGATTTAAGAGCGACGATTAAACTTTAGCAAATATAGCGATTAAGCGCAATAATACAACCAAAGAATACGATTCACATCACCTAATTACTCCATACCATGCACACAAAATATTTAGCTACTCATGGTGCAGAAATAAACAATTTTCAGATCAGAATTCATAGGTTTAATAGCAAAATACGGAAGTTTAGATGCAAAATACAAGCTAAAACACCCAAATACAAGCTAAAGTTGAAGAGAATATCACCAAATCTCTCTGAAAAGTCTTCAAAACTCTCTGGAAATTAGAAACTAGGCTCTGGAATTTTACAGAATTTTTGCAGAAGAAAATACGGCTCCTAAGTGCTCCAATACGCCAAAAAATACGCCCCCAATCTGCTTGAATACGCTCAAAAAACCCTAAATACCTTATATATAAATCATTGCGGGTTTAAAAGCTTATTGGGTTCACTATCCGCACCCGCATCAAACCCAAATGCATCCTAGCCGTTGATCTCGAGCGGGGCAAATATATACCGTTGATCAAAAGCGGGATTTAACTGGGAGCTGACACGTGGCATTTCTAATCGGGGTTGAGTCTCGACCGCACCCGCACCCGCTTGATCTTCGAATCGAACTCGGGGGTGATTTCCAACCGCTGGATCGTGAACTTGTGGCCTCGATTCATCCACGTTGCTCGGAGAAATACCGCTGCAGCCCGCTCTCCGTATTCGATTTCGACCGTCGGATCATCATCGGACGGCCCAGCGTCGCCAAGGAGATCTCGCCAGCGCTTGGAGATTGCGGGGCGAATCGTCACCGTTGGATCTTGATCGTACGCTCGGGGAAGTGGCCACATCGCCCCAGTCGCTTCCGTCCGTTCGATGAGAAATCAACGGCCAACACGTGGCCACGTCGCCCGCTCCGCTGCGCGCGCTCAATCATCGCCACGCTTCGATCGTTGCCGTTGGATTTGAGATCCAACGGATGAGGAAATTCCGTGTGCAGATAATCACAGACCGTTAGATTCGAGCGGAAATCGCTCTGGTGCCGCCGCGTGGCGTGCCAAGATGCGTGCGTGCGTATTTAAAACGTATTTCTTCATTTAAATTGTATTTTGCATTCAAAAATTCATAGAAATTAGTACAGATCTCAGAAAAATACAAATAAATAGTCGTTGGAATCGTGAGATCGAGACGATGCTAGGAAAAATATAAAAAGTGCAGAATTGCATCGTTAAATGCTGTTTTGTGCTCAAATAGTGTGTTTTCTCTAATAAATAAATGTGTAGAAAATACGTACGTATTAGAGAACAATGTAGCATCACATGAGCACAAAATAGGGCTATATGGGGGGGTTAAATACGCAATATTGAACCCAAATCAACAGGCTGACTAGGACAAAAGGTTTGATAGAAGAACGACTGAGTTTTAATTTTGAGGAATGAACAATTGAGATGAGATTTTGTGAAAAGTTTTGGAGGAAAAACATTTCTATGGAAATGGAAGTTTTGAGGGAAATGAAATTTTTTGGGGAAAGAAGTATTTGGGGAAAGAAATTTTTTGGGGAATAGTAGAGTGCACGCAATTAATGCATTTGGGAAAAAAATTTTAACTTGCAGTAAATGCTGCAGATCGAATGATCTCTTACTCAATGTGGGGCCCACCATCTATTCGATGCATATGGCAATAAGATAAGAATAATTTCCCATGCTGAAGGTGCCCCGCTAAATTTTTTACGTTAATTTCTTGTTCCGCCTCAAAGGTGTCCTCGCCGAATTTGTTGTTCTACGTCGAATTTGTTGTTCCGCACAATTTTGGCTGTGTAAATAATTTTTGGGAAACAAAGATTTCGCGGGTGGAAATCTTAAATGAACCGTGCCTGCGGATACGGGTTATGACTAGTCTATATTACATTTGATGACTGTTTTTAAAGTCTGACTAGGATAAAAGGGTTGATAGAAGAACGGCTGAGATTCAATCTTGGGGAATGAATGGTTGAGATGAGATTGTGGGGAAAGTTTTGGAGGGAAAAATATTTCTAAGAAAATGAAAGTTTCTTGGGAAATGAAAGTTTCCGAGGAATAGTAGAGTGCACACAATTAATGCATTTGGAAAAAACTTTAACTTGCACTTAATGCTGCAGATCGAATGCTGCTGCAGATCGAATGATCTTTTCCTCAACGTGGGGTCCACCATCTCTTCGACGTATGAGATCAACAAGATGATAATAATTTCTTGCGCCAAAGGCGCCCGCTAATTTTTTTACGCTAATTTTTTGTTCCGTGCACCAAAGGCGCTTGCGCTGAATTTGTTGTTTCACACCGAAGGTTCCTACGCCGAATTTGTTGTTCCGTGTCGAAGGCGCCCGCGCCGAATTTGTTGTTCTGCACCGAAGGTTTCTTTGCCGAATTTGTTGTTCCACATCGTAGGCGCTCGCTAAATTTTTTCACGCTAATTTGTTGTTCCGCGCCGATGGCACCTGCACCGAATTTGTTGTTCTACGCTGAATTTATTGGTCCTCGTCGAATTTGATGTTGCATGTCGAAGGCGTTTGCGTTGAATTTGTTGTTCTATTTTTGCAACAACAAATTCGAGGAATGAATGGTTGTTGCAAAAAAACAGGAACCCCCAAAACACACCCGAACCCAAAACACCCAAAATCATACCTCCAATAAATAACCAAAAACCCAAAGACAATACACATACTAAAACTCACTCTTCTCATTTTCACTTGTTTTTGCACTCATCAAAACACCCGTGTGGATCCGACGTCCTGATTGTGTGGGTTGGTTTTTGGCGGTGTTCGTGCACAAAGTGCACGGGTTATTTTTAGTCCTTATTACATATCAGTGTTTTTTTGAATTTGTCCCATGTGGCAATGTCACATCGCCACATGGGACAACCTCCTTAAACTCAAAACCCAAAAAACCCAAAACCACCCAACCACCCAAAACACAACCAAACCCAAAACGCCCAAAATCACACCACCAATAAAAAAATCAAAAACCCCAAGACAATACGCACACTCAAACCCACCCTTCTCATTTTCACCCGTTTTTGCACTTATTGAAATACCCGTGTGGGTCCCGTATCCTGATTGTGTGTGTGGGTTTTGGGTTGTCCGTGCACTTTATGCACAGGTTATTTCTAGTCTATTATACAATAGAAGAGGTTGTCCATGTAGCATGTCTGTCTCATGTTGCAATGTCACATCGCCACAGTGGCGCCACATGGAACATCCACCTCACTCACAACCGAAAAAATAACCCCAAAACTCACTTATTTTCATTCCATCCTCATCCCAAAAAAATCACCCACCAAGCTCACTTATTTACATGTTTGTCCTAGGGGATTTGTCCCTTATAAACCCCAAGATTTTTTGCTTTTATCCTTTTACCCACCGACGATACCGACACATGCAACCATACTAGAAGAGGTTGTCCATGTAGCATGTTTGTCTCATGTGGCAATGTCACATCGCCACAGTGACGCCACATGGAATATCCACCTCACTTACAACCGAAAAAAATAACCCCAAAACTCACTTATTTTCATTCCCTCCTCATCCCCAAAAAATCACCCACCAAGCTCACTTATTTACATGTTTGTCCTAGGGGATTTTCCCTTATAAAACCCAAGGTTTTTGCTTTTATCCTTTTACCCACCGACGATACCGACACATGCAACCATACTTCTTACTATATTTCGTTTGCGCGTGTGGACCGCATTCTATTTGTGGTGGGCTTTTTCGCACCGTACATTGTGTGCATGGGTTATTTCTAGTATATATATACTATAAAAGAGAGAATTACAACCATACCATTGTCCTACTATGATAAAGAGTTTGATAGAATGTGGCCTAGATTTGGCCACCTAATCATGGTGGTGCCACCTGGGGGATGGGTCTGGAGCTATGTGTGTTTTTGGGTGTTGTAGTGGAAATCCCAAAGAAACGCCCACCAATTCCCTTTAATCTCATGCTTGACATTGCTTTTTCATGCAACCCAAATGCCCCTCCATCTTTCGCCTATTTATGGGTTTGCCATCGGTCTTTTTCCACTTTGCATCCTTCGTTTTTTGCACTTACGCCCCTTCTTTTTCCACTACGTTTTATGCACTTTCCCCTGCTTTTTCCTTTGTGTGGGGTTTTTCTCCACTTTGGTCCTTACTTTGTTTCCCCTTTTACCCCCCGACGCTGCACACACACACTTACTGTTCTCACTCTTTCATCGGTTGCACACGTGGACCGCATCCTTTGTGTGGGTTTTTTGCTCCATGCACTATGTGCACGGGTTATTTCTAGTCGACATTACAATTAAGGGATGATTTTGAATGGATCTGAGTGATTAGGACAAAAGAATGTGTAAAAAGACGACTGTGATTTAATCATGAGAAATCATTAACTAGTATTGAGAGTTTGTGAAAATTTTGAGAGGTCGCTTTAGAATTTTGAGGGAAACTGACTCTAAAGAGAACTAAATTTTAGTTAGAACTAAATTTTAAATTTTGGTGGAACTAAATCTGGATGGAACTAAATTTTAGAAGGAACCAAAAGTTTTGGAGGAACTAAATTCTCTAAATAACTAAACTTTAATTTAAAAGTTAGGGAGAGCTAAATCGGACTGAACTCAATTTTGGAGACATAAAATTTTAAATTTTGGGAGAACTATATCAAGAGTGAACTCAATTTTGAGGAGAACTAAAATTTTTAGAAACTAATTATTTGGGGAAACAAAATTTTTGTTTGAATGATATTAAAATGGGGGGGATTTTGAATGTGTTGAAATTTTTCGGGGGAATATTTTTTGTGATGAGTCATTTTAAATGTGTTGAAATTTTTCGGGGGAATATTTTTTGTGATGAGTGATATTAAATGTGTTGAAATTTTTCGGAAGAATATTTTGAATGCATTGTGACCTATGGTCATGGTTTATGACTTGTCTACTAAACTGTTGACGAATGTTTTTAATGGGTATTATACAAATGATGGATGTTTTTGAATAGGTTTGGCTGACTAGGACAAAAGGATGGGTAGAATAACTGCTAAGATTTAATCTTAAGGAATCAATAGTTATGATGAGAGTTTGTGAAAATTTTGGGGGAAACACTTAAATTTTGGAAACTAAAATGGGAGGAAACTGGATTTTGGTGGAACTAAAGTTTTAAAGTTTGGGGGAAACTAAATCATGAATGAACTAAATTTTGAAGGGAACAAAACTTTTGGGGGGAACTTGTGGGAAATTTTTTGGGAGGAATTAATTCTGGATGTGACTACATTTTGGGAAAATAAAAACTTTAAATTTAGGGAGAACTAAATTTGAATGAAACTAAATTTCGAGTGAAACTAAAGTTTTTTTAGGGGGGACTAAATTCTCTGTGGAGAAATAAGTTTTTGTTTGAATGTGCTTAGTTTTTTTTGGGACGAGAGATTCGAATGAGTTTGAAATTTATTTGGGATATTTTGAATGCTCCATGACATATTATCACGGGTTATGACTGGTATTTTTATAAAAGGTAAACTTCTCGTTAGCAATGTCCTAGAAGATTATCGAATAAAGATGATGCTTCTGAAAAACTTGATTATTTCAAAACAAAACACAACATCAAAAAATATAAAAATATAAAAACTTAAGACTCATGCTAGGTTCAAATTCAAATTTCTCCCTCGTATAACAGTTGGAAATGATCACTTGCACAACAACATTCATCTAGCAGTGGATTTAATTCAGTGTCAAATGGTGTCATTATCAATTGATACCCCTCTCGAAACAACTCACTCTCTTTCAAATTCAAATTAATTAATCAAATTAATATTTAAAAAAATCTCAATTCAAATAATTACTTATACAAGGTTTTAAATTTTCTTTTCGGTTTTTAATATATATAAGTCCATTTATTCATGATTATTTTGAAAAATGTCATCTAAATCATAGTAATTGGGATTTGGTCCCCCCCTAAATTAATTAATTTGCCAGAACAGAATTCCTTTAGTCTATTTCTGTTTAAAATTAAGATATATTCCGTTTAATTTAACGGAATATTTTTTAAACGATCCCATTCAAACTCTTTTTAATTGCGTTTTTAAAATTTTATTCACACCTCATCACGTGATGGTTTCGATGGAGGATGAGGAGGAGGAGTGACGGTGTGTTTGGATAAGGGATAAGAAAGTGGAGGAGTAGTAGAGTAGGGGGAGAAGGAACCAGAAAGGGCGGCATTATGTTTGGCGATTGATAAGGCATACGATAAAGAGGAAGGGAAGATTGGGAGATGGAGGAAGAGGGGGCATCATAAGGGTTCGAATGGGGGATATGAAAGTGGAGGAGAAGATAAGGAGTATAGGAAGGAGGATGCGGAGGGAGGCAGTGTTGTGCTTGGCAGTTTAAGGAGGAAAAGTAGGAGGGTGATATTGTGTTTGGTGATTGATGAGGAAGAGAAATAGGAATGGAGGATGTGTTGGATATTGGTCACCCTAATTGTGTTTTGATGATATTCAAAATTATACTTGCAGTAATGTGTTTTGTGCAGCTATTAGGAAATCTAGGAAGCAAATGATAAGGTGTCAAGACAACAAGAATGAATGACGATATCAATAACGAAGAACTTGGACATTGGTGACATCATCTATTGAAGATTTTTATATTGATGTAATCTTTATTATTTGGCATAGTAATTATTGTTAAGCCTTGAAGATGCATACACACACACACATGAAACCATAGGATAAGTATTAGAAATATTACAAACTCATGCCAAGACTCAGTCACGTATGAATGATATTGTGGTTTTAGGGAAGATAGCCTTTCATCTTCCAATTCCACGTGACGTGCCACATTATCGAAAGTTTTGACACTTTCATTATATGTCAAGTTAAATTTCATATGTTCCCAGGAACCGGGCAATGAGAAAATCACAACCTGCACTTGTTGTTCATCAGTGAGATTGCACCCATCAACATTCAGCTCCTTAATCATTCTGGACATCTCCAGGAGATGTTGCTTGATGGTCTGATTGGAGCTCATTTTATAAGAATCATGTAAGGACCCTGTGCTATGAGAAAAACACTAGAAGGGGGGTTGTGTTGATACCAATTTCGTCATGGGTCCGACCCATAAAATGAGTAGATGAATTCTACCTGATGAGCAAGGCCCACTAAGAATGGTACGCCTCCGCCCAATAACCCCGAGGCCTGCCAAGGAGGGTAAACCTTTGCAGTGTCAAATTGCCAACTGATTTTCCATATGATCCATTGTATTTGGGTTGAATAAGTCAAACCACCATCTCTAAAAGGGCCACTTCAATAGCCTTAAATGAGGCAATAAAGGGATGAAAAAAGGGGATGGTTACACTTCTTGATGACTACTTCAGAGCACACTAATTGAGCAATTAGTGGCGACATTAATAGGGAGAGGTTACAAAGCAAAGGGAGTTGGATAAATATTTCCAGGACCAAGGTAGAAGGGGATCTTCACCCAAGGCTAAGTACCAAAGACCAATATGCTTTCATCTCCTTTCTCTAATTTTCTTACTTTCAATCTTGCTCTATATGTTTTCATCCATTGGAAACTAACTTGAGCGTCGGAGGGGAATTGGTTGGGCACCAAGCCCGACCTACTAACGATCATCTTATGATGCAGGGTAATGGAGATACCGTGAAGCTAGGCGATCATTCATCTGTGGAGTCCGATTCTAGCTCACCCTGACCCGGAGCTCCTTTCTCACGGGCCCCTCTCTCACCCGATGAAGGATCAATCCAACGAAAGCATCCTCGTCGGCCTAAATACCGTTATCGCCAATTTTAGCTTTAAAAGTTGGTGTCGTCTGTATGAAACAAAGGAGTTGGCATGCCCGTCTCTACCAAACAAGAAGACTATGCCGACTGACCCCCCATTATTTCTTTTTCAGATGATTATTTTTAAGGTGTTGGGATCCTTGCAGATTGCTTCGCGATTTCCGAGCCTTCAACCAAGCTTCGATGACCCTGCGACAGAGACCCGAACCATCTGTTGATTAGAAATCAAAGTTCTGCCCCAATTTCGAACTTCGACGGTCGAGCCTCATCGACCCTATGCTGGAGATCTGACCCATCTAGACTATCCACCAGTTGCAAGCTTTCGAGCTCGAACTGAGCTCACCAAGCTTCGAATGTGCGTCTGCGCAAATCTTGACTGATCATTCATCTTCGTCGAATGGAATTTTTAGGCTTAAGCAGACCCAGCTACAATTTCATTTACAATTTTTAAACTCATTTTATGCTTTGCCTGAAATTTCATTTACCCCTTTAGGGTGATTTTCCTTAAACTTGGTCTCCTCAACTGATATTTATGTTTTTACGTCGCCTATGCGACATTTATGGGCTTTGCCCCTGATACAGTGCCCATGGGCTTACCAAATTAATATTCCAAATATTAATTAGAAGATGACGGCATTAGGATTTTATCCTTGGCCGTTTGAACCAAGGCATAAAGATTCGTCACCGAGGACCATGCTACCACCAGTGTCGAGCCCCGGCTGAGTTGAGAGGACGAAGACAAGGTATTCGCTGAGCTCATCGATTTAGCCGAGCCTGCTGAGATCCGAGTTCCTTCCGGATCTAAGCTCGAACCTCAAGTTGAACGCTGCTGGAAATCGACCTTGTCCGATGGTGGATATGCAGTCATTCAACCCTAGCTGTTGGAAATCGACCTAATTCAACGGAGATCATAGGTGCAACTGCCCTGTTCGATAGAGAATGGAGTTCCCATGCCTTGCTTGACCTAAATACGATGCACCCTCGCCTCGTTCGATGGAAAGCGAAGCCGTACGAGTTTTCTTCGACGAAGAATGAGGGGTTGTTGATCGGTCCATATTTGACACCTTTTTTCTGCATGTTTGCATACCATTTCGATTGCTCATATTGCGATTTTCATGATTATTCAAAGATATTTCGTTACATTTCACTATTTCTCCTTTTCATCTGATTTCAGAAAATATGGAGCGATCGAGAGCAAAAATGAGCTTAAGTGACTTGTACGCGTACCGAAGTATCGCTCATGGCCTAATTGAGGAGCTAACGGTGCTGAACGATGAGCGGGAGAAGAAGAAGATCGATAGAATCGTCGAAGAGGTGAGGAGGAGAAGGAAGGATTCCAGAAACAGGCCACTCGGCCGAGTCACGCTAGTTAGTCGCCCGAGTGAAGCAGCGTACTCGGCCGAGTACGACTGATACGAAGAACATCTGCCTGACCTGAGTGCCACAATACACTTGGCCGAGTAGTGAATTCCAATCGACCGAGTAGAGAACTCCACTCGCCTGAGCGAGTCTGAATTTTTGAAGGAAATCAAAGCAAACTCTCTAGAATTCTGGGGAGCACAACAGAAGACCCACTCGGCCAAGTGATAAATCCCACTCGGCCGAGTGACGCAGAGTGCCAGAGTGCCCAAATGCCAACTTCAAAGCAGACTCTCTGGAGTTTTGGGAGAACATTAGAAGATTCTACTCGGCTGAGTCACACTTCTCACTCGGCCGAGTCACACTTCCTCTTGGCCGAATGACATGAGCGCCCAGATTTTCAGACAGTCTCTCACTCTTTTGAAATATGCTATCATTTCTGTGGGTAAAGTATTTTTCTCATATTTTTTATGATAGTAGACTTCATGAAGGTTCCAATGCCGCCAAGAACGTGCCAATCAGAGGTCAGATGAAATCTAGAGAATTTCTGCAAGTTAATGCTACAGTGCTGAAATTTCCACTCGGCCGAGTCATATCCCACTCGGCCCGAGTGACTGCAGGCCCAGAACTTAAGTTGCAGCCAGAGCTGTCTTTGGGCACGAATTTCAGAGGTTTTCTAGGGTTATTTGCTAGGGTTTTGGGGTTCTATATAAGAGGTATAGCCGTCATTAGAGGAGGAGTTTCATTATGTTTTCGTAGGGATTATTTCAGAGGTTAGGCCATGCCCTAGGCCCCCTCTTGGATCTAAAAGCTTGTATTGGGATTGAAGTTCTTCATCAAAGCTAAGTATATTTGTTCTTATTATTTGAATCTTTGATTTGATATCTTTATATATGCAAGCAATGTTTTTATCGATTTCTCTATCGTTACTGCTATGCTTGAGTAGATTCGATGTTCTTGGGCAAAGGGATGAACCTGATGGATCTAATTTTAGATTTGTGATGAATGAATCTTTATGTTGCTAGAATTACTAAAGGGGTTAGGTTGTGATTGATTTATCACGGATAGCTAGGAATTTCCATTGATTTGGGGTTTGCAAGAGATTGGATTCCTATCGATGGGAAGGCCTAGATATTCGAATTAGGTTTATAATCGAAATCCACTAGACTTGGTTTGCAAGAGATTGGACCAAAGCTAGTATTTTTATTATAAATCTATATTCATATTCGTTTGCAAGAGATTGGACGAATACGAACTATCACAACCTAGATCGTAACTCGAGTTTGCACGAGAGTGGGCTCGAGGAGCGATTGGACGATGATGTCGATCCTCATGCTAGTGGCTTAGGTTAGGGTTTGCACGAGAGTGGATCCTAATCTAGGTTTCTATAGACCAGCAATAGTGCGAGAGCGTGAGCTTCATTCTATATTCAGTTACGACTAGTTCACCTCAACGCAAGTCTAGTAATATTGAGATTCACGATTCACAGAGATGTATGACGATCCGTAGCGGGGATTCTCTATCTCTAGAATCTTTTATTATATTAAATTTGAATCGATATTTTATCCCACATATTTATCACCGACACCGACATCCATCACCATTTCCATTACATCACATCATAAACCATCTCCACCAATTAAACATTCGTAGTCGAGCCAACCTAAGATAGATTGGAGCCAACACCACCTCCTCATGTTCGATACCTGCTCGTCACTACACCGTGCGCTTGCGGTAAAACTACAATCGTGCCCTCTGGGTGTGTATCCGGGGGCCGATCAAGTTTTTGGCGCTGTTACCGGGGAGGTGTTTCCCGTTGAGTGCCAATTTGTCACAATTAGGTTGATTAGATTACGTTAAAAAACAAAAACAAAAAATAAAGAAAAAACAAAGGAAAAAACAGAGAGAAATTTTTCCCCATCACCTGCTATTATTATTATCTTTATCTCTCTTTGTACCACTGACGTCTTTTTCAGGTTGTTTACTTTGCTTGATTAGGTACAGTTGTTGCAGCGATGGTGCTTCCAAAGAATATGCGACCAGGTTCTATACAATCCTATATATATATCGCTACATTCTGTCAGGCTGATAGAGAGTCCTTCAGGGAAGCCTTGAGCAGGTTCGAAAAAATGTTAGGAAAGTTCCCGGTAGAGTCAGACTAAGTGTGGGATGGTTCCCAGCTATTCAATATCTTCGTTAGAGGGCTAAAGGGACCATCACATGAGTTTATGAGGATGATGCAAGTGGAAAAGTTCAGTGATCTGTAGTTGGCAGTAATCTTGGAGCAAATAATAGATGATGCTCAATCTACCGGTTCGCTAACTGTTATGGTAGGTAAACCATCCGATCAAGTATTCATCGACTTTGTTATGGCTAATGTCTCTAGTGCAGGTACTATCATAGATGGAGTGTATGCTTCACTTGAAGGTGATTATATCACTCTTTACACCATCAACACTCCACAAATAAAGACATCTAAGTTGCCGAAGAAGGACACATATATGGACCTATTGAGAAACATTGTTGACGTAGTTCGAGAAACCAGTCCATTAACAATAACGGCGGGTGATCCTTTTGAGCTCGGATTTCAAAACTTTATTACTCATTGTATCTCTTCCACAGCCACAATTGATGATGGAGTCTATGCTCTAGTTGGGGGGCACAAGACCCATTTTTACACCACGGTCGAGATACATGAGCCTATAGAGCCACCTTGTGCTGTCGTCGCCTCCCCCTGCCACCCACCTGAGTCAGAGCAGCCTATACCAGTAGAGGATATTATTGAGGAGGTCATGCCTACAGCAGTGGAGCAGACCATCGAGGCGGACATGACTTGGGACGATGACATCTGCACACAGATGGAGCCCGAATTGTGCCCCCCTCCTTTCGAGCTACCGCATCCATCCCCACCTTCAATAGAGGCTGCGCATCCCTCAGAGGATCACCCTTTCACTGACGCCAAGGACTATCCCACCGAGCTTATGGCTCCCCTTCTGGGAGATCTCTTCACCCCCTCATCTCCTACATTTGATTCCCCTCCCGTGTATGATGTTTTTATGATTCAGATTTTGACGACTCATCGTGCCTTTTGTAGGATACACATACATATGAACAAAAGGTACAATGGGATGTATACGAGGAGGAGAGTGAGGGGTTAGCACCCATGGACGCATATGAATATGATCAAGTGGTGCGCTGGGATGAGTCTGGCGATGATGAGGAGCATCCTGATGAGACCCACACTATTATGCCAGAGTTACTTCAGGAATTAGAGGAAAACAACGAGGAGTTGGTCGACGTGGTGCACGAGAGTAGATATTTATTTACCGGGAAGTGTTATCAACAATCTTTAATTTTAAATGCTTATTTTGATGACCTTCTTTGGAATATATTTATTTTGGAGAAGAATTATCCATATCAGATTGATGCGGCTTATCTCTTGCAGGGTACAGGTGGAGTCCTTGTAGAGATCCTAGAAGCCGCATTGCTAGAATCTGATGGAGTCCGTGGACACATGCACCTGACTGAGCCACGGAAGGAGTAGTTGGAACAGTTGCCTGCACCGACAAAGATGCTGGATCCGCCTTTTGCTATAGGTGATATGAATTCATTAGTGTAAAATTTTATGCTTTAAATAAACACGAATCCTCTAGGTAGCGAGAGGACCGTATAGATTTGCTTGAATAAATATCACCTCATATGACGGCAACAAAATTTTTTACACTCCAAACCCATTATATATATATATATTAATTGCCCTCTTCATATTTTGATGTGTCACACCCTTTTTGCTCAGCGCCCGTCGAGCATCTCTTTCAAGTGAATACTCACATTCTTATTCGTTTGACTCGATCTCGCTTAGCAAAGCTGTGACATTGTTGATCGAGTCATTTGAATATGATTGTTTAGTATAGTCTTGGAGGAAGACGCTCTCATGTATCATTGTATGTGCATGTAGTTGCATTAGGATTTCATGTCATTCATTTCATCATTTTTCATTCACCCCCTTATTATTATCGTTGTTCCGTATATTCTTCCATTATGATCATATTGAGGATAGTGTGAAGTTTAAGCTTGGGGGAGTGCATTTCCATGCATTTAGTTGCACTTTTACTCTACTTTTAGGGTTTTTAGAAATTTTCAAAATTTTTGCATCATCTTTTTGATTTTTCCATCTTATTTTCCTTTTATGTATATTCATGCATCATATTGTATGCTTGTTTTTCTTTTCTTTCCTCTCTTTTATTTTTATTTCTTTATTTTCTTTTCCTCCTTTTGCTAGATTTGCTCCTTATAATGATACCTCTTATTGCTTTAGCAACCATTTCGATGCTTATTATTACTTGCCATGCTACTTAGAGTATTCTATAGTCTTGCTATTCACATGTGCTTGCAAATCTATTTCTTTTGATGACTCTTCTAAGTAATTGATTGGTATTCATTGAAACTGAATGTATGGATTAGTGTTTAGTATACTTTTGTTGGAAGTGCACCAAGATTCACTCATCAATTGTATATCGGAAGCATCTGCCTTATTGTCTTATTCACCTTCTGTTGCATGCCTGATAAGATTGTACCCTTTACTGCTTGACTTCACTGTTTATTGAAATGATTGAGAATATCCAAGCTTACATATGAGTTTAGTTGATGTATTATTTTATTAAACCATTTGTGCACATCTTAGAGTGAACCGAGTGTTACATTATTTCTTTCTCCACAAATATCTTTTATTCTCTACATGTCACTTAAGTTCACCTCCTAAAGCTACTTATATCACATCTATTTCCCAAAAATCCCTACAAAAGAAAAATGAGCTTTAAAAAGTACAAAAAGCCAAAAAGGAGCCAAAAACCAAAAATACAAATCAAATAGCTCCTACAAAAATCTAAAAAGAAAAATGAGAAACAAAGAGTTCAAAAAGAAAAAGAAAGATATTTCTCTATCTCATTATTGGAGCCACAAAACACTTGGAAAACCCAAGGCAAAAATCCCATTTTCCACTATCATTTTTCTTTAGATGCGATGACTAAAGCTAAGCTGGGGGGGGGGGGGGGGGGGTTGAATTCGTTTGACCATATGAGTGAGTACGACATTAGAGTGGAGAGGTGCACGAATGGGAAAGTTTGATAATATTGAGACTTAGCGAATTACTTTAGCTATGGAGATTTCTTATGAATTGATATGAAAACATGAATGACATGTCTCTTATTCCATTTGCATGCTTGGTGTGATTCTTATATGCTTCTGTTATAACTCTTGATTGAAAAGTGCATCGCCAACATTTGTATATTAAACTCTATGAAATACGTGATGCAGATATGAATTGATTCTATGAATTTACAGAGTCCCTTTTGTTGTTCTTAAAAGTTTGCAAGTACCATGTTTAAGTAAGATATGAAATCTTTATAGCATGTAATTCGTATTTTCTGAGTTAGCGTGATGTGTAGCTTATGGCTTGAGATTTGAGAGAATAATCTAGCGACCCCTTCCACTTCGTATTCTTTTTCTTTCATGTCATTTCCTTTGTTTTCATCTCCGGAGTTCGTCTCTCTACTTATCTTCCTCGAGGACGAGTAAGAGGTAGGCTTGGGGGATTTTGATCGATCCATCTTTTACACCTTTTTTCTGCATATTTGCATGCCATTTCGATTGCTCATATTGCGATTTTCATAATTATTCGACGATATTTCGTTACTTTTCACTATTTCTCGTTTTCGTCGGATTTCAGGAAATATGGAGCGATCGAGAGAAAAAATGAGCTTAAGGGACTTGTACGCGTACCGGAGCATCGCTCATAGCCTTATTGAGGAGCTAACGGTGCTGGACGATGAGCGGGAGAAGAAGAAGATCGATATAATCATCGAGGAGGCGAGGAGGAGAAGGAAGGATTCCAGAAATAGGCCACTCGGCCGAGTCATGCTAGTTACACGCCCGAGTGAAGCAGCGTACTCGGCCGAGTACGACTGATACGAAGAACATCTGCTTGACCTGAGTGCCACAATGCACTCGGCCGAGTAGTGAATTCCACTCGACCGAGTAGAGAAATCCACTCGCCCGAGTGAGTCAGAGTTTCTGAAGGACATCAAAGCGAACTCTCTGGAATTCTGGGGAGCACCGCAAAAGACCCACTCGGCCGAGTGATGAATTCCACTCCGCCGAGTGACGCAGAGCGCCAGAGTGCCCAAACCCCAACTTCAAAGCAGACTCTCCGGATTTTTGGGAGAACATTAGAAGATCTCACTTGGTCAAATCACACTTCTCACTCGACCGAGTCATACTACCACTCGACCGAATGACATGAGCGCCCAGATTTTCAGACAGTCTCTCACTCTTTTGAAATCTGCTATCATTCCACTAGACAAAGTATTTTTCTCATATTTGTTATGGATAGTAGACTTCATGACGGTTCCAACGCTATCAAGAATGCGCCAATCGGAGGTCGGATGAAATCTGGAGAATTTCTACAAGTTGATGCTGTAATGCGGGAATTTCCACTCGGCCGAGTCATATTCCCACTCGACCCGAGTGACTGCGGGCCCAGAACATCAGTTGCGGCTAGAGCTATCTTTGGACTCAAATTTCAGAGATTTTCTAGGTTTATTTGCTAGGGTTTTGGGGGACTATATAAGAGGTTGGTAGCCGTCATTAGAGGAGGAGTTCCATTATGTTTTCGTAGGGATTATTTCAGAGTGTTAGGCCATGCCCTAGGCCCCCCCTTTGATCTAAAAGCTTGTATTAGGATTGAAGTTCTTCATCAAAGCTAAGTATCTTTGTTCTTATTATTTGAATCTTTGATTTGATATCTTTATATATGCAAGCAATGTTTTTATCGATTTCTCTATCGTTACTGCTATGCTTGAGTAGATTCGCTGTTCTAGGGCAAAGGGATGAACCCGATGGATCTAATTTTAGATTTGTGATGAATGAATCTCTATGTTGCTAGAATTGCTAAAGGGGTTAGGTTGTGATTGATTTATCACGGATAGCTAGGAATTTTCATCGATTTGGGGTTTGCAAGAGATTGGATTCCTATCGATGGGAAGGCCTAGATATTCGAATTAGGTTTATAATCAAAATTCACTAGACTTGGTTTGCAAGAGATTGGATCAAAGCTAGCATTTTTATTATAAATCTATACCCATATTCGTTTGCAAGAGATTGGACGAATACGAACTATCACAACCTAGATCGTAACTCGAGTTTGCACAAGAGTGGGCTCGAGGAGCGATTGGACGATGATGTCGATCCTCATGCTAGTGGCTTAGGTTAGGGTTTGCACGAGAGTGGGCCCTAATCTAGGTTGCTATAGACTAGCAATAGCGTGAAAGCGTGAGCTTGGTTCTATATTCAGTTACGACTAGTTCACCTCAATGCAAGTCTAGTAATATTGAGATTCACGATTCACAGAGATGTATGACGATCCATAGCGGGGATTCCCTAGTTCTAGACTCTCTTATTATATTAAATTTGAATCGATACTTGACCAACATCTTTATCACCGACACCGACATCCATCACCATTGTCATTACATCAACCATAACCATCTCCACCAATAAAACATTCGTAATCAAACCAACCTAAGATAGATTGGAGATTACACCACCTCCTCGTGTTTGATACCCGCTCGCCACGACACCGTGCACTTGCGGTAAGACTATAGCCATTTTTCGTGTGTATATCCGGGCACGATCAAGTTTTTGGCGCCGTTGCCGGGGACTAGGGGTTGTTCGACTGAAATCGAGCCACCCCTACTTTGTTCGACGGAGATCGGAGTGCCCACTCTTTGTTTGACCAGAGTATAGGGCAAACTTACCTCGTTCGACCAGAGTACAAGGCGCCCCTACCTCGCTCAACCAGAGTACAAGGCGCCCCTCCCTCACTCGACCAAGAACGTGGGGCTTGTTGGAAACAATGGTCCACACGCAGAAGGACGAGGACTTCGCGACATCTCAATCTGAGCTTTCTAAACTCATATTTATCTTTTGATTGTTGCTTTGATCTCTGTAAATCTTATTTTTACAAACTTTTTTGCAAGCTACGTGTTGTAGTATGGGGGATTCTCGATGCATGGGATATGATCAAGACATTGTCTAGCTTGTTTGGTTAGTTCAGTTTAGAAAAGGGAGTTGTGAGTCTATAGAGCTATTGGGCATGGAGCAAGGGAGTTACGAGTTCACAGTATTTTGTAGGCATGGAGAAACTGATTAATCAAAGAGTAGATCTTGGGGGTTGCTGGAGTAGGTCGAGTTTCGACCGAACCAGGATACATCTTGGTGTCATCTGTGATTAGTTGTTTGCTATTTTCTGCACATTTTTTGACTGCCTGTGATTAATTCTGTAAATCATATAATTGAACATGCTTGCATCATTAAATATTTTTAATTCCGCATTCACCCTATTCACCCCCTCTAGGGTGTCTTATCGATCCTAACAAGTGGTATCAGAGCCAAGTTTGATTTTTTTATATCTCTGTTTAGGATTGCAAGCACACACATTCATGGGTATTTTAGATGATGCTTTTGCTGAGGGACAGTCTGTAGTTATGCCACCTAAATTTAATGGAACTGATTATACTTATTGGAAAGCTCGCATGAAAATTTATTTAAGCTCGGTGGACTACAATGTTTGCGCTATAGTTGAATTTGGTTTTACACCTCCTATAGTTAAAATTGAGGGAGTAGATGTTCCTAAGCCTAGGGACAAGTGGGATGCTAATGATAAAAAATTATATACTTTGAATGCTAAAGCTATGAATGCTTTTATTTATGCCTTGGATAAAACTGAATATAATCGTATTTCTCATTATTCTACAGCCAAGGAGATTTGGCATACTCTGGAGGTTACCCATGAAGGAACATTGTAGGTGAAAGAAACTCGCCTCACTCTGCTGAACCTTGAGTACGAGAGCTTCAAGATGGCGAACGATGAAACGATCAAGGAGATGTACACAAGATTTAGCGCCCTCATCTACAACTCCATGGTTCTTGGGAAAGTCTATTCAACTAAGGATTTGTTGAGGAAGATTTTAGGAGTGTTACTAAAGAGCTTTGAGGCCAAAGTTGCTGCAATCCAGGAATCTACAGATCTTAGCACATATAGCATGGAAGGGCTCATCGGAAACTTGATGACATATGAGCTTGAGCTTAAAGCTAAGGAAGAAAGGGATGCTAAAGATGCTGCAGAACCAAAGAAGAAGACCATCGCATTAATGAGTTCACATGATAGCGATGATGGTGTGGCATTGGTGGTAAAAGTCTTCAAGAAATATATGAAAACTAGACATGGAAGACAATTTCTTTTAAATAAACGCGATGCTTCTATGTCAAAAATATGTCTGATGATTCTGATGATGAAATTATCCGTCATACTTGTAGGAAATTTGGACATATTAAAGCTAATTGCTTACGTCTGAAGGATGAAAAGAAAAAGGGCAAGTTCTCTTCTAATAAAGTCGAATCAGATGATGAGGTGATTTGCTACAGTTGCAGAAAGCGGGGGCATATTAAACCAGAATGTCCAATGCTAAAGAAGGGGAAAGCGGAGGAATAGAAGAAGTATTTGGTGACTACGTGTGATGATGATAGTGAAGATGATGAAAGCCATGTCGTGATGAATCTATGTTTGATGGCACACACAGATTCTAGCGCCGACGATTCAAGTGATGAGGTACCTGAACTATCTTATAAAGATTTTGCTAGTCTATGCAATCACATGACAGAAGAAATTGAAAATTTAGAAGCTAAAATCAAAACATTAAGATTTAAAAGAAAATCATTTCTTAATAAAGAATGTCAAAACTGCTTAGCTTTAGAAGAACAATTGCTTGAAAAGAAACTTGATTGTGATAATTGTTCTAAATCTGAAAAAGAATTGCAAGACATTAAAATTGAAAGAGATGAGCTTAAAGTTAATGTTGATGCTTTGAATGCTGAATTGAAAAAGAGAGATGATGTTTTTATCTCACGTTGTTCAATGCTTGTTGATGAGAATCTTTATTTTAAATTCAAAGTTCATGAATTGGAAAATTACATGAAAAAGTTTGCTATAAGTGAAAAATCATTGAATATGTTATTGAATAATCAAGTGTATGAAAACAATAGAAACGGACTTAGATTTAATAATGTTGTGCATAAGAACATGAATGTTGCCAAAGGAAAGAATGTTATGCATGAAAATTTGAATTTTGCTAAAGTGAAATAGGTGCATAAGACTAATGTTTCTAACAAAGGTAAAAATTTGGTTGCAAGATGCAAGTGTTGTGGAAAATATGGACACATTTTTAATTGTTGTTTGAATAGGAACACGTATTTAAAGTTCAAGTAGGTTTGGGTTCCTAAGGGCACATTCAAGAGCGATGGTGGACCTATGTTAATGAATATGCCACACATCTCATCTTCCAAGTAAGAAGGAAAGATGGTTGGGCGAGGAACTTGGATTTCAATGTCAAATTAAATGAAGTTCCTTGACCAAGTTGACGACGCGAAGGTATGATTTCTTGCTTGATTTTGAAGTATTAATTACCTTCATAGGATAATTTTTTGGTGTGTTTCATTTTTATATTTCTTTTAGGTTGATTTTCTTTTCCTTGATTTTATGCTTCTTTTGCTTAGCATGTTTAGATTCTTATGAAAAAGATGAATTTTTTTTTGAAAAAAATGAAAAGATAATGGAAAAGAAAAATTCATAAAAAGAGGAGCTTATTGATTATCTTTTTCTTTGTTTGATTTAAAAGGAAACTATTGATGAAATTCATATTCCCATAGATGTCTAGTATTATTTTCTTGGTTATGCATGCATAATAGACTTGATGTTTAGTTGAGAAATGTTCAATAATGAAAAACTAGATTTTTACATCTTCTATCACACTTTCACGGATTAAATGTTTTTATTCATTTGGAATTGCTTTTCATGAATATGTTAAAAGTGTATGAAGGTGGATAATTATATATTTATATCTTAATAGGATATGATGAGTCTAGCCAAGAATAAAAATTGATGCTCATGAAAAAGAAAAGAATAATAATTGTGAAAAGAAAGAAAAATTATATATAAGGAGCTTGCATGTAAAAGGGATACAGTTCTTCGCTAAGTCTCAACACACGGATATTCAACTTAGCTATGAAATTCTTATTTATTAACGTGATGTTTTGTCCGTCAAGCAATGCCACCCATCGTTTAAAAGTCCTTATAGGCTATGTATGGGTGTTAGTATCTTAAATTCACGTTTCATGAAGTGGAGGAATTCAATCTTTGAAATTTATACATATGGAAAATGTTGGCATGTAAAGGTTGAATTCATGAAGTCAACTCCCTATGAACTTAACTTTTAATCATCACACATGAGCACAAAGATGTTTACAATTTGATCACTCCATATTTTACACCTTTTTCTGCATGTTTGCATGCCGTTTTGATCGCCCATATCGCGGTTTTCACGATTATTTGACAATATTACGATGCTTTTCACTATTTCTTGTTTTTGTCGTATTTCAGGAAATATGGAACGATTTGGAGCGATTTTGAGATCAATGGGTTTGCAAGCGCTAAGGAGTGTCACCCACGGCTCTTTTGAGGGCCATTCAGCGATGGAAGATGAGTGGAAGAAGAAGGAACTTTGTAGGAGTGAAGAGGAGGAGAAACGGAGAAGATTGGGCAATTACAGCATGCCACTTGGCCGAGTGGAGCACTCACTCGGCCGAGGAAGAAGCCCACTCGGCCGACCAAAACGGACACGCACAAAGAAGAGAATCGGCGTGTACTCGGCCGAGTGACGACAGCCCACTCGGCCGAGTGGGAGAGTTCACTCGCCCGAGTGGCACGAGAAATTCGTCCAGAAAGAGGCAGAGTTACTGGAATCTGTCAGACAATCTGAGAGGCCCCCCTCGACCGAGTATGAATGCCACTCGGCTGAGTGAATAAACCCCCTCGACCGAGTCACCTCCGAAGGCAGACCCTGAACCCCCTGACTTACCGTTTTCTTACAGGGTCTGTCACTCGACCGAGTGACAATGTCACTCGGCTGAGTGAGCCGCTCCGCCTGCTGCAAAAGTTGCGATTTCTGGGCTGCGCAAGGGCAGTTTGGTCACGATTTTCTGGGCGATTTTAGGGGGTATTTAAACCCAGTTTTTGCCCTAGTTAGAGAGATTTTTTGGCAGCCTTTTTTCAGAACTTTTCAGAACTTTTTAGATTATTAGATTTAGACTTTCTTTTTGAAGATTTGAAGGCTACTTTTATTGGATACTCTTGGGAAATCATTGGATCTACATTGATTTGGCTATTTCCTATCAAAAACTCAATTTTTATTAGCTATTTCTCTATTGCAATGAATTCTCTTGATATTATTATTGATTTTTCTGAGAATTATATGATGAATATTGAGTAGTGCCATCGTCTTAGGACGTAGGGATGAACACTATGGACCCTATTTCTAAATTGTGACGAAAATGTGGAATTGTTGCTAGAATTGATTAGGGTTAGGTTGTAAATGATTAAGTACGGATAGCTAGGGATTCTTATCGATTGGGATTTGCAAGAGATTGGGTCCTAATTGATAGGAAGCCCTAGAAATTTGATTTAGATTGACGATTGGATTTCTCTATACTTGGTTTGCAAGAGATTGGACCAAAGCTAGGATTTTCAATTGTGAATCTATACCCATGTTCGTTTGCAAGAGATTGGACGGATAGGAACTATCACAATCTAGGTCGTAGCTCGAGTTTGCACGAGAGTGGGCTCAAGATATGATTGAACGATGATGTCGTTCTTCATGCTAGCAGCTTAGGCTAGGGTTTGCAAGAGATTGGGCCCTATCCTAGGTTTGCTATAGACCGGCGATAGAGCGAGAGCGTGAGCTTGGTTCTACATTTAGTTGTGACTAGTTCACCTACATTCAAGTGTAGCAATAACGAAACCTATGAATCACAATGATGAGAGGCAGTCCGTAGTGGGGATTCCCTACTCCTAGACGTTTTATTAATTTGATATTTTTTCTTGACATTTGCACGACTGTGACTGTTTACCCCAAACGATTCTCGATCCTCTTGATAGCTAGGTGATTGGAAGGAGACACGGTCATTTGTCCTCCCTGAGTTCGATACCCGCTCGCCGCTACACCGTGCGCTTGCAGTAAAACTACAAGTCGTTTGTCCCGGGTGTGTGTACTCCCGGGGCGCGATCAAGTTTTTGGCGCCGTTGCCGGGGAGGCGACAGTGTTTTATTCCCTCCACTTAGTTATTTCTTTTTGTTTTATTATTTTTATCTTTTTACTCCTCTATCGTGCTAACAATTCCTTTGAAACTCTGTTTCTCTTTGCATGAACACGAGATCGACAGCGGATCCAGAGGATATTATATTTGATCCGGAGATCGAACGTACCGAGAGGAGGATCAGAGCCGAGAGAAGGCTCAATATAGAGGATAATTGTATGAACCGCACGGAGACACCGAAGGAACTAGTGGCACATATTGCGAGGATTATATCCATCAGAGATAGGCTACGGCCTAAGACCTCTTCCACCACTTCTTTCATCGCCATGCCGGAGTTGGCGGCGGATAAGAATTTTGAGCTCAAATCGGGATTGGGGGTCTTAATGCAACAAGACCCCTTCCATGAGAACTCCCATAAGAATCCACATTATCACCTGCAGCTATTCTTGTCCAAGTACGCCACCTTTCACATGCAGGGTGTTTCCGTTGATGCTATCCGCTTGAGACTCTTCCCCTTCACCCTCAGAGACAAAGCTTTATATTGGTTGAGGACGCAGGCAGAAGGGGTATTCACAACTTGGGATGAATTGGCCAATGCTTTCGTGGATAAATTCTACCCGCCATCTAAGACGGTGAAGATTAGGAGTGCGCTCATGTCCTTTAAGCAAGGACCGCAGGAGACCCTATACGAGGCATGTGAGCGCTTCAAGGATTTACAGCATCAATGCCCCCATCACAGCATAGAAGAATGGGAGCTAGTTCACGGTTTTTATAATGGACTCCAACCGGGCACGAAGCAGATCATAGATGCAACCGCCAACGGATCCATTCTTTCCAAAACGGCGGATGAAGCTACGGCCCTATTAGAGGAGATGGCTACTAATAATCAACAATGTGGCGATGATCAAGGACATTCTTCTAACTCTTTGAAGCCCACTAGCATATATGAAGCCAAAGCCGTAGCGGAGCTTTCGAACAAATTTGACTCTCTCCACAAGGTAGTGGAGAGATTGGAGAAGTATATCACCGAGCCACATGGAGCTCCCTCTACTTCTACGCCAGTAAGCAATATGAGCGATTGGCAAGACCAATCTCAAGTCATGTTCGTAGAAGGACAGCATGGAGAGCGGGCCTTGGAACAAGTGCAATATGTTGCGGGGAACTCCAGTTATTGGGCCAAACCGGCTGCAAGGAACCATCCGGGATTTTCGTATGCAAATAATGAAGGAGCCCTAAACCCACCACCATCGCAACAACCTCAAGCTAGGCCTCCACCTCCATAACATCAATACCAACCAAGGGGGACACCGTAACCAAATTACCTGCCTAGGCAACAAGCGTGACCGTATAGGCCGCCCGGTTATAATCAAGGTTGGAGAGCTCCTAACCTACCTCAAGCACACCAAAGATCGGATCATGAAGCTAGGGTAGAGGAGTTCATGGTGGAGCAAAAGAAGATAAACACTCGGTTGATTGCGCAATAAGACTCTCTGAATACTGCAGTGGCTCAACTAGCGGAGCAACTCACGTTGCTTAACAAAAACACCCAACAATTGCCGGATCAACCGGAGCCTAATCCACGGAATAATACCGGCCATATAAATACGGTAGTGGCGGTCACAACTAGGGGCAGGAAGGATACTACTCCCGTCATGGTCCAAACTAAGGAGCCCGTGGAAGAAATTTTGGATGACAAGAAGTCGGCGATTGAGGAGGAGAGCCCAAAGGAGCCACAAGGCGGGGGAAATTCTGAAGTGAAGAAGCCCAACGAGGAGCGCACCTACATGCCACCGGTGCCATTTCCACAAAGGTTGGCAAGAGCCAAAATTGAGAAGAGGCTCGCTAAGTTCCTTGAATATTTGAGGGGAGTAAGCCTTAACATACCCTTCCTAGATGCTATAGTGGAGATCCCGTCGTATGCAAAGTTCTTGAAGGACTTAATATCGGGAAAGAAGAGGAAGGATAAAATAATGCTTGCCGAACAAGGGACTTGGTTCAACCGGAAGGAAAAGGCGCCCGCGAAATTCAAGGATCCCGGAAGCTTTCGCATCCCATGCACACTTGGAGGCGTCCCATTGTAAAAGGCTTTAGTTGACTTGGGACCAAGTGTGAGCCTAATGCCCCTTAGCATGTTCCGAAAATTGAATACGGGGACCGACTTGAAGCCAACCGACATGAGGATACAACTAGCGGATGGTCGGGTCACTAGGCCGGTAGGGATTGCGGAGAACATTCCGCTACAAGTTCCGGGAGGGATATGCTTGCCTTGTGATTTTGTCGTCATGGACATCAAGGAAGAGGGCGACACTTCACTTATACTTGGACGCCCGTTCTTGGCCACCGCCGGCGTTATAGTCGACGTGCGAGAAGGAACGTTATCCTTGAATGTCGGGAACATCGAGGTTGAGTTCCACATACCCAAAGCCATGAAGCATATGCCCTACCAAGAGGAGTTGGACTATGTGGACCTCCTTGATGAGGTAATTGACGAGGCCATTCCTTATTCTATTGGCGCTCTCCATGATGACGGCCTTGAACAAGGCCAAGCTTCGAGTATTGAAGAGAAGTTGGAGGACCTTCCAGATAGCTCCATGGCCGATGATGAAGGTGACGCTGATGTCATAAGGATAAGGGAGCTTTGCATTCTCTCAACGGCTAAGAATCCAAAGAAAGCTCCACCGAATAGAAGATCGGCATCACCGGTGAGAAGGAAGATTGGTGCTAGCTCAAGCTTGGGGGACTTATCCCCCAACTCTACCCATGATGAGGGGACGTCGAGGAAGGCCGATGACCACCAACAACCAAATCCAAGTGGCCTTCCTGGTAAATTTGACGGGCGTATCTCGCATGCACCCAACATCACAAGCTAAACGAATATCATAAGGGGTCGAGCTCATGACCTTAAACGAGCGCTTGTCGGGAGGCAACCCGACGGTTTTATATCATTTTTAGTTGATTTTCATTTTCATTTTAGATTTTTCTTAATGTTTAGAGTCTAGCGTCTATGAAAATCGTGACAACGGGTCCTAATTTTCATGACAGGAGATGGAGAAAGAGAGATCACTCATATGGAGGATGTCCAAGGCAAGGGAGAGCGCTTCAGGAATGTGCTCAGTCCCCAGGATGAGGAAGAAACTGACTGGAGGAAGAAAAATAGAGAATGAAGTGAAAACAGAGAGCCGTTGCAGAAAACAGGAGGCCACTCGGCCGAGTAACATATGTCACTCGGCCGAGCAAAGACTCCACTCGGCCGTATGGAGTACCAATCAGGAAAGTTTCTACAGACCAACTCTCTGTTATTTTCTGTGAATTTTAGTCTTAATTGCCACTCGGCCGAGTGCCTTATCACTCGGCCGAGTGAATCAGATACCCTCCAGTGCTCAAAAATTGCTGAGTGGCTGAGCCACTCGGCCGAGTGGAACTTGTCCATTCGGCCGAGTGGGAAAACCCACTCGGCCGAGTCGTAACTTGTTGGAGATATTTCGAAATTTTATTACGTTTCCCACTCGGCCGAGTGAGCTCGTCACTCGGCCGAGTCGTAACTATCCTATATATATGGGATGCAGCTGCACGAATTTCGAAACATTTTTCCCCAAATCGCCCGAACCGATGCCGCCCCTTCGCCTCCTTCGACCGAATCGCGCCTCTTCGACGCCCAAGCAGCCGCCTACACTGCCGACCAACGTTTGCCGTCGATCGCCACCGTCACGCTGCCGCTCGCTCTCACCGGCGCCGCCTCCCAGTCGCCGGCCGACCTCCGTTCACCCTCGTTTCGCCCCGATTTCAATTTTTCTCCGTATTTCTCTCGATTTGTACACCCGTTGCATCCCAAATTCAAATTAAATCTTACATAGGTCTGTTATCCCTTATCTCCCCCATACATATTGGTTATTATTGACTGATTTTATCGTTTGTGTTTCAGGCTAGCTTGGGGGAGCTTTGGGGAGATTTTTGACACATACGGAGCCTTGCGGAGGAGGCGTATCTTCGCACACATTGCTGATTGCTCTCGCGGCATGCTCAGGTATACTCGTTTCATTATTTAGCACATCGCATTTCATTTTGGGTGGGCACGTTTCGCGGCACACATGCCGCCACGCCGCAGTTCACGCACCCGGGTGCCCACTTCCACGCGGAAGAGACCAAATGACCCTGGTCCCTCTTCCGCTAGGGAGGAGTCCCCGCCACCTAGTCCACCCCCACCTACACAGCCGCCTCCTACCGACCCCATCCCGACACAGGCACCACCCGCTCCCACCGTCGGGCCGATGGGGATTACATTTCGAGATGACGCACACCATGCCAGATTCGAGCGTATCTGCCATCGCTCGATAGTACCCTCTAGGTTTGCACACCTAGCCGACCTAGACCGCCTAGGGGTACTTGAGGGGCTTCTCACGTTGTACGACAACGTGGGATGGCACGACTTTCTGTCGGTGTCGGCGGATATTTACATCCGTCCGACACTAGAGGTCCTTAGTTCTATTGACCGGACCCCTGGAGGATGCTCCTTCCATTTGATGGATCGAGAGTGCGAGATCACTCTCGACATGCTTAGAGCATTTTTCCAGTGGCCCGCCGTCCCGGTCCCAGACCGCGCCTACGCTCCCACATACATTCCACCCCCGTCGTTCGACACTCACGCCTTCTGGGCACAGATCACGGGATCCCCACTCGCCTTTGACCCTAGTTAGGCCAATGCATCAGCTATTGTCCACCCCTGCCTCCGCATTGCACAACGCCTTATGGCGACTACTTTTCTTGCGAGGTACGAGCCCGGGATGCTATCTACGCCAGAGCTCTACATGCTCTATGCGATGACACGCCCTAGGGTTCTAGATAGGGGTAGTGACGTTTTGGTCCCCGCCGTCGAGATCGACATTGCCAGTTGGTTTTTGGACCGCATCATTCTTTCTGTGAGTGCTTGCTCACCTATCTGTTGCGGCGGTGTGATCACCCTCTTGGCCCTTATGACCGACGTTGACCTTCCTGATGACATGCGTCGAGCTCCGGGCCCCACTACACTTTCTATAGATGTTATGGTCCGGATGAAGATGCTTCGTCCCCATGGTCGCTAGCATTGGGTTTGGCTGCACTGTCCCTTCAGCGCTGATTACATGGTTCTCCCGAACCCTGCTCGGACACATATTGGACCAGACGACAGAGACTGGATTCCAGCGATGGATCTCCTTATCCCCGCCACCTACATGCTTAAGCCCGAGGATGCTCAGCAGGTGCCCCTCGTTCCACCCGTCGACCCTGTGATCTCTCAGCCTGCTCATGATCTGTCTGCACCTCCCGACACCTCTGTCCATACGTCTGTTAGTGTCGGGAGCACTTTCGCTGAGCCCCGTGCATCCCCCACCATAGTTGAGAGCGAAGAGTCCTCTTTTACCTCCGCAATAGAGACACTATCCCGATTGTTGTCCTCGACTCCTGGGGAGTCATCTTTTGTGCCCTTCACGGTCTCCCCAGCCGTCGACTTCTCGGTCTCCACTGCCGCTGTCTTTTCTGAGAGTGTCGTGACATCTATCCCCACGTCCGCGGCACTGACCTCTCACGCCTTCTCGTCGTCCGTTTTCACTTCCACTTCCGCTGCTGCTTCAACTTCGACCTTTCCTGTGTCCAAGCCTCTCACAGAGGCTGGGCATCACTTAGTGAGCACGTCACCACTATCCCACTTCCCTGCTGGACCTATCCACTACACTGCCCATGTGAGACAGTCCCGCACTTCACCAGTTAGACCTGTGCGTCCCTCTGCTCCACCACCCCCTGACACTCTAGTTCAGAGCATTCGTGCTCTTGAGGGGGCTGTTAGTGGACTTAGAGGGGATTTCAGGGCTCTCTCCGCCACAGTTAGTTCTGTGCAGACCCACGTTGCCTTTCTTCCTAGTATTCAGGCTTGCCTGAACCAGATTCTGGCGCGTCTGCCCCCACCACCGTCACCCACCCAGCAGCTGCCACGTCCACCACCTCCACCATCACCTCCGCCACAGGACGGTGCTGGTGCACCACCACCAGCCCAGGCACACACTGGATGCCTTCTATATTTCTGTTGTTTTGCTGGTTGTTTTTGAGCCTTGTGATTTTTGTAACGACCACTTTTCGTTGTACGTTGTTCGTGCACGTGCTTTTGACCGTGCACGTGTTTGTTTTAGACTTTGTTTGTTTGTGAACACTTTCGTGTGATATGCCATTGTGAACGTCTCTGAGAGTATTAAATAGTGGCACTATCTTGGAACGACACTTCTCGAGTCGTTTTTCCACAATTTAATCTTACTCGATGAGACGTGACGATTCTCACTCTTGACGGGAGACATTTCTATTTTTAGTCTCGTTGTCCGACGTCGAAATTGAGATCCGTCTTCTTAGTTAGCTCACTTTCGTCATCACGATCACCACGATATTTAGTTTATAATTTTTGGAGTTTATTTGACCACTTTTATATTTTTAACAAGTTTTATAATATTTTTAATAATTAATTTTTAAATTAATTTCGGCCAAATAAAATTTATTTGAGTTTAAAACATTTTAAAGAATTTTTGAGCCAATTTCCAGCTCATTTGGACCAAGTCAAATCCTTGGGTGAGTTGGAGAAGTTGAGATTTAAATTTTAAATTATTTTAAACTCCTAATCTCATTAGGATTAGCCCTAGACCTAGTCAACCCCTCTACACTATATAAACAACCTCTAGGAAGCCCTATTTTCGCAAGAAAATAACCCTAGCCTCTCCCAAAACCCAAATTTGACGTTGCGACGATTCGTCGCAACGTTGCGACAAGCAACTGCCGCACGACCGACGGAATCGGCTCCGTTCCCCCGCTCAGACCGGTCGCCCGCTCCGCACCAACATCGCTCCGCACCCGCTGCTGCCGCCCACTCCGTTCGACCGCACCGACCGAGAGGGTCCCTCGGTCAGACCGAGAGACCCGCTCCGCACAGCCGCATCCCCGCTCCGCACCAAGCCCCGCAACGCTAGCCGCTCCGTCGCCCCGCATCGCACCGTGCCCGACTGACAAAAGCGACCGCATCGCCCCGCGTTGCAACATTACAACATTGCAGCGCTGCGCTCCCCGCATCCAAGGCACACGACCGATGGCCTCCCCCGCTCCGACCAAGAGAACCAAGCGCTCCCCCGCACTGCTGCACACCCCAAGCGTTGCACAAGCCCGTTCCCCCGCAACGACCGATGGAGCCCCCCGCATTTGGCTGTGTACGACCGAGAGCAAACGTCGCAACCCCGCACCCGTCGCACCACTTGCCACCGTGGGCCCCCCAAGTTCTCCAGAGGTATTGTGGGTCCCCCAAAGGTCCCTAGGACTACTGTGGGCCCCACCTAGGTGCTTTCTCTCCGACGATTCACCGTGCACGACGTTTCGACACGTCGTAGCCCGTCATCGCACGTGCTAGCTTTGGAATCTGGAATCGTAGCCCCGGTTGATTGCTCTGAAATTTCCAGCGAGGAATCTAATTGGAATCTGGACTTGGAGCGCGATCTATTATTCCAACCCCCGGTGTCGCTACCCGACGCCGGTGTAGCTTTCGCGTCGTGTTGAGGTAACGCTTTGCACCCCTAGGACCCTCAACCCAATGCATGCTAATCAAGACTAAAATCAGTATTTTTAAAGTATTTTAAATGTTTTAAATTCACTAATCAAGATTAATAATATGGACTTTAGGCCGGTGGACTTGTGCACGTAGGATAATTGTGATTTTTGGACTCATTGGACGGTGTGCTCAGACGTCGTACTTGCAGGCAAGTGAAACTTGCCAACTCTTGTGTAGGGCCATGTTTTTAGGCCACTTCCTTGTTTTCAACGTAAAAGAGACTAGTCAGTGAAATGATAGCTGGCTAGACGCCTACTTGATCTAGTTTGACAACGAAACTAGATCCGTCACCTAATTGATCTAGCTTGACAACGAAGCTAGATCCAACCCTTTAAACTTGTTGTTCATGCATACTAAACTGTCACGTTTACTTTCCTTACCTGTACGCACTTTTAACTGTCATGCATTGCATCTTACATGTCATCCCAGTTGATTGTTGCATTCGTAGCACACGCTACAATACTTGTACTCCTTGAATACTACTTCCGGGGAAACGGGCCTCATGTGTTGGTCAAAAGCCAATGCCCGGTTTCCCTGGACCGGCTAGGTGCACCCCTATGCCATACTTGTTAAAAAAACTTCCTGGCTCGTGATCCAGAAGCGAGCATTACCGTTCGGGGGTAAGGCCCTGGCTCGATACACGTGGAGGGGTAGGGATAAACGTTCACTTGAGCTTAGGAGTGGCCTGATCAGCCCTCTAGCCAAAAGACGGAATCTCTGTGCACGAGGTGCTTACTTTCCTTGTCTTGTACTTGTCTTGTGAATGATTCATGTAATACTTGTCATCCATGCCATGTTTAAATACCATGCTCGTACTTTACTTTACTTTACCTTACCTGTTGCACTCATTACTTTAACTGCCATGTCATTGCATCATGCTAGAACTGCTAGGTTGCTTTACTTTTACCTACTTTTAGTTTCCTTGCACAAGTCTCTTGTAGACTTGCTGACATGTGCCCCTTGCTCTTTTGGGTGTCACATGTTAGACCCTGAGCCAGAGACCGTTGCAGAGTACGTGATGTTTTGCTGACGCTGAGTCTGAGTCCATGATTGCCCAGGAGGAGTTTTGAGGACACCGGTGACCTTTCTTGGTGATTTTGCTGAGTTTCTTTTGTTTTAGGTTTTGTTGTTAGTTGTCGGTGCGTGGCACCTTTGTTTTGTACGCTGTACTTTTGTTGGCCATGTTTGGGCCTTTAGACTCTCTTTTATTTCAGCCTGGTGGCTTTTCTGTGATGTTGAAACTTATTTTATGGATATTCTGAGATATCTCTTTTGTCTCATTTCATTATTATCTTTGTTTCGTTCGCGTTGCAAGGACATGCAGTTTTAAATTTGATTGACGCTTATCGGACTTGTAGCTTTGTAGCTTCAAGTCTGAGCGGACCTTCTCATGCTTCGCCCCCATATTTTTGGGAAGCGGGGCGTGACAATTTTTGCGCCCCTCCTCCACACACTGTTTTGGTACCTTTTTGGTCATATCTATTTATATCTCCTTGGGAGTGAGGGATCTTATTTTTAGGGACACTGATATTCTGCACCATTTTGACCTCTGCATGCATCACCTGCATTACCATATCATTTCCTTTTCTTTTATTTTCATCATGCATGCATCCTCACCCACCCCTCCCATTTCACGTCTCTCGGCGTGCCACACTTTGCACATTGAGGACACTGTGCACTTTAGCTTGGGGGAGTGAGTTCTCACGGTTCTGCTTTTTGTCACCCTTTTATTTTTGCTTTTCTCACGTTTTCCGCTTTTGCACTCATTTTCACCCACTTTTTCGTTTTTTTATCATGCATCACGTTTTCTTACCTTTTTGAGTGTGCTGCATTTCGTAGTAGTTTCTATTTTCTTTTATCCTTATTTCTTTCATCTTTTGCTAGAGATGACTTTTCTGTGATGATGATGACGTGTTGATTAGCTTATCTCTGTTTGCATGCTGTTTTGTCACGTCGTAGTTTTTATTTCAGATATCATATGCTGTGTCTTGCTATGCATTTGAGATAGTAACCCACCTTTTCCTGTATGAATATGGATGAAATTCTGTTATTAGCTGAAGTCTGATAATTCATATGTATGCTCTTTGTAGAAAACACACCAAGCTTCACGCATTGATTGCTTATATCTGGAATACTGCTTTCCTTTCTTATATCACTTCTTATTGCATGAAAATTGTACGCCTTACTTTCAGGTTGAATGAATGTATGTTAGGGTGATATAACTGGACTAGTTTACTTCCTGAGATTAAACTGAGTAGATTACATTACTCTGCTGAAAGTTGTTGTGCATGTCTTATAGAGTGAACCGAGTGTTACATTTATTTCCTTCTCCACATATCTTGAGCATTAATTCTCTACTTATATTCATTGGTGAATCTCCTTTTAGCGGATCCTATATTGGCAATTCCCCCGCTTTATAAAGTTCATGCTCCACTACCCCCAAAATCAAAAAGAAAAAAAATACATGTATATCTTTTTATCTTTTGATTTGGGATCACAATGTATATATGAAAAAAAATTAAGAAAAAGAAAAGAAAAGAGAAAAGAAGTTTATACATGATCCCATCTCATACTCTTTCTGTTTTTCTTCCCTCTTTTGTTTTTATTCTATCATGGAGCTTCAAAAATGGGAAATATATTTATTGATTTATCTTATGCCACCACGCTTATAGATAAGCTTGGGGGAGAGGAACCAATGATGTGAGAGAGAGTGACTACCTGATAGTGCATGACAACCTAAGCTAGGTAATTTTCTATACTTGGTGAGATCACTAAAAGTTTTACAAAATCCAGGAATTGAAACTTAGCAAACATTTCATGAAAACCATACTTTTCTATTCTTACTGCTCCATATTGTGTGATATCTCTTATACTCCACGTAGAAGGATTCAATTGAAAAGTGTGTGGTCTATGATTATGTATACCGCTTTAGATGCTTCAAACGATGTTAATTCTAGAACGATTCCATATTTCATATTATTTTGCTATTCTCGGGTTTTCTATTTTGAATGCATCCATATACTATGGTATCGAGATAAAAATCTTTGACGTGAGTTTTACATTCGCCGTGTGCTTCATGAGCAAAACCCACGTCCTGAGAAAAATGATCTAGCATCTCCTTCTTCGCTTTCTACTCTTTTCTTTCTTTTTATTACTTTTCCCGTCGGGTTCGCCTTTTACTTATCTTCCTCGAGGAGGAGTAAGAGGTAGGCTTGGGGGATTTTGATCACTCCATATTTTACACCTTTTTTCTGCATGTTTGCATGACGTTTTGATCGCCCATATCGTGGTTTTCACGATTATTTGACAATATTGCGATGCTTTTCACTATTTCTTGTTTTTGTCGTATTTCAGGAAATATGGAGCGACTTGGAGCGATTTTGAGATCAATGGGTTTGTAAGCGCTAAGGAGTGTCACCCATGGCTCTTTTGAGGGCCATTCAGCGATGGAAGATGAGTGGAAGAAGAAGGAACTTCGTAGGAGCGACGAGGAGAAGAAACGGAGAAGATTGGGCATTTACAGCATGCCACTCGGCCGAGTGGAGCACTCACTCGGCCGAGCAAGAAGCCCACTCGGCCGACCAAAACGGACACGCACAAAGAACAGAATCAGCGTGTACTCGGTCGAGTGACGACATCCCACTCTGCCGAGTAGGAGAGTTCACTCGCCTGAGTGGCACGAGAAATTCGTCCAGAAAGAGGCAGAGTTACTGGAATCTGTCAGACAATCTGAGAGGCCCCACTCGACCGAGTATGAATGCCACTCGGCCGAGTGAATAAAACACCTCGGCCGAGTCACCTCCGAAGGCAGACCCTGAACCCCCTGACTTACTGTTTTCTTACAGGGTCTGTCACTCGACCGAGTGACAATGTCACTCGGCCGAGTGAGCCGCTCCGCCTGCTGCGAAAGTTGCGATTTCTGGGCTGCGCAGGGGCAGTTTGGTCACGATTTTCTGGGCGATTTTAGGGGGTATTTAAACCCAGTTTTTGCCCTAGTTAGAGAGCTTTTTGGCAGCCTTTTTTAGAACTTTTCAGAACTTTTTAGATTATTAGATTTAGACTTTCTTTTTGAAGATTTGAAGGCTACTTTTATTGGATTCTCTTGGGAAATCATTGGATCTACATTGGTTTGGCTATTTCCTATCAAAAACTCAATTTTTATTAGCTATTTCTCTATTGCAATGAATTCTCTTGATATTATTATTGATTTTTCTGAGAATTGTATGATGAATATTGGGTAGTGCCATCGTTTTAGGGCATAGAGATGAACCCTATGGACCCTATTTCTAAATTGTGACGAAATTGTGGAATTGTTGCTAGAATTGATTAGGGTTAGGTTGTGATTGATTAATTACGGATAGCTAGGGATTCTAATCGATTGGGATTTGCAAGAGATTGGGTCCCAATTGATAGGAAGCCCTAGAAATTCGATTTAGATTGACGATTGGATTGCTCTAAACTTGGTTTGCAAGAGATTGGACCAAAGCTAGGATTTTCAATTGTGAATCTATACCCATATTCGTTTCCAAGAGATTGGACGGATAGGAACTATCACAATCTAGGTCGTAGCTTGAGTTTGCACGAGAGTGGGCTCGAGATATGATTGAATGATGATGTCGTTCTTCACGCTAGCGGCTTAGGCTAAGGTTTGCAAGAGATTGGGCCCTATCCTAGGTTTGCTATAGACCGACGATAGCGCGAGGGCATGAGCTTGGTTCTACATTTAGTTACGACTAGTTCACCTACATTCAAGTATAACAATAATGAAACCTATGAATCACAATGATGAGAGGCGGTCCGTAGTGGGGATTCCCTACTCCTAGACGTTTTATTAATTTGATATTTTCTCTTGACATTTGCACGATTGTGACTGTTTACCCCAAACGATTCTCGATCCTCTTGATAGCTAGGTGATTGGAAGGAGACATGGTCATTTGTCCTCCCTGAGTTCGATACCCGCTCGCCGCTACACCGTGCGCTTGCGGTAAAACTACAAGTTGTTTGTCCTGGGTGTGTGTACTCCCGGGGCGCGATCACAATCCAAGTTCAAAATTATTGAATATTGATTAACTACTTGTGATGGTCTTAATACATTCATATGTCATGTTTTATAATGCTTTATGTTCTATATGCATATGAAATATAATCTTTTGTGGACTTTTGATGTTAACAAAGGGGGAGAAAATTATAAGATTTGAAACACTATCTTGGATGTTGAAGTAATTGGTTGCATGTTAATATGGAGTATCCAAGTAGGGGGAGCATGTCAAAAGGGGGAGCTTTATAATTGCATGATTTATTATATCCCATTGACTTGCACGATCACAGTTCACAAACACAAGCATGCTGACATGATTATGGGCTTTACTGATCAACTCTTAATTACGGTTTGTCATCATCAAAAGGGGGAGATTGTTAGAAACAACGGTCTAGGATTTCTTGTTTAATGATAACAAACCTTCATGAGTTATTTTAATGTGTTTGTTAAGTGTTTTCAGGTTGAAAAGAGTTCGGAACATCAAAAGGGCAATTTGGTCATTTTGGAGATAAAAGGCAATTTCGGCGTAAAAGGACAATTTGGTCATTTTGCAAAATTTTCATGAAGCTATGAAGCATCAAATATGGCCTTGGATTGTGGAGGAGACAACGAGGAAGTCATAGAGATTTTCGGTTTTAAAAACGGGTCCAAAACGGGTAAAATAAGCCATATATAAGATTGGTGGCAATCTTGTAAATAAGATGCTAGGGTTTTCTTTAAAAACCTTATATAATCAACAATGTGGTTGGTCTATAAAAACATCTCTCCCAAAAAAAATTTCTTACATTTGTGCTTGGGCAAAAAATAGAATGGGGGGGAGGGAGAGAGAAAGAGAGGGATTTAAAAATACCATTGTTTAGCTATTAAATAATCCCTTCACAATTTGAATCCTTTGTTGTTTGCAGGATCACCAATGGGACCTCACGCACCAGGGAACAAACAAAGGTAATGCTTTTAATTTAGTGTATCCATTGATTTGTTTTTTGTTTTGTGTGTGCATGTGCTAGTTCAATTTTCATTGGAGCACTAATTCGATTGGAGAAAAAACAAAGGAAGTTGCGACAAAACAAATTCTTGGGAGCACGTGAATCAAAGCAAGCAAAGGCATCATCCTACAACAGGCCAAGCAAAAACAGAGATCGAAATAGTGCGAGGGGGTCAAACAGCACGGAAACCGAGGGTGACTACGCACTAATTCTGAAGCAAACATTGTGTAGATCCAGAACAAATCAGCAGTTGCATAAAGGCCCCCTACAAGTTCAAGAAGCTGTATCTCAAGTAGACATCCGAACGACGAACGACCAGAGCCATTGGAAAGCTGTGCACACGCAAAAGGACGAGGACATCGCGACATCTCAATCTGAGCTTTCTAAACTCATATTTATCTTTTGAGAGTTGCTTTGATCTCTGTAAATCTTATTTTTACAAACTTTTGTGCAAGCTACGTGTTGTAGTTTGGGGGATTCTCGATGTATGAGATATGATCGAGACATGCTCTAGCTTGTTTGGTTAGTTCAATTTAGCAAAGGGGGTTGCGAGTCTATAGAGCTATTGGGAGTGGAGCAAAGGGAGTTGCGAGTTCATAGTGTCTTGTGGGTGTGGAGAAACTCAAAGAGTAGATCTTGGGGGTTGTTAGAGTAGGTCGAGGTTCGACCGAACCAAGGTACATCTTAGTGTCATCTGTGATTGGTTATTTGCTATTTTCTGCATATCTTTTGACTGCATGAGATTAATTCTGTAAATCATATAATTGAACGTGCTTGCATCGTTAAATATTTTTAATTCTGCATTCACCCTATTCACCCTCCTCTAGGTGTCTTATCGATCCTAACAGTGCCCGCACACCAAGATCAAGGATGCGATGTGATCACTTCCGGATATACACCCAGAAAACAATTGTAGTTTTACCGCAAGCGCATGGTTAAGTGGTAAGCAAGTTATTGAACACGAGGAGGGACTAATGACAGTACTCTATCTTAATCACTAAGCTATTGGTAGAAGCTGATTTTGGAATGTTGGTGTCACAATCGTTCAATTAACAATTCAAATTCAAAATTATAAAAGTGTCTAGAGCTAGGGAATCCCCAATATGGATTATCATGCATCCTTGTGAATCATGAATCTCAATGCTACTAGACTTGGATTGAGGTGAACTAGTCGTAACTAAATAGAGAACCAAGCTCACGCTCTCACGCTATTGCCGGTCTATATTGACTTAGATTAGAGCCCACTCTCGTGCAAACCCTAATCTAAGCCACTAGCATTAAGATTGACATCATCGTCCAATCGTACCTCGAGCCCACTCTCGTGCAAACTCGAGTTACGACCTAGATTGTGATAGCTCGTATTCATCCAATCTATTGCAAACGAATATGGGTATATGCTTATAATAAAAATGCTAGCTTTGGTCCAATCTCTTGTAAACCAAACCTAGTGAATCTCGATTATAAATCTAAATCGAATATCTAGACCTTCCCATTGATCAGAGCCCAATCTCTTGCAAACTCTGGACCAATGGAAATTCCTAGCTATCCGTAATAAATCAATCACAATCTAACCTTCTAGAAATTCTAGCAACATAAAAAGTCATTCATCACAAATCTGAAATTAGATTCATATGATTCATCCCTATGCCCTAGAACAACGAATCTACTCACAATTCATCAACGCAACAGCAAAATCAATGATGAAAAACATATTGCAATTCAGATTTAGAAGAAAACAATTCATAAAAGTGCAATTTCAAAAGAAATAGACAAACCAGATCTGAGTTCTTCAATCTCCAAAAGGGAATTACAATTAGAATTAACCTAAAATCTATTTTTTGGTCTCCCTCTAATCTAGGATAAAAACTGGGCTTAAATGCATGCCCAAAACGTCTAAAAAATCCCGACAGAACTGCCCCTGCACAGCCCAAAACCCTAATTTTCGACCCAAGCTGGCGGCGCTACTCGGCCGTGTGGAAATCTCACTCGGCCGAGTGGGGGACCCGAATAAAAACAGAGAAGTTGGAAGATTTGGGCGTTCTGGCACTCTGCGTCACTCGGTCGAGTGAGATTTCCTACTCGGTCAGTGGGTCTTCTGCTGCGTGATGCGTCCCGGAACTAACTCAGAAACGATGTCGTCTAACCGCAATCGCATGGTATAGTGACAAGCGGGTATCGAACACGGGGAAGCAGTGCTAAACTACCTATCTACTCCTAGGTTGGGTTAGACTTGCCGTTTTATTGGTTGATGTGGATTATGGAGTGTCGTAATGGTGATGGATGCGAAAGTCATGTCACTCGATGTCGCAAACAAAGGATTCCACACAATATAAAAGAATAAAATATAAAAAGACTAAGGCTTTAGGACTCGCCACTAGGACCGTCGAATATCGATGCTAGGCTAGGACTCTTACGTTGCATTGGTTTTATTGGGGGATTGTAGCATCTAGAAAGTGAATTCATGCGTCTGGACATCATGAATCTAACGTATCGCATAAACCTCGCTCTTGCGATTGGTGCATACGATACGTGCATTAAGGATCTACAAAGTTCTCACCACTCTCGTGGTTTGAATGCTCTCAACTCGTACCACTCTCGTGGGTTAGAGCTTCGAGGTATTTTGGTAGCTCTTATTGACGTAATGTCGGTATCCGTCAATTAGTGATATAGTTCATCGATGGATCCCATCAAGGCACGAGCCGGGCGTGGTCACGTACCTCGGTTGAATCCACTAACTCCCTAATTAAATCCGTAGGACACTCCTTAAGTTAATCGATTCCACCGACCGTGGGCACGATCTCAGTACGAGTTCTCCTAGGGATTTTACTAGATCAACCAAAATACAACCCCTTTTATACCCAACGCATCATAAAAATCCCATCTTTACATCTAAATCCTAAAATCCTTGGGCTAATCCCTTAGCCCTAGAAAAGACTATTCGTGCATGATAGCAATAGATATAAGAACGATAGAAAACTTCATTGCATGCATCAAAGAGATATTCAATAATCAATCAATAAGAAGAACTAAAATAGAATTAAAGAAAACAAAAATACTTATCTTCATACAAAGGAGGGGCCTATGGCATAGCCTAACTCCAAAAGATCGTCTCCACAACTCTCTAAAACCTCTCCAAAAAGTATATAAAAAGTCCCCCTGACTACTGCCAATTCCTACCTCCAAACCCTCGCAAGACAACGCCCAAAAGCCCTCTCAAAATCGTCCCCAAAATCCGGACGAAACTTAAAATCTGGGCCCACGGCGACTCGGTCGAGTCGTTAGAAGTCTAGATCCATCGCCCAAAACGTCGGTCTGTCTGCTCGGTCCGAGTAGGGTCTGCTCGGGCCGAGTAGGTAGCTGCTTAGTTGAGTAAGTGGCTGCTCGGTCGAGCCGTCAAAAAATCTGGAATCATTCCGAAACGTCGCCCTGCCTGCTCGGACCGAGTAGGGTCTGCTCGGTCGAGTAGGCACCCTGCTCGGTCGAGTAGGCACCCTGCTCGGTCGAGTATACATTTGCTCGGTCAAGTAGGCAGTTGCTCGGTCGAGTAGGCTACTGTTTAGTCGAATTTTAGCACTGTGGCACTCTGCTCGGTCGAGTAGGATCCTGCTCGGCTGAGTAGATTGTTGAAAACAGATTTCAGCACTGCAGCATCTACTTACAGAAATTTCCCAGAGCTTATCTGACCTCCGATTGGTGCGTACTTGGTGGCGTTGGAACCGTCTTGAAGTCTACTATCTGGAAAAAATATAAGAAAAATATTGAAAAATCCTAGGTGATAGCATATTTGAAAATAGTGCATAGTTTTCCTGTTTCCAGTACTTTGGGTCGATCGATTCCTTCGCCGCATCATAGCTCGATCGAGCGACCTGTAATCCATGAGTCATGGTATCATAGAACCATGCTTTATTTGTTTTCCTCTTCCTCATACCTTCTCTCTTTCCCCTTCCTTGCTCCCCAGCAGCTTTGAGTCACCGAACACGGCGCTTCATGAGTTCAGGTGTCGAAGCACGTGCTTTCTCCTCCAATTTACTCCAAATCGCTCGATATTCCCTGAAATACAACCAAACGCTCTTAAAGTACAATAGTTCCAATTATGAGTGTAAAAGCTATGAACTATGTAATTGAGCAATCATTTTGACGTGTAATCATATAGATAAAACGTGGAATATAATGACACATCAAAATCCCCCCAAGCTTACCTCTTACTCGTCCTCGAGGAAGACTAGAAAGAAGCAAACACGGGAGATGGATCCAATGGAGATGTGAGGCAGAGGCATGTAATGGAGATAATGGGTTCAATCTTAAATTCAGAAAATATAAGAACCCAAGGTATGCAAGATCTCGTGAACATACGTCAATGAAATTAGAACACATATACACAACAAATACTTTAGTCTCGCTCAAATTAAAATAACGTGGATTTCAATAAATGTAATGAACTTGATATGTGATAAAATGAGAGTAGAGTTATATCATATCATAGTTTATCATGCAATATACTAAGTTCACAGAAATGAAACCAATGTCCACAACTCATTCTCTAAGCAGTATAACATACCATGGTCAAACATTTTCAAGCATGAGTGGTATTTTGTTATACTTCATGGAATGAATTTAGCAAAATTCAATCAAGTTAAGTCATCACCACACTATGACTATTTCAAGACTCCTAGAACCCATCAACTTTGCCATGTTTTTGTTCTATATAGAAATGGAGATAAGGATAAGGGATTTTTGTACTTTTATATTGTTTTTGGCTATATGAATATTTCATATACATTTTTCCTTCTTTGTATACACGCGATAACTCAATATATACAAAAAGCGGCCCATGCATCCCAGACCAGACGGTCTTAGGGCATTGGGTTATGAAGAACCCCTAGGGCCTTTTATTCAGGATATTTGTTTGGTTTTTGCATTATTGGGACTTTTGCAAACTCACGTAAACGCGATGGAATGCAAAACATGATCAAAGATCATTTATTGGCTATTCACAAAGGAAAAAGAAAAAGCATATAATCTAGACATGGCTCAGATTTAGGAATCCTAATCATCACTACTTTGGTTATCATGGGGTTATCCTATCTCTTTTGAATCATTAAATATCCATGAAGCAATAGAGTTATCAATCAAATCACGCAGGAGTCAAATGATTTTCAGATTTGATTCATTCATTTTAGCTTAACTGTTTCAAGAATATGGTTGTGAAACTATGTATTCTACTATGAAAAAGCATATTAACAAAGATACACTAATCAAGAAATCGAACTCTAATCTAACAGATATCAGAGTTCATAAAAAAATAAATCCACGATTTTTCATAGAAAATGAAGCATGTGAGACATAAATATAGAAGTGAACATGTTTCATGTGGAAATATCGAAGTGTGTTTCACGATGAAGCAAAGCACGTGCACGATGCACTCCCCCAAGCTTAAACATCATATTATCCTCAATGTGTGTATGATATAAATAGAGGACAACGACAAGATAGGGGGGCCACTCAATAAAATAGTTTCTCTCCTCCAAGCTTAAACGTCACATAAAAATGGGGGGGAGATGCAAAATAAGCGCCAAATAAAAGGGTGGGCATGGATGATAAATAATGGGTTTGGTGCAAAAGATAATTGAGCCATCATATGTGGTTAATTTATTAAACTAAGAAAGCATATAAAGTCATATACTGTCCTCTCACTGTCGAGAGGATTCGTGTTTATTGAAAGCATAAAATACTACACTACTGGATTAATATCACCTATAGCAAAAGGCAGATCTAGTATCTTTGCTGGTGTAGGCAACTGCTCCACCTGCTCATTCCGTGACTCCGCTAGGCGTGTGTGTCCACAGACTCCATCAGATTCCAACAATGCGGCTCCCATCATCTCCCCACGGACTCCACCTGTGCCCTGCAAGAGATAAGCCGCATCAATCTGATGTGGATATTCTTTCACAAAATAAATGTATTCCAAAGAGGGTCATCAACATAAGTATTTAAAATTAAGGATGGTTGATGACACTTCCCTGGAAATAAATCTCTATTCTCGTACACCACATCGATCAACTCCTCGTTGTTTTCCTCTGGTTCCTCAGGTAACTCTGGCATAATAGAGTGGGTCTCATCAGGATGCTCCTCATCATCGTCAGGCTCATCCCAGCGCACCTCTTGATCATATTCATGTGCGTCCATGGGTGCTAACTCCTCGCTCTCCTCCTCGTATACGTCACATTGTACCTTTTGTTCATATGTATATGTATCCTAGAAAAGGCACGATGAGTCGTCAAAATCTGAATCATAAAAAACATCATACACGGGAGGGGAATCAAATGTAGGAGATGAGAGGGTGAAGAGATCTCCCTGAAGTGGAGCAGTAAGCTCTAGTGGGTGGCAAGGGGAAGCGACGATGACACGATCTGACTCTGCAGTACTAGGTGTTGTGGTCTCGTCGGGGGTGGCAATATCAAAACTCATAATACCTCCCCCAAGCTGAACGTGGACATCCTCCTCAGGCTCCTCAGGTATAGAAGGCAATGTAAACTTCATCTTCTCCTTTTTATACCTCCTTCTTCGTTTCTGTCCTGGAGCTCGAGGCACCTGATTCCATGGCTTGACCTTCTCAATAGTAGGTGCATGTGGCTCTATGGGCTCATTTATCTTGGCCACGGTATAAAAGTGGGTCTTGTGCCCCTCAACTAGAGCGTAGACTCCATCATCAATTATGCCTGTGGAAGAGATACGATGAGTATAAAGTTTTGAAATCCGAGCTTAAAAGGATCACATGCAGTTATTGTTAATGGAACGGTTTCTCGAACTACGTCGACAATGTTTCTCAATAGGTCCATATATGTGTCCTCCTCCTGCAGCTCAGATGTCTCTATTTGTGGAGTGTTAATGGTGTAAAGGTGGATATGATCACCTTCAAGTGAAACATGCACTTCGTCTACGATAGTACCTGCATCAGAGACATTAGCCATAACGAAATCGATGAGTACTTGGTCGGATGGTTTACCTGCCATAACGGTTAGCGAACCGGTAGATCGAGTATCATCTATCATTTGCTCCAAGGTTCTGCCAACTGCAGATCACAGAACTTTCCCACTTGCATCCTCTTCATAAATTCACGTGAGGGTCCCTTTAACATTCAAGCGAAGATATCAAACTACTTGGAACCATCCCACTCATGGTCTGACTCCGTATGGAACATTCCTAACATTCTTTTGAACTTGCACAATGCTTCTCTAAATGACTCTCCATTAGCCTGATAGAATGTAGCGAGGTATATATAGGATCGTATAGAACCCAGTCGCGTCTTTGAAAGCACCATCGCTGCATCAACTGTACCTGATCAAGCAAAGTAGACAACCTGGAAAAGACGTCAGTGGTACAAAGAGAGATATAGATAATAATAATAGCAGGTAGTGGGAAAAAATCTCTCTATGTTTTTTGTTTGTTTGTTTTGTTTTGTTTTTGTTTTTTTACGCACTCTAATCAACCTAATCGTGGTAAATAGATAATATGGAAGAACGCCTCCCCGGTAACGGCGCCATAAACTTGATCGAGCTGGAACTAACTCCGAAACGATGTCGTCTAACTGCAAGCGCATGGTATAGTGGCAAGCGGGTATCGAACACAGGGAAGCGGTGCTATACTACCTATCTACTCTTAGGTTGGGTTAGACTTGTGGTTTTATTGGTGGATGTGGATTATGGAGTGTCGTAATGGTGATGGATGCGAAAATCGTGTCACTCGATGTCGCAAACAAAGGATTCCACACAATATAAAAGAATAAAATATAAAAAGACTAAGGCTTTAGGACTCGCCACTAGGACTGTCGAATGTTGACGCTAGGCTAGGACTCTTACGTTGCATTGGTTTTATTGGGGGATTGTAGCATCTAAAAAGTGAATTCATGCATCTAGGCATCATGAATCTAATGTATTGCATAAACCCCGCTCTCGCGATAGGTGCATACGATACGTGCATTAATGATCTACAAAGTTCTCACCACTCTCGTGGTTTGAACGCTCTCAACTCGTACCACTCTCATGGGTTAGAGCTTCGAGGCATTTTGGTGGCTCTTATTGACGCAATGGCAGTAGCTGTCAATTAGTGATATAGTTCGTCGGTGGATCCCATCAAGGCACGAGCCGGGCATGGTCACGTACCTCGGTTGAATCCACTAACTCCCTAATTAAATCCGTGGGACACTCCTTAAGTTAATCGATTCCACCGACCATGGGCACGATCTCAATACAAGTTCTCCTAGGGATTTTGCTAGATCAACCAAAATACAACCCCTTTTATACCCCACGCATCATAAAAACACCATCTTTACATCTAAATCCTAAAATCCATGGGCTAATCCCTTAGCCCTGGAAAAGACTATTCATGCATGATATCAATAGATATAAGAACGATAGAAAACTTCATTGCATGCATCAAAGAGATATTCAATAATCAATCAATGAGAAGAACTAAAATAGAATTAATGAAAACAAAAATACTTATCTTCATACAAAGGAGGGGCCTATGGCATAGCCTAACTCCAAAAGATCGTCTCCATAACTCTCTAAAAACTCTCCAAAAAGTATATAAAAATTCCCCCCGGACGGCTGCCAATTCCTCCCTCCAAACCCTCGCAACACAACCGCCAGAAGCCCTATCAAAATCGTCCCCAAAATCCGGATGCAACTTAAAATCTGGGTCCACGGCGACTCGGTCGAGTAGGTGGCTGCTCAGTCGAGTCGTCAGAAGTCTGGATCCATCGTCCAAAACGTCGGTCTGTCTATTCGGTCCGAGTAGGGTCTGCTCAGACTGAGTAGGTAGCTGCTCGATCGAGTAAGTGGCTGCTCGGTCGAGCCGTCAGAAAATTCGGAATCATTGCCCAAACGTCGCACTACCTGCTCGGACCGAGTAGGGTCTGTTCGGTTGAGTATGCAGCTGCTCGGTTGAGTAGGTTGCTGTTCAGTCGAATTTCAGCACTGCAGCACTCTGCTCGGTCGAGTAGGATCCTGCTCGGTCGAGTAGATTGCTGAAAACAGATTTCAGCACTGCAGCATCAGCTTGCAGAAATTCCTCAGAGCTCATCTGACCTCCGATTGGCATGTTCTTAGTGCCGTTGGAACCGTCTTAAAGTCTAATATCTGGGAAAAATATCAAAAAATACCGAAAAATCCCAAGTGATAGAATATTTGAAAATAGTGCACGGCTGTCATGTTTCCAGCACTTTGGGTCGCTCAATTCCTTCGTCGCATCATAGCTCGATCGAGCGACCTGGAATCCATGAGTCATGGTATCATAGAACCATGATTTCTTCGTTCTCCTCTTCTTCGTCCCTTCTCTCTTGCCCCTTCCTTACTCCCCAGCATCTTTGAGTCATCGAACATGGTGCTTCATGAGTTCAGGTGTCGAAGCATGCGCTCTCTACTCCAATATACTCCAAATCGCTCGATATTCCCTGAGTTGCAACCGAACGCTTTTAAATTACAATAGTTATAATTATGAGTGTAAAAGTGTATGAAATATGTAATTGCGCAATCATTTTGACGTGTAATCATATAGATAAAACGTGGAATATAATGACACATCACTGCGCTTTCCAAGAATTCCAGAGAGTCTGCTTCGATTTCCTTCAGAAGTTCTGACTCACTCGGGCGAGTGGAGTTTTCTACTCGGCCAAGTGGAATTATCCACTCGATCAAATACATTGTGGCACGAGATGTCTCCGTATCAGTTGTACTCACTCGAGCACGCTTCTTCACTCAGCCGAGTGGGCTGCGTTACTCGTGTAGGATCTAAAATAAGCCTGGGGGTGAATAGGCCAATGACCAATTATCGCTTGATAAAATTTAGTCTAGATAAAACTTAAAAAACTTCAGGCAGATAAATGTGCAGAAAATGAACAGCAGAAGCAATCACAAAGTGCACACAGTATTTATCCTGGTTCGGTCCCTCCAAGACCTACATCCAGCCTTCAAAGTATCCACAAGATTTATAGTATCCAATAGTACAGACACACGAACTCAGTGCACCGACACTGATTCTCAAGCCTATACCCTAGCTTACCAAAGCTCAAATACTACAACACTAGCAGTACTTCCCCGTCTAACTTACCCTTCACAAGTTAAGACTCCAACAAACTCAGAGTAGAAAGAATTACGTTACAACCCGATCAACAATACCATAAATCACACAATATAAAAAAGGAGTAAGAGTTTAGAAAACTCATTTGTGGATTTTTGGCTCTGTCCCCGTAGATCAGCACTGAAAGATCTCCGCAATGCTTCTGACGGATCTTCGTTTGGACCTCTGTGCTGAAAGATAGCTCTGTCCCTTAACCGGTAGACATACGGACTCCTCGGTTGACGTGAACATGGATCTGAAAATTTTCTCTAGGACAGGCTTCTTTTTGGGCTCATGATATAGTGCTCATTGATATGAACCCAACCCGCAAACGGCTCTCAATTTCGATCTCTAGAACTCAACTTATGGATGATTTAGTGAAGAGGTATACATGTGTATTTATAGGGTAAAAGGCTGCGGGTTTGGTACTGTGTGAACGGATCCAATAGGACGGCGTCGAACCCGCGGGTCAAAACCGCGTACAATCCGTAACCCGCATTCGCGGCGCCGCATACTGAACAGTACCGTACGTGTATTTTTATGAGTATTTTCACTGTATTCTTGAGTATTTGGCCTCCAAATAATTCCATAAAATTCTGAAAAAAAATTCTCAAAAATCCCAGAGCCCCATATTTACATGGTAGAATTGTTTCACCTCATTTCACCACTTGTAGAAAAAGTTTCTTCTTTGTATACTCACGTTTTCTTCGTATTCTTCCGTATTTGGGCTTCAAATAATTTCCATAAATCCTGTAAAAATTCCCATGATGTTTATAGCCTATGATTTACTCTAGGGTAGAGTTTCATAGCTATACTTCACTGTTTGCTCTGCTTTCGTAATTCCAAATGCAGTTTTATCGTTGTATTTCAATGTACTTGAGTACGTACATGCTTATACTGACCAAGCATGACTGTCATACTGCATAGGGACCTGTTAGAACCTGATACACACTTAACAAACATATTAGAACAGTTCAGTAGGGTTTGTGAACATCAAACAAGCATGAAGTAGTTGTTTCCAACATTCTCCCCCATTTGATGAGAACAAACCAAACATTAAGATTACACCAAAAAATTGTGAAGTGTGTGAAGTGTTAAGCATGAAGTGTAAGCATGAATGACAAAAAGATTAAGTGCATGCAATCATGACAATGAAAAAATATGCTCCCCCTATTATCATGCTCCCCTTATCTTTGATACTCCCAAACAACATAACAGCAATCCCATTCCCAATCTTAATACATTCTCTCCCCCTTTGTTTTCATAAAAAACGCATAAGAGAGTAAATAGCATATGGCTAATGGAAAAGGAAACATTATAAAGCAGAACAAAAAGCAATACATTGATGACCACCACGAACAATTAAGCAATATGCACTAATCTATAACTAGCATAATTCATCTTCGTGCTCAAGTGTGATGATCAAAAGTTTAGTACATATGGAGAAATAATAAGGAATATAGCCTGTCATATCCAACTTTTCAACTAAACATATGTACTTCAAAGATTGAGTTTCCCCTTCTCATGTAATATGAGTTCAAGGTACCAATTCCAAACATGACCTATAAGGAATTTTAAATGTGAAATGTCAGTGCTTGATGGACTTAACACCAATGCTAAGAAAATGCCTTTTATAGCATAAGTTGGATGTCCGAGGGTAGTATCAAGGACATGGATCGTATCCATTTTTCATACGAAGCTTTGTGTATATATATATATTAAGAAACTTGTCTTTGTTATTCTTTTTATATACGTATATATACTTTGATGGGAGCTTTTCTTTTTATCCATGCCTTGAAACATCATATCCCATTAGTTGAACATAATTTATTACACCAACAACCACTTTTCTTATTCAAGATTAGAAAGCCATATCAAAAACATTTTGTTCTGTGTATGTGTGATTTGAAGATGAAAAACTATAGTTACGCATTAATGAATATGACCTAATTAAGCATGAAGTCTTTGAATGCAAGCATTGTTAAGAATATAATATCTAAAATCCATAAGACATATGTTTTGCATCAAAGACGATTTTGATGAAAAGTGCAAAATGAGGATATAGACATTATATTTCCCCCCTTTTTTATTTTTTTATTTTTTATAGCAGACCACAAAAAAAAAGAAAAGCACACCAAAAAAATATTTTCACTCTAAAAATGATCAATAATGCGCAATTCTAGACGTAGACGACAAAAGCGATCTTCTGGCAAATGTTTTGTAAAAATATCTACCAACTAAGAATCAGTAGACATATATTCAATGGATACATCCTCTTTTGCCAAATGATCTCTAAGGAAATGATGTCTTACGTCTATGTGGTTTGTTCGAGAGTGATGAACATGATTGTTAGAAAGATCTATAGCACTCTTACTATCACATCTTAATGGAACTTTTCTAAGAGACAAACCGTAGTCAGATAAGGTTTGTATCATCTAAAGTACTTGGGCACATCAACTGCCAAGGGCAATATACTCAGCTTCAGTAGTGGATAAAGCAACATTGTTCTGTTTACGACTCGACCAAGAAACTAATGAATGTCCTAGCATAAAACATGTTCCACTAGTGCTCTTTCTATCAATCATACTACCAGCATAATCAGTGTCAGCAAATCCAATTAAATCAAATAATCCACATGAAGGATACCAAAGGCCTAAAGAAGGTGTGTGAATCAAATACCTAAAGATCCTTTTTATGGCAATTAAGTGTGACTCTTTTGGACAAGTTTGAAAATGTGCACACAAACAAACATCAAACATTATATCGGGCCTAGACGCTGTTAAATAAAGGAGAGATCCAATCATACCTCGATAAAGCTTTTGATCCACGTCGATTTTTTTTCATCTTTTTCCAGCTTCGTCGTGGGACTCATGGGAGTTCCAATTCCTTTCGCCTTCTCCATCCCAAACTTTTTCAATAGTTCTCTGATGTACTTGGTTTGCGATAGGAAGATGCCTTCTTCATTTTGCTTGACTTGGAATCCCAAAAAGTACTTCAGTTCTCTAACAAGGCTCATCTCAAATTGATCATCCATGACCTTCTCAAACTTTTGACATAAAAGATCATCAGTAGCATCATAAATAATATCATCAACATATATTTGTACGATGATAAACTGATTATGATCATGCAAAATAAAAAGTGTGTTGTCTGCACTACCCTTTTTAAAAGCATTTTCCAAAAGATAAGCACTAAGACGATCATACCAAGTTCTAGGAGCTTGCTTAAGACCATATAACACTTTTTCAAGTTTAAAAACATGATGGGGAAAATCATGACTTCAAAACTAGGGGGTTGTTCAACAAACACATCTTCTTTCGGGTACCCATTCAAGAATGCACTTTTAACATCAATCTGTTTAAGCTTGAGTTTCTTATAACTTGCAAAGGCTAATAAAATTCGTATAGCTTCCAATCTAGCAACTGGTGCAAAAGTTTCATCAACATCTATGCCTTCAATTTGATTATAACCTTTAGCAACCAATCTTGCCTTATTCCTGATTACTCTTCCAGATTCATCAAGCTTGTTTTTATATATCCATTTGGTACCTACAACAGGATAATCTATCAGTCGTGGTACTAAATTCCAAACATTATTTCTATCAAATTCATTCAATTCATCATGCATAGCCATTACCCAACTTTCCTCAATCAAAGCAGATTCAATAGTCTTTGGCTCAATTTCAGATATAAAATCCCCACAAATGTATAAAGCACTAAGATTACTAAAAGAGGAACGAGTTCGTATATCTGCCGTGGGTGCTCCAATGATCAGTTCTAGTGGATGGTTGGGATTGTATCTTAGCACTCCTCTGTTCAGTGGTTCTTCCTCTTGGTTCTTTTCTTTTTCAGCAGGTTCTTGTGCTTGACTTGGTTTAGCAATGTCCCTTGAACAGCTATCATTCTCTGCAACTGCATCACCTTCAGTTTCCCTGTAATTCTAAGAATTATTCTCAGTTTCATCAAATTTAAAATTAATTGATTCAACAATAGTCAAAGTGCATTTATTATAAATCCTGTAAGCTTTGCTTCTTGACGAATATCCTATAAGCACTCCTTCGTCTGATTTGGATTCAAATGTACTAAGTAGATCTCAAGTGTTTAATATGAAACATCTGCATCCAAATACTCTAAAATATGAAATATTAGGAGTTTTTCCATGCCAAAGTTCATAAGCAGTTTTCTTTACTGTTGGTCTTAGCATGACTCTATTACAAACATAACAAGCAGTATTTATTTGCTCGGCCCAAAAATACATAGGCAATTCATACTCATTCAGCATACTTCTATCCATTTCTTTTAAAGTCCTATTCTTTCTTTCAACTACTCCATTTGTTGCGGTGTTCTAGGAGAAGAAAATTCATGCAGAATTCCTTTTTCTAAACAAAAGTTTTCAAAGATTGCAGTTTCAAATTCTCCTCCATGATCACTTCTAATTTTTACAATTGAAAGATTTTTCTCATTTGAAACTTGATTGCAAAAGTTTTGAAAGTTTTCAAAAGAGTCTGACTTTTTTGCTCTCAAAATAAACCCATGTAAATCTTGAAAAATCATCGACCAATACTAAGCAAAACTTCTTTCCATTTAAACTAGCAACATCAGTTGGTCCAAATAAATCCATGTGAATTAATTCTAAGATGCGTGTAGTTGCTATTTCTTTAATTCCAGTAAAGGTAGATCAAGTTTGCTTACCCTTTGTGCATGCCACACATAACTTACTATTCTTGTATTTCTAATGTGGCAGTCCTCTCACTAGATTTCTATTCTCCAGTTTCTGCAACAACTTCATTCCAGTATGTGCCAATCTTTTGTGACACAGTGTTGCCTCGTCTTCCCTGCCAATCAAACATTTAGCTATTGTTAGTTCTTCAATAATAAGTGTATAAACATTATTTTTCCTATTAACCGTAATCAAAACATTACCTGTAACAGTATCAATGATTTTACAAAATTTTGCATCAAATAGTACGTTCATACCTTTGTCACAGAGCTGGCTAATAGAGATGAGGTTGTGTTTAATATTTTCAACCCATAGGACATCCTTCAGTTGAAAAATGTTGTTACCTACAACACCCTTTCCAATTACCTTGCATTTTCCGTTGTACCCAAGTGTAACACTTCCTCCTACACTTCCTCCTTCTTGCTTTACGAGGCTAAGGAACTTTCGTAACTTTCTGTCATGTGTCTTGAGCAGCCAGAATCCAAATACCACTCACACTTTTGTTCCTTAGCCAAGCTGTACACCTATACATAAGAAAAAAAGGACATGTGTTACCTAGGCAACCAAATAGGTCCACGATGTTTAGTGATAGTGCCTTTAGTAACCCATACTTGTTTAAATTTGATTTTCTTGTTTCCATACAAACTGTTCCTATATGCATGATCGACAGAACCACAAGTATGACATTTAGCATGAGCTTGGTTTCTTTTAACAACTCCATTGTGAACAATCTTCTTTTCAACATATTGATTTCCATATCCAAGACCTTGTCTATTGTTTCCAAGCGATTGATAACCAAGAATGATGTCGAGAGTTTTCTTCCATACACCAAATTTCTTAATACTCAATTCTAAGTTAGAGATCTTGGATTTTAGGTAGAAGTTTTCATTCACAAGCATTATACTTTTACTTATAAAACCATTTCTATTTTCATCTTCATTTTTCTTAAGATTTTCAAATTTCTTTTCAAGACTCAAAATCTTTTCTTTAGACTTGCTATCTTCTAGTTTTAGCATGGCACAAGATTCATATTTAAGAGTTTCATGCAAACTAGTTTTTCCTTTCAGTTTTGAAATTGTAGCTTTAAGATCCTCTATTTCAGATTTCATTTTATCTTTATTTTGTGAAAAAATGAAAATTATCCTGCTGTAATTCAAAGTTGACTTCTTTTAAAGATTTCACAGAGGATTCTAGATTATTAATTTCTAAGTTCATATTTTCACAAATATTCATAAGTTCTGGTAGAGGGAATTCATGTACCTCTGATTTTGTCAAATTGATGTCTCCAATCAGACATAAAGATAAGTGAGCAACTTCCTCTTCTGGTTCATCCTTATCATCGTCATCCCATGTCATAGCAAGTGATCTTCCTTTTGATTCTGACGGGGCATCCTTCAAAGTTGGACAATTCTTCATAAAGTGTCCTTGTTTCCTACATTTGAAATACTATACAGAATTAGTAGTATTCTGTTCAGAAGAAAAGTTTGAAGGATTAAACTTATTAAAGCGATTGAACCTTTTTGACATTTCAGACTTTCCCTGCGGTGTCTTGATGTATCTTCTGAAGCCTATGACCATCAGGGCTTGCTCATCATCAAGATCGTCGTTGCTTTCTTCAGCTTTGAACGCTATGGACTTAGCAGCTTTGGCTCTCCCTTTTCTCATGACTTGATGGTTTTCAGCTCCAGCTCATGGGACATCAGGTTCCCAATCAAATCATCCAAGTTCAATTTGGAGAGATCTCGAGCTTCTTGGATTGTAGTAACCTTTAGACGGAAAGTACTTGGCAAGGCTTGAACGATTTTCCTTACCAGTTCCACGCTTGGGTACGTCTTTCCAAGTGGCTTTGAGTTGTAAATGATGTCTGTAAATCTTGCATACATGTCCTTGATCGTCTCTACAAGTTTCATGTGGAAGCCATCACATTCAGTGCTGAGAAGTGCTAGTCTAGATTCCTTGACTTGAGACATTTCCTCGTGTGTTACTTCCAGAGTTTGCCAAATTTTCTGTGCGGTTAAACAGTGGGAAACACGTTTAAATTCAGTCTTATCAAGTGCACAAGTTATTGCATTCATTGCGTTTCCATTTAATGAAAACAATTTTTTATCACTGTCATCCCATTTATCCTCAGGTTTTGGGATTTCAATATTCTCAATTGTTAAGACAGGTGACAGGTGATGAATATCCATTAGCAATAATTTTCCAGACATCATAATCAGCAGATACTAAATAAATTTTCATCCTAGCTTTCCAGTAGGCAAAATCAGTTCCATTAAATTTTGGTGGTCTAACAGTGGATTGTCCTTCAGCAAATACTGAATCATAAAGACTCATTGTAAACTGGACTTAAATAGTCAAGCCTGGTACTTTGATACCAATTGTAGGATCTAAAATATGCCTAGAGGGGGTGGGGGTGGGGGTGGGGTGGGGGTGAATAGGCCAATGACCAATTATCGCTTGATAAAATTTAGTCTAGATAAAACTTAAAAAACTTCAGGCAGATAAATGTGCAGAAAATAAACAGCAGAAGCAATCACAAAGTACACACAGTATTTATCCTGGTTCGGTCCCTCCAAGACCTACATCCAGCCTTCAAAGTATCCACTAGATTTATAGTATCCAATAGTGCAGACACACGAACTCAGTGCACCGACACTGATCTCAAGCCTATACCCTAGCTCACCAAAGCTCAAATACTACAACACTAGCAGTACTTCCCTGTCTAACTTGCCCTTCACAAGTTAAGACTCCAACAAACTCAGAGTAGAAAGAATTACGTTACAAACCGATCAATAATAACACAAATCACACAATATAAAAAAGGAGTAAGAGTTTAGAAAGCTCATTTGTGGATTTTGGCTCTGTCCCCGTAGATCATCACTGAAAGAGCTCTGCAACGCTTCAGACGGATCTTCGTTTGGACCTCTGTGCTGAAAGATAGCTATGTCCCTTCACCTGTAGGCGTACAGACTCCTCGGTTGACGTGAACATGGATCTGAAAATTTTCTTTAAGAAAGGCTTCTTCTTGGGCTCATGATATAGTGCTCGTCGATACGAACCCAACGCCGCAAACGGCTCTCAATTTCGATCTCTAGAACTCAACTTATTGATGATTTAGTGAAGAGGTATACATGTGTATTTATAGGGTAAAAGGCTGCGGGTTTGGTACTGTGTGAACAGATCCAATAGGGCGGCATCGAACCCGCGGGTCAAAACCGCGTACAGTCCGCAACCCGCAATTGCAGCGTCGCATACGGAACAATACCATATGTGTATTTTTTGAGTATTTTCACTATATTCTTGAGTATTTGGCCTCCAAATAATTCCATAAAATTCTGAAAAATTCTCAAAAATCCCAGAGCCCCATATTTACATGGTAGAATTGTTTCACCTCATTTCACCACTTATAGAAAAATTTTCTTCTTTGTATACTCACATTTTCTTTGTATTCTTCCGTATTTGGGCTTCAAATAATTTCCATAAATCCTGAAAAAATTCACATGATGTTTATAGCCTATGATTTACTCTGGGATAGATTTTCATAGCTATAATTTATTGTTTGCTTTGCTTTCGTAATTCCAAATGCAGTTTTATCGTTGTATTTCAACGTACTTGAGTACGTACATGCTTATACTGACCAAGCATAACTGTCATACTGCATAGGGACCTGTTAGAACCTGAAACACACTTAACAAACATATTTGAACAGTTCAGTAGGGTTTGTGAACATCAAACAAGCATGAAGTAATTGTTTCCAACAACTCGGCCGAGTGGCCTGTTTCTGGAAGCAACTCTCCTCCTCCTCACCTCTTCGTCGATTCTATCGATCTTCTTCTTCTTCTGCTCATCATCTAGCACTGTTAGCTCCTCGATATGGCTATGGGCAATGCTCCAGTACGTGTGCAAGTCCCTTAATCTCATTTTTGCTCCGGATCGCTCTATATTTCCCGAAATCCAACAAAAACACGAAATAGTGAAAACCACGATATGGGAGATAAAAATGGTAAGCAAATATGTAGGAAAAATGTGTAAAATATGAACAGATCAAAATCCCCCAAGCTTGCCTCTTACACGTCACCGAGGAAGATGAGTAAAACAGCGGACCCGGTGGATAAAAATAAGGAAAATGAAAAAGAAAGATAGAAAATAAAATGAAGAGGGAGGTGCTAGATCATCCTCTCAAGATATGGAGTTGCTTACTCAAATAGCGCACGATGAATTAAACATGCTAAAGATTTTTACCTCGATATCACATCATATATATGCGCATTCGATATAGAAACCAAGAACGTTAAACTGAAATCATTCTAGAATTAGCATCATCTAAGGCATTTAAAATGATATACGTAATCATAGATTGCACACTTTTTAATTAATCGCTTTCTGCTTGGAGTATAAGAGGTATCACACATTATAAAGCGATAAAAATAGAAAGAGATGGTAATCATGAAATGCATGCCAAATTTTCAATTCATAGACTTTGTTATACTCTAAGTAATCTCCCTAAGTATCAAAAATTACCTAGCTTAGGTCTTCATGCACATATAAGTAGTCACTCTCTCACACATCATTGGATCTCCTTCCCCAAGCTTATCTATAAGCGTGGTGGCATCAAATAGAACAATACGACTTTTTCCCATTTTTTGAAGCTCCAGAGGAATAAAGGGAAATAAAAAAGGTAAGAAGGAAGGATTGTGTATATACAAATGAACTTCTTTTTGTTTTTCATTTTTTCATTTTTTCATTTTTTCATTTGTGTGTTTTTTCTTTTTCTTTTTCAGACCAATATACACAATAACAATCCCGAATCAAAGATGGAAAGATATGCATGTATTTTTTCTTTTGATTTTGTAATAATGGAGCTTGGACTTTTTAGCATGGGGAAGATGCAAGTATAAGATTCACTAAGGGGAGATTCACCAATGATTAAAGTATAGAGATGGTGTTCAAGATATGTGGAGAAAGAAAAATATGTAGCGCTCAGTTCACTCTTTTGTATGTGCACGACAACTTTCAGCAGGGTAATGTAATCTACTTAGTTTGATTTCAGAAAGTAAACTAATCTAATCATATCAAAAAGGCATTCATTCAATCAACCTAGAAGTTGAGCATACAATTTCATGCAAATAGAAGTGATAGTAGATAACAAAGCAGTACTCCAAGATTAGGCAATCAATGCATGAAGCTTAGTGTGTTTCTATGAAAAGTATACGATATAAATTTTTAGACTCAACTAATGCCAGAATTTCATTCACGATCATATAATAGAGATGAAGGTTCCTATTCTCAAATGCATGTCGATGTATAGCATATGATATCTGAAATAAAAACAATGGCATGGCAAGGGAATACGCATATAAGAGCAAGCTAACTCCAAGTCATCGTCATCATAGAGAATTCATTTCTAGCAAAAAGGATAAAAGAAATAAGGATAAAGGGAAAACAAGAGCTAACTATACAAATGCAACGCACGCAAAAAGTAAGAAAACGTGATGCATGAGAAAAAATTAAAAAGTGGGTGAAAATAAGTGGAAAATAAAGAAAGGTAGAAGAAATAAAAATAAAAATGAAGAAAATAAAAAGTGCGTGAGTGCACTCACCCCCCAAGCTAAACTGCACAGTGTCCTCAATGTGCTAAGTGTGGCAGAAGGACAAATATAAAGGGGTGGGTGGGTGCGGATGCATGCATGATAAAAAGGGAAATAAATGAAAATGGGTTCTCCCCTTCTTAGGATGAGTAAAGGCAGGGCCCCGAACAGACAGATGTGCACTAAATAAGGGGGGAACAGGAGCAATGGTAATCAAGCTGAACCACCACCCTCTCGGGGTGGAGGAGGGTCTTGCTGATGTGAGCGAGGTGGTGGGCGCTGGCGCCTGACAACGTCAAGGAGATCTGGAAAGTCACGATTAATGGACTTCGGGGTGAGCCCGCCTCCCTGAGGTATGAGAAGGAGCATGGCCACGAACCGATCTTCTTGATCTTCGTCCCTAAAGGTGGCCTTATAAGGCCTCTCATCATAGGGCAGAGGGAGGTGTACTAGGGCGGTTCGAGCGGGAGGTGCAGGTGGTGACCCGCCAGAAGGCGCTGTTGGGAGCAACGATCGAGGATCTTGGTTTGATGACAACAAACGTGTCGTTATATCTGACGTGTGTGCGTAGTGTGTTTCAGGATTGGCAAAACGATGATTTTTTCAACATTTGGGAAAATTGCTAATCATATAGCAACTGGAGAGAGGATGAAGTATTATGCACAAAGCAATGAGGACTAAGTCCAATATGAGATGAGTTGGACTTGGTCCTATATGGGATAAGATGGACTTGGTCAAAATATTTTGCTAGATTTGCAAATATCTGATTCTACCAATTTCCTATCCTTATTCAAATCAAATCAAAAATCCCACAAAATCTTCATCAAGAAATATCCTTTCAAATCCAATTCAAATTCAAAATTGGTTTCAATCCCTATCTCTTAGGGGATGTGATATCTTTCCAAGAGATAACCTAGCCTCCCCTATATAAGAAAACATATTACGGAAGCTAGGGAGGCGGCAATCAAAAAAATTGAGAGGGGGCAACAAAAAATTGATGATGCAGCAAAATACAAAAGCTAGGCAAAATAAAATTCCTCTTCTCCAAAAAAAAGAAGCTTCACACATTCAAAAAAAACCTAGCCCACATTCTTAAGCCGCAATCTTCGAGCTTCACGAAAACAACTCCCAAGCATCAAAGACCGAAAGCCTCAAGTCTCTTTTACCTTCAAGCTGCCGTTGTCCTCGCTGCCAAAGTACCGGCTTCCTCAACCCATCATCCTCGAGCTTGCCGTCGACCCACGAAGCTGCCACCAGAGTAGAGAAGTTGCAGACGAGATCAAGGTGATCGAAGAAGCCGCCATTGGAGTCACTGTCGTCGGAGAAGCTACTAAGTCACCGCTGCCGCCAACTGAGATATCCGCAGCCATAGACAAAGACACCGCCAATGAGAAATCATCGCTGCCATGTTGGAGTGAATGTACGTGTGCTCGCCGACGTCGAAGCGAAGTCGAACGACGAAAGAAAGCTCTCCGCCGGTGCTGCTGATCAACCGGAGTCGCCTCGCTGCTGTCGTCGAGACGTTTGCCACTGCTGCCGAGAAGAAGTCGCCGCCAAAGCTTGCCGCTGCCGTCGTTCACAACGTCAAGTGATGCTCGAGTCGCCGTCGCTGAAACAACCACAGCATCCCTGAGTTGAACGAGATCCTCACCGAGACCGTCAACGTTGCGAAGCCAGTGGACGAGAGATCGCCGTCGCTGAGAGCCTGCCGTCGCCGAGGAGTTGCCACCGTTCGAAGTTGCTGAGCCTTCACTGTGGAGACGAAGCTGCAGTCGGAGAACCCGTCGTCGGAAGGAGCCGCCGCCGCCTGCAATCTCAAGTCGCTGCCGCCGCGAAAATTATCGACCTGCATGCCCTAGTTCACGATCGAAGAAATTGAAGCGAAGCGAATTAATTCGCGGGCTGACGTGGAGACTGCTGCTCCGTGAAATCAAAACGAAGGCTGCGGATCACATGATCAACAATCGAAATCAACAGCTGAGATCGAAAGAAATCGAACGAAATTGAAATGATTCCATTGCTGACGTGGCGCTGGATTTTAAAGAGCTGTTGTGCGCACCGACCGCTAATATTTGAGTTTTGAACTGAAATTGCTTTGTGCACAGACCAGTGCACAACTTGACATCCAGGAGTCAGATTGAGACACCGTTTGCGTCAAATTGGAGCTGACGACGTGCTGATTGACAGAGACGCCTACACGGACACGAACTGAGCATTTCTAAACCCTTAAACTCTTTTTATTCATGTCTTAGTGTAACGTTCTCTGTAGGGGAAACTTTACCTATATTTTCTGTGACTATTTTGTGACTTGTCTGGTTAGGGCTAGACAAGTGGGACCCAGCTAGTTTGGGACTAGCTGGTAGAAAGCATTACTAGGATTGATAGTGAGAGAAAACACTGTGTGTGTGGGTACTGAGAGCCTGGCGAGTGTAGAGACATAGAGGGTGCTCTAAGCGTGTTCTATGGTTTTGTACCTATTGTACTGTTCAATACTAGTATCTGCTTTGGGGGCTGGAGTAGGTCGAAGGGTCGACCGAACCAGGGTAAATCTGCTGTGTACTCTGTGTCTGCTTTTTATTTACCCTGTTGCTGCTATAACTGCGTGTGCTTATTCGTGGGTTGCACGAATTATTTTTATAAGCCTATTCATCCCCCTCTCTAGGCTAGGATCCAGATCTAACAAGTGGTATCAGAGCAGGTTTTAGGATCTAGACTAGGTTTGACCATGAATAATCATATGGATAGTGCTTTTGCTGAGGGTCAGTCTGTTTCCCGTCCCCCTGGATTTAATGGAGGTGATTATGCATATTGGAAAAATCGAATGAAAATTTACCTCATTTCTATAGATTACAAGGCTGGGCAAATAATTGAAAAAGGATATAAACTGCCTGTAATTAATGTAGATAATGTTGAGATTGAAAAACCAAATGACAAATGGGATGATAATGATTGGAAATATTATTTTTTAAATGCTAAAGCTATGAATGCTCTCATTTGCGAAAGTGAGGATGATGATGAGGACATAGCGCTAATGGTCAGAAATTTCAGAAAGTATGTCCAGACCAAGCAAGGAAGAACAGAAATGGCACCCAGGTTTAATCGCTCTAACTTTTTTCAGTCTTCTAAGCAAACTTATGATCAGAATGCTACTAATAGAATGACTTGTTTTAAATGCAAGAAAAGAGGACATCGAATGAGGGATTGCCCACATGAGACAGCTCAGGTCGATGAAGAAAAAGGAAAATCCAAGGTGCTTACTTGGGATATGGACATCGAAGCTGAGAGTGAGGAGGATGATCATGTTGCCATCTCATGCATGGCATTGATGGGAATACACGATGATGTAATTTCTGGTAGTAAAAGTGAACTCCTTACTCTTTGTAAAGAAATGCAAGATAAAATATTGAGTCCACTATAGACGATTATCAAAATGAGAACTTTGAAATGCAACAATCTGAATATGATATGTCTAAGAAGATTGAAAAATTGAAAATTGAAATTGTTGCTCGTGACTCTACTATTGATATATTGAAAAAGGAAAAATCAAGCTTTAATGATGAAGCACCTTGTCTCTCTTGCCCTTCCTTGTTGAATAATATTAGCATGCTTAAACTTGATTTGATTAAGCTCGAAACTGAAAAAGACTATGTGATTAGAGAGCTTAATGATAAATTCTGCATGTTGGATAATGACTTTAAAAGAAAAATGATTGAATTTGAAAAGAAGGAAGAGGAAAACAAGAGAGCTTTTATAAGTAAATGCACATTGCTTGTGGAAGAAAATAAACATTTAAAAATCAAAGTTTCTAATCTTGAAGTGGCCATTAAGAAATTCTCTCTGGAAAAACAATCGTTGGATACCATTTTAGAGAATAAATTATATGGCAATAATAGAAGAGGGCTTGGTTTTGGTTTGAAAAACGTCGAAAAGCCAAAATTCAAGAAATTCCACAATGTACCCTCTATTGCAAAGAACTTACATGCAAAGTGCTTTACTTGTGATAGTGTTGGTCACACATCATACTATTGTAAATTTAGGAACACAAATATAAAGTTCAAACAAGTGTGGGTTCCTAAATCTTTAATGGCTAACACTCGTGGACCTTGTTGGATTCCAAGGTCACACTTAAAACCTTTCATGTAGGTGAGGTGGAGATTTGGCGAGGAGTAATAAATTGGAAGCTTCATTCTTTTAGCTCCTTAGCCAAATCGCAACGCGAAGGTATAATTTTTATCCCTCTTTGCATTCCATTGCATACCTTCATAGATTGTTTTGTGTGCTTGTTTTTATTTTGTTTTGTATGCTTGTTTGCATGATTTTTAATGTTTTTATTTCTGAAAAAAATTTAAAAAAATGAGCTTAAAAGAATACCCTTTATGATTTATCTTAAGCGGTATTGTATGAACGTTCAAGTCTTTCCCTTGTAGAAGTTATTTCATTATTGTTGTAGCTACATGAACATGTTGTTCTCTTTTTAGTAGCTATGACATGTCTCATAAATTTCGAATTTGACTTCTACACCTACATTTGCACTTTCACGATAATTGACTTTTTAGTGCTTTTGGAGATTCTTTTGAAGAATAATGGAAAGTGAATGTAGGAATGATTAACTTCTGAATTTTCTAAGGGATATGAAGTGTTTAGCCATGAATTAAAATTGAGCACAAAAGAATTAAAAAAACTATATTTGCTCCGTATGAAAAATGGATACACTTCATGGCTAATACACAACCCACGAGTATCCAACTTATGCTAAATGGGTAATCATTAGCGTTGGTGTATATTACTCGTCAAGCAATGCCACCCCATATTTAAAAGTCCTTTTAGGCCATGTATTGGGGTTCGGCAACCTGAACTCATCTTTGATGAGGTGGGAAAAATCAATCCTAGTGATATTCATGAAAATTGAAAAATGTGGATTGATTTGGTTGATTTTCTAAAATTGAATCTTCCTTGGTACTTTATTGTCTATAACACTACACTTACACAATGGTGGAGAAGTATTGTTATGAGATTCTATGAGCTTGAATTGTCTATTTTTGGAAAACTCATGCAAATTGCACGCTACATTTAATAATGGTTTATTTTTGCATGGAATAGTTTTGTGACTTCATTAATCCACTTTTGGTGATTACAAAGGGGGAGAAAGAAAAGAAAAGAAAGATTTGGTGCGTCGGTGTCGGTATTATATGTTGAAGGGGGAGCTTGATAAATGTTGAAGGGGGAGCTTGAGAGAAAGGGGAGCATGCTTTTATATTTACTATTTGTTGAGCATGCTATGTAATGCTTGAAGAGCATGCTATGTAATGCTTGAATGACTCATCCATACACCATATTCCATTACATCCTTCAACACACTTCACACACCCATTTATTGTTCAAATCTTTTATAGGTTTGTCATCAACAAAAGGGGAGATTGTTGGGAGCAACGATCGAGGATTTAGGTTTGATGATGAGAAACATGTCGTTAAATCTGACGTATGTGCTTAGTGTGTTTCAGGATTGGCAAAACGATGATTCTTTCAACATTTGGGAAAACTGCTAATCATATAGCAACTGGAGAGAGGATGAAGTATTGTGTACAAAGCAATGAGGACTAAGCCCAATATGAGATGAGTTGGAATTGGTCCTATATGGGATAAGATGGACTTGGTCAAAATATTTTGCTAGATTTCCAAATATCTGATTCTACCAATTTCCTATCCTTATTCAAATCAAATCAAAAATCCCACAAAATCGTCATCAAGAAATCTCCTTTCAAATCCAATTCAAATTCAAAATTGGTTTCAATCCCTATCTCTTAGGGGATGTGATATCTTTCCAAGAGATAACCTAGCCTCCCTATATAAGAAAACATATTACGGAAGCTAGGGAGGCGGCAATCAAAAAAATTGAGAGGGGGCAACAAAAAATTGATGCGGCAGTAAAATACAAAAGCTAGGCAAAATAAAATTCATCTTCTCCAAAAAAAAGAAGCTTCACACATTCCAAAAAAACCTAGCCCACATTCTTAAGCCGCAATCTTCGAGCTTCATGAAAACAACTCCCAAGCATCAAAGATCGAAAGCCTCAAGTCTCTTTCACCTTCAAGCTGCCGTTGTCCTCGCTGCTAAAGTACCGGCTTCCTCAACCCATCATCCACGAGCTTGCCGTCGACCCACGAAGCTACCACCAGAGTAGAGAAGTTGCAGACGAGATTAAGGTGATCGGAGAAGCCGCCATTGGAGTCACTGCCGTCGGAGAAGCTACTGAGTTGCCGCTGCCGCCTGCTGAGAGATCCGCAGCCGTAGACAAAGACACCGCCGACGAGAAATCATCACTGCCATGTCGGAGTGAATGTACGTGTGCTTGTCGATGTCGAAGCGAAGTCGAACAGCGAAAGAATGCTCTCCGCCGGTGCTGCTAATCAACCGGAGTCACCTCGCTGCTGTCGTCGAGACGTTTGCCACTGCTACCGAGAAGAAGTCGTAGCCAAATCTTGCCGCTGCCGTCGTTCACAACGTCAAGTGATGCTCGAGTCGCCGTCGCTGAAACAACCGTCGCATCCCTGAGTTGAACGAGATCCTTGCCGCCACCATCAACGTTGCGAAGCCAGTGGATGAGAGCTCGCCGTCGCGGAGAGACTGCCGTCGCCGAGGAGTTGCCACCGTTCGAAGTTGCTGAGCCTTTGCTGTGGAGACGAAGCTGCAGTCGGAGAACCCGTCGTCGGAAGGAGCCGCCGCCTGCAATCTCAAGTCGTTGCCGCCGCGAAAATTGTCGACCTGCATGCCCTAGTTCACGATCGAAGAAATTGAAGCGAAGCGAATTAATTCGCGAGCTGACGTGGAGACTGCTGCTCTGTGAAATCAAAACGAAGGCTGTGGATCACGTGATCAACAATCGAAATCAACGGCTGAGATCGAAAGAAATCGAACGAAATTGAAATGATTTCATTGCTGACGTGGCGCTGGATTTTAAAGAGCTGCTGTGCGCACCGATCGCTAATATTTGAGTTTTGAACTGAAATTGCTTTGTGCACAGACCAGTGCACAACTTGACATCCAGGAGTCGGATTGAGGCACCGTTTGCGTCAGATTGGAGCTGACGACGTGCTGATTGACAGAGATGCCTACATGGAAACAAACTGAGCATTTCTAAACCTTTAAACTCTTTTTATTCGTGTCTTAGTGTAACATTCTCTGTAGGGAAAACTTTACCTATATTTTCTGTGACTATTTTGGGACTTTTCTGGTTGGAGCTAGACAAGAGGGACCCAGCTAGTTTGGGACTAGCTGGTAGAAAGCATTACTAGGATTGATAGTGAGAGGAAACAATGTGTGGGGGGTACTGAGAGCCTGGCGAGTGTAGAGACGTAGAGGGTGCTCTGAGCGTGCTCTAACTTGTGGTTTTATACCTATTGCACTATTCAATACTAGTATCTGCTTTGGGGGCTGGAGTAGGTCGAAGGGTCGACCGAACCAGGGTAAATCTGCTGTGTACTCTGTTTCTGCTTTTTATTTACCCTGTTGCTGCTATAACTGCGTGTGCTTATTCGTGGGTTGCACGAATTATTTTTATAAGCCTATTCACCCCCCTAGGCTAGGATCCAGATCCAACAGGCGCATGGTCTGCTCCAGGGGAAGAGGGGCTACGGTCGTTGTCCCTATCCCACCTGAGAGCGGCTAGCCTCGTACTACGACACGGAGGCATGATCACGGGGTGTGGTTTAGGAGCTGTAATGTTCTCAAAAATGGGAGAAGGAACGAGTGTACCTAAGATTGGGACAGTTCCAGGAAGATGACGAGTACGCACTACTCACAGTTAGCTGCCCGATCGAAATTGTCCCCCCAAGCTTTTCAAAACATGACGCGATTCCACGCTAGCAATTCGTGCGAAGAGGCGCCTCCCCTAGAGCTCTAAATCAGCGCTTGATCTCCCCCAAGCTATCCTGAAAAACAACAATATTTGATTAGTAATGAATATCAAAAATCGAGGGGTAGATAAAGAGAAATAGGTGTAAATAGGGTTTAATTTGGATTCGAGGCGGATTTGTGCTTACGAGATGAGAAATAGGAGAGTAGGGGGCCAAATGGGGGTCGGAGGGTTGCCAAACGCCGGCCGGCGGTAAAGTGAACGGCGATGGCGACGGCGGGGTCGCGCAACACGGGGGTGGCAGCAATGGCTCGGGCAATTGAAGGGGGCAAGGGAGAGTCGGGGGAGATTTGGGAGATCGGGAAGATTTGGGGATTTGATCAGAGCGGCCGTGAGTTTAGGTTTAAATAGGGTTGGGTCGATCGGGTCACTCGGTCGAGTGACGATAACCACTCGACCGAGTGGCAACTGTTAAGGATATTTTCAAAAAATTTATTAAGTTCTGAATCGGCCGAGTAGAAACTATCACTCGACTGAATAGCCTAAGTCACTCGGCCGAGTGGATAGGCCACTCGGAGCTTTTAAGTGCTAAATGTGTCTGAGTCACTCGGTCGAGTGACAAAGTCACTCGGTCGAGTGGCATATAATTTACAGAGAGAGGTTTTCCAGACTTCCCTGTGCTCGGCCGAGTAGGGTCTTCACTCGACTGAGTGAAAATGTCACTCGGCTGAGTGGGCTGCTGTTTTCAGCTCCAGACTCTCTGTTTTTGCTACTCTTTCTGTTTTCTTCTCTCCCGCCAATTTCTTCCTCCCTTCGGTGTTTGAGCGCATCCCTAGAATGCTCTCCATCGCCATGGCCGTCCTCCGATATATGGTCTCCTATCATCCTTTTCCTGAGATGAAAACCATAGCCGGTCGTCAGATTCTCCCTAGACTCTTGATTCTATACACTAATAAAGACCTAAAACAAAAAGATGAAAGGAAAATTCAACTAAAAATTGAGATAGAACCGTCGGGTTGCCTCCCGATAAACGATCATTTAAGGTCTTGAGCTCGACCCCTTAAGATTTACGATTAGTGCTCGATGTTCGGTGCATGGGAGATGCACATGTCAAACTTGTAGGGAAGGACGCTTGGGTTCACTTGTTTCTTTTTGTCGGCTTTCCTCGGCTGCGGCTCATCAAAGGTAGTAGTGGGGGATGACTCTCCCAAGCTTGGGCAATTGTCATCCTTCTTCTCGACCGGCGGTGAAGATTCATTCACCGGTGGCACTTCTTTCATGTGCTTCACCGTAGAGAGCTTGCATAGCTCTCTAATTCTAACAACATCAGCGTCATTCTTCTCTTTTTCAGTAAGAGGAGCCGGTGGGTCTTCCATCATTTCTCCATCTTCGGTATTTAAGATTTCATAAAGACTGTTTATGTGCAAAGCTCCAATGGCATGGGGGATGGCGTCGTCAACGGCCTTTTCAAGTAGGTATGACAGATCTTAGGACCAACCTTTAATAAGGTGTATGCTATTTACTTCGCTGGCGGGGTCGCCTTCTAAGTAATGCTTGAGCCTTTGTCCGTTTACCTTAAACGTGATACCGTCTTTTCCTTCTATCTCAAAAGCTCCTCCCTGTTGTATGTGTCGAATGGTCAAAGGTCTTGACGTCTTGACCAACGTGATCTTTGCTTTCTGGGAAAGAGTCGAAGTCTAGAGTTGAATAATAAGACCTTATCTCCGACCTTGAAATCTGTCACGGTGATGCAGGTGTCGTGGAGGATTCTGGTCCTTTCCTTATAAATTCTAGAGCTCTCATAAGCATCCCGTCTAATCTCGTCAAGCTCATTGATATCTAGAAGTCATCGCACCCTGCACTCTTGTAGTCGTAATTCAAAGTCTTGATTGCCCAATAGGTGCGGTGTTCCAACTCTACCGGCAAATGGCATGCCTTCCCATAAACTAGCTGATACATGGTCGTGCTGATGGAAGTTCGAAAATCCGTGCGATATGCCCACAATGCGTCGTTCAATTTCATGGACCAATCTTTCCTTGATATATCAACCGTCTTCTCTAGAATTTGTTTGATCTCCCAGTTTGACACTTCCACTTGTCCACTCGTTTGAGGGTGATATGCCATCCCGATTCTATGATTTACCCCATACTTCTTTAGCATGGCTTCGAACTTGCTTTCTACGAAATGGCTTCCTTCGTCTCTTATCAATGTTCTTGGCACTCCAAAGCGGGGAAATATGTTTTGCTTGAAGAATTTGGAAACCACTCTCGCATCATTGGTTGGGGGTAGCGATGGCTTCTACCCATTTCGAGACATAGGTAACGGCTAATATGATATACTTGTTTCCTTTGCTTGATGGGAAAGGCCCCATGAAATCTACTCACCAACAGTAAAAATAGCTCAATCTCCAAAATAGGCTTCATCGGCATCTCATTCCGTTTGGATATGTTTCCCGTTCTTTGGCATCTATCACAATATTTGACGAAGTCATGTGTATCCTTGAACATGGTCGGCCAAAACAATCCACATTGCAATATCTTCGCGGTGGTTTTTGAGGCGGTGTGATGTCCCTCACAGGGAAAATGATAGAAGTGGCCTCTTCCTTCGAAACCATCTCCGTATAATCTCATCTTTGCATACCTTGAAGAGGTACGGGTCTTCCCAGAAATAGTTACGGACTACGTGCATGAATCTCCTTTTTTGATGCGTGGCCATCCCATACGGTTTTATCCCGCACGCCAAATAGTTCACATAATCTGCAAACCAAGGCACATCTCTGGGCCTAATGGTGAATAGCTTCTCGTCAGCAAAAGTGTCATCAATTGGAAAGCTATCATCCTTCCCATCACAAACTATCCTTGACAAGTGATCTGCCACAAGGTTGTCCGTGCCCTTTTTGTCCCGGATCTCCAAGTCAAATTCTTGGAGAAGTAGTCTCCATCTTTTCAACCTTCGCTTGGCTTCCCTTTTGCTCAATAGGTACTTCAATGACGCATGGTTGGTGTGCACAATCACTTTTGATCCAAGAAGGTAGGAACGAAACTTCTCAATGGAGTAGACCACAGCCAAAAGCTCCTTTTCGGTGGGAGTGTAATTCTTTTGTGCCTCGTCCAGGGTTTTGCTTGCATAAAATATTGCATGAAGCTTTTTATCCTTCCTTTGTCCCAACACTGTCCCAATTGCTTGGTCATTAGCGTCGTAATCAACTCGAAAGGAAGATTCCAATCAGGTGGTTGTATGATTGGAGCAGAAATGATGGCTTCCTTCAGTGTATTAAAGGCTGGCAAGCAATCTCCTGAAAAGTCAATGGGAGCATCTTTAGCAAGTAAAGCTGTAAGATGTCGGGTAATTAGGACAAAATCCTTGATAAAACCGCGGTAGAACCCTGCATGACCAAGGAATCCCCTAATGCCCTTAACATTAATAGGAGGGGGAAGCTTTTCTATTCCCTCAATTTTTGCCTTATCAACCTCGATTCCTCTAGATGAGACAAGATGCCCTAGAACTATTCCCTCGGTGACCATGAAATGGCGTTTCTCCCAATTAAGTGTTAAATTATTTTGTTGGCATCTTTTAAAGACCTTAGTAAGATTAGCCAAACATGAGTCAAATTCGCTGCCATAAACAAAAAAATCATCCATAAAGACTTCCATGATGTCGTCAAGATAATCAGAAAAGATGGACGTCATGCACCTTTGAAAGGTGGCGGCGGCACTACAAAGACCGAAAGGCATCCTACGGTAAGCATAAGTACCGTAAGGGCACGTAAAAGTAGTCTTTTCTTGGTCATCTTCATGTAAGGGAATCTGAAAGAATCCCGAATACCCATCCAAATAGCAAAAGTATTTATGTTTGGTGAGGCGTTCTAGCATTTGGTCAATAAAGGGCAGTGGGTAATGGTCCTTCCGTGTGGCTTTATTCAATTTCCTGTAATCGATACACATCCGCCAACCTGTGACGGTCTGTGTGGATATGGATTCTCCATTATCGTTTTTTATTACGGTCATCCCCCTTTTTAGGGCCAACATGAACCGGGCTAACCCATCTGCTGTCAGAAATAGGATAGATGATATTGGCTTCAAGCAGTCTAAGGATCTCCTTTTTAACCACCTCTTTCATGTTAGGGTTTAACCCGCCTTTGATGCTATATGAAGGTGGCTTTAGTGTTTTCAAGATGGATCCTATGGGTGCACAGCCTAGGGCTAATCCCCTTGAGGTCAGAAATACTATAGCCAAGGACATCCTTATGGCTCCTAAGGACATCTAAAAGACTCTCAAGTTGATGGTGGTTGAGGCTAGCATTAACAATCACCGGGTATGTCAATTTATACCCCAAAAAAGCATATCTTAGGTTAGGAGGTAATTGTTTCAATTCTACCTCGGGGGGCATTGTACCCCCTTCCTTCTTTTCCTGTGAAAGTATGGCGTCTTCGATCGCATCTATGTTTACTTCCTCCTCAGAAGGTAGGCTCTCGCATACTGACTCAGAATCGCTGTTTGGCGAGGATGGTGCATCGAAGTGGGTGCGATATGCTCTGCTCCCAGGTCAATGGGACTACCATTCTCCTCCTGTTCATACCAAACATTAAAAGATAGGTCAGTGCATAAATCGATGTTGCAGAAGGGATAGTCAAGTATACTTTCCTGAACGTCGGTATGCCAAATAGACTCTTCACAAGCATCGATCTCTCTGGTGCATGCTTCGATGCCTTCCTTTATTTCAGGTTGAGGGATACTGCCAACTTCAAAATGCAACTTATCATCCCTAATTTCGATTCTGATGTTGCCCTTGATAGTTCCTTCTGGGGAAATTTGATCAATAACAAAATTAGCAAACAATTGTTCAAGGGGGTCCTCCACGTTGATGGCCAAAGCCCCTGTGGATTGGACCTCATCCACCAGTTCCTCCAGTAGGGGTGCAAAGGTATCATCATATTGCAGGCGAGAGTCTGTTCTCATCATCGTGTCTCCTGGGTAACCTGTTAAGAACCAATTGAAAAATCTGGAAGAACACGTCAATATGAGCATCAAATAAAAATAAAAAAATATAAAAGATAAAAAGTAGCCAGGTGACGAAAATAAAATACAGTCGCCTCCCCGGCAACGGCGCCAAAAACTTGATCACTCCTGGATATACACCCGAAAAACAATTATAGTTTTACCGCAAGCGCACAGTTAAGTGGTAAGCGGGTTATCGAACATGAGGAGGGACTAATGACAGTACTCTATCTTAATCACTAAGCTATTGGTGGAAAGTCGATTTTGGAGTGTTGGTGTCACAATCGTTTAATTAACAATTCAAATTCAATATTATAAAAGTGTCTAGGGCTAGGGAATCCCCTTTATGGATTATCATGCATCCTTGTGAATCGTGAATCTCAATGCTACTAGAGTTGGATTGATGTGAACTAGTTGTAACTAAATAGAGAACCAAGCTAACGCTCTCGCGCTATTGTCGGTCTATAGAGACTTAGATTAGAGCCCACTCTCGTGCAAACCCTAATCTAAGCCACTAGCATTAAGATTGACATCTGATCACTCCATATTTTACACCCTTTTTCTGCATGTTTGCATGCCACTTTGATCGCTCATATCGCACTTTTCACGATTATTCGACAATATTGCGATGCTTTTCACGATTTCTAGTTTTTGTCGTATTTCAGGAGATATAGAGCGATTTCGGAGTGATTTTAAGATCAAGAGGATTTGCACCCACTCCGGAGTGTCACCCAATGCTCCTCTGAGGACTATTCGGCGATGGAAGACGAGTGGAAGAGGAAGGAACTTCGTAGGAGGACGAGGAAGCGAAACGATGAAGATTGGGCATCTGCAGCATCTCACTCGGCCGAGTGAAGCACTCACTCGGTCGAGCAAGAAGACCGCTCGGCCGACCAGACCAGACACGCACCACAGAAGGAAATCAGTGTGCCCTCGATCTAGTGACGATAGTCCACTCGACCGAGTATGAAGATCCCCTCGCCCGAGTGGCATGGGAAAATCCACCATCAAAAGAGGCCGACTTACTGGAAATGTACAGGCAACTGAGGGTTCCGACTCGACCGAGCATGAAAAGCCCCTCGGCCGAGTGAGTAAAGCCACTCGGCTGAGTCACTTCCGAAGACAGACCCCCGAAAATCCCCAACTTACTGTAAATGTACAGGGTTTGTCACTCGGTCGAGTGACATTTGTCACTCGGCCGAGTGAGCCGCCTCGCCTGCTGCGTAAAGTGCGATTTCTGGGCTGCGCAGGGGCATTTTTGTCACGAATTTCTGGGCGATTTTGAGGGGTATTTAAACCCAGTTTTTGCCCTAGTTTAGGAGAACTTTTTGATACTTTTGGCAGTCTTTTTAGAGAGCTTTTTAGGTAATTAGATTTAGGCTTTTTGGAGAGATTAGAAAGGCTACTTTTGTTGGATGCTATTGGATTCTCATTGGTTTGTCTCTCTTCTTATCAAAAACCCCATTTTTGTTGATAATTTCTCTATTGCTATGAATTGTGTTGATTTTGCTATTGAATTTCCTATGAATTGCATGATGATTAGTGAGTAGTTTTATTGTCCTAGGGCATAGTGATGAACCCTATGAACCCTATTTCTGAATTGTGATGAAATGGTGAAATTCTTGCTAGAATTGATTAAGGTTAGGTTGGGATTGATAAATTACGGATAGCTAGGGATTCATATCGATTGGGATTTGCAAGAGATAGGGTCCTAATTGATAGGAAGCCCTAGAAATTCGATTTAGATTTACGATTGGACTCCTCTAGGATTAGGTTGTAAGAGATTGGACCAAGGCTAGGGTTTTCAATCGTAATTCTATACCAATACCCGTTTGCAAGAGATTGGACGGGTAGGAACTATCTCAACCTAGGTCGTAGCTCGAGTTTGCACGAGAGTGGGCTAGAGATACGATTGAACGATGATGTCGATCCTAATGCTAGCAGCTTAGGCTAGGGTTTGCAAGAGATTGGGCCCTAACCTAGGTTTGATATAGACCGGCAATAGCACGAGAGCGTGAGCTTGGTTCTATATCTAGTTGCGACTAGTTCACCTAAGATTCAAGTCTAGCAATGATGAAACCTACGAATCACAATGATGAGATACGGTCCGTAGCGGGGATTCCCTATCCCTAGGTGTTTTTATTTTATTGATATTTCCATAGACATTTGAACGATTGTGACAATTTCACCCCGAATCATTCTCGACCATTTTGATAGCTAGGTTATTGGAAAGAGACACTGTCATTGTTCCTCCCTGAGTTTGATACCCGCTCGCCACTACACCGTGCGCTTGCGGTAAGACTACGAGTCGCTTGTCCCAGGTGCGTGTGCATACCGGGGCGCGATCAAGTTTTTGGCGTCGTTGCCGGGGAGACGACAGTGTTTGATTCTACCTACGTAGATATTTCTTTTTTACTTTATTATTGTTTCTTTTTTCTTACCCTTCTATCGTGCTAACAATTCCTTTGAAACTCTGTTTCTCTTTGCATGAACACGAGATCAACGGTGGATCCTGAGAATATTATATTTGATCCGGAGATCGAGCGTACCGAGAGGAGGATCAGAGCCGAGAGAAGGCACGCTACGGGGACAATTGTATGAACCGTGCAGAGACACCGGAGGAGCTAGATGCACGAATGGCAAGGATAATATCCATCAGAGATAGGCTTCGGCCTAAGACCTCTTCTACCACTTCTTCCATCGCCATGCCGGAATTGGAGACGGACAAGAATTTTGAGCTAAAGACGGGCTTGGTAGTATTGATGTAACAAGACCCGTTTCATAGGAACTCCCATGAGAATCCGCACTATCACATCCATCTTTTCTTGTCCAAATGCGCCACCTTTCAAATGCCGGGCGTTTCCGTTGATGCAATCCGACTGCGACTCTTCCCCTTTACACTCAAGGACAAGGCTTTATATTGGTTGAGGACGCAGGCGAAAGGTACATTCACCACTTGGGATGAGTTGGCTAGCGCCTTCGTTGACAAATTCTACCCGCCATCCAAGACGGTGAAAATACGGAGTGCTCTCATGTCTTTTAAGCAAGGACCGTAGGAGACCCTATATGAAGCATGGGAGCGCTTCAAGCATTTAAAACATCAATGCTCTCATCACAGTATAGAGGATTGGGAGCTTGTTCATAGTTTTTACAATGGACTCCAACCGGGAACAAAGCAAATTATATACGCAACCGCCAATGGAGCCATACTATCGAAGACCCCGGATGAAGCTACGGCCTTGTTAGAGGAGATGGCCTCTAATAACTAACAATGGGACGACGAGCGAGGACATTCTTCGTCCTCCTTAAAGCCCACTAGCATTTATAAGGCCAAGGCCGTGGCGGAGCTTTCAAACAAATTTGATTCTCTTCACAAGGCCGTGGAGAGGCTAGAGAAGTACATCACCGGACCACAAGGAGCACCCTCTACATCTACGTCGATAAGCAATATGAGTGATTGGCAAGACCAATCCCAAGGCATGTATGTAGGAGGGGACAATGGAGAGGGAGCCTTGGAGCAAGTACAATATATTGCGGGGAACTCCGGATATTGGGCCAACCCGGCCGCTAGAAACCATCCGGGCTTTTCATATGTAAACAATGATGGTGCTTTGAACCCGCCGCCACAACAACTTCCTCAAACTCGGCCTCTACTACAACAACCTCAATATTAACCGAGGGGGCCACCGCAACAAAATTACCCGCCGAGGCAACAAGCGGTACCATATAGACCTCCCGGTTATAACCAAGGTTGGAGAGCTCCCAACCCACCTCAAGCTCAACCACGATTGGATCACGAAGCTAGGATGGAGGAATTCATGGTGGAGCAGAGAAAGATAAATGCGAAGTTGATGGCGGGACAAGATTCCCTAAGTATCGTCGTCGCTCAACTTGGAGAGCAACTTGCGTTGCTCAACAAGAACGCCCAACAATTACCGGCTCAACCCAAGCACAATCCACGGAGCAACACCGGACATATCAATGCGGTGGTTGCGGTTACAACAAGGGGCGGGAAGGATACCACTCCCGCTATGACCCAAAGCAAGCAACCCGTGGTGGAAATTTTGGAAGAAAAAGAGACGGCAATTGAGGAGGAGAGCCAAAAGGAGCCAATTGGAGGAGGAAATTCCGAAGTGGCAAAGCCAAATGATGAGCGCCGCTACATGCCGCCGGTGCCATTTCCACAACGGCTAGCTAGAGCCAAGATAGAGAACAGGCTTGCCAAGTTTCTTGAATATTTGAGGGGAGTAAGCCTCAATATTCCCTTCCTAGATGCTATAGTGGAGATCCCGTCATACGCAAAGCTCTTGAAGGATTTGATATCGGGAAAGAAAAGGAAGGAGAAAATTATGCTTGCGGAACAAGGAACTTGGTTTACCCGGAAGGAGGAGCCCGTGAAATTCAAGGATCCCGGGAGTTTCTGCATCCCTTGCACACTTGGAGGCGTCCCATTGCAAAAAGCTTTAGTTGACTTGGGCTCGAGTGTGAGCCTTATGCCCCCTAAGCATGTTCCGGAAATTGAACACGTGCACCGACTTGAAGCCGACCGATATGAGAATTCAACTTGCGGACGATCGGATTACTAGGCCGGTAGGGATTGCAGAGAATATTCCACTTCAAGTTCCGGGAGGAATATGCTTACCTTGTGATTT